>CM072149.1:220799-472147 GCA_036850595.1 Rhyacichthys aspro
TTGATAAAGACTCCACCTCCCCCTACCTCTCCGTTTGTTTTACAGAAAACGCGTCCCAGGGAACTGCCGCCTCTTCCGCAGGTCAGCCAATCAACTGCTCTTACTTTTCTACACCACCATTGACGGTCTGTGCTGTCAGCTGTACCACAAAAACCTTTATTAGTTAGTTTATTCTTTATCAATTCATTCGACATCTCCCTGAGTTGTATGAGTAGTTAAATGATCACCTACCTACACCAGATTACTGTCAGCATTGTTTTGAGCTTTCCATTTGTATGTACAGGCTCTTTTATGTGTCTGTCCTATAATGATTAATGCACTAGGATCGTGTTTTAGATGTGCAATAGTCAAAATCCAACTTTAGGTAGGGAAACCAAAGCACATTTACAAAATAACACACATATACAAAACAAAAACAAAGGATCTGTAATTATTTAGCTCAAGACACTTTATATCACACTTGCTTCAGTCTTTATCTGAAAAGATGAGGCTGAGACACTCAGTGCTGGCCTGGAGTTGTCTGACCTGTGGCCTGACTAATCTCTGTGCTGGCAGAAGACATGAGGACACATTTAGCTCAGGATTTAACTTATGTAAAGCTTTACAATGCTCTCACTTCATTCTTGGGTGGAATTTACATGGCTAGAAAGACGGTAAGCAGTCTGTTAATGGTCCTTTTAAAAATCTGCTGTAGTTTTTGTCCAAACCTCTTCATGTGTGTAAATACTTGTGTCAGGAGCTGATTTGTGTGGTAAAAGTTTTCCTTTTTTGCTTGGTGTTAAATTGAACACTTTGTTTTTCCTAAGCGAGGGCAGAGAACTCTTCCTACAATGCCAAGGTATGTCCTTTGTCTTTACACACTTTTGTCAGAACTTTGATATTGTCATATTTTTTTCTATGTAAGCTGAAGTCTTTTTTGTTCTTTTTTTGTCTGTTTGCACATGGCTCCTAAAGTCAAGACTCAGCAGGTGAGTGAGTGTAATATTGTTGTGTTACATTAGTGACATAATACCCCCTCACCCCCTTCTCCTTTTACACAGGAGATGCACCCAAACAGAAGAAAAAGAAACTGAGGAAACAGTCTACGGTGGATGATATCAATGGTACTGTTATCTCCTCCAGAGGATTTATGCTATAACTGTTTTTAAGGGTTAAAGGGTAACTATTACAATGTACTTGTAGCAGCACATGGTGGCAAAACCTCTTTAATTTAATGTATTATGTGCTTGGTGTTTGTGAGTACTGCTGCTGTAAGTACTCGTGTTCATACCGTGGTTTCAGGACGTCTGTAGTAACACCGTAACATATACAGATCATGGAATAAATGAAGACACTTATGTCCCAGAGTTTTCTGTTCAGGTAATGTAGTCCTGTGTGTTCAGACCAGGGACTGGAGATGGGTGGCCTGGCCAGCCGAAGGGCCTCCGAAGGGGACCACCTTACACTGGAGCCCCCCACAGACCAACCCTCACAGAGGAGGAAGAAGAAGAAGAAGGCAGCCACTATAGGTAAACAGACTTCAGTGTCTCCTTATTGCACAAAGCAACCTACTTCTTGGCAGTTCATCTGAGGTGCTTCAGCGAGATCCCAGATGTTATTATTTTTATTTTTTTTATTATTCCTTTATTTTACCAGGTAAGATACTCGTTGAGATGAAAAATCTCTTTTCCAAGAGTGACCTGGCCAAGAGGGCAGCAAAGACAACAATATTAGACAAAACAACAGTCAAACACAACAATACATACTACACAATCTCTCTCTATATATAAATATACATATACAATCAAATAGTGGTACAAAATACTTCAATAACAAAATTCTAGAAGCAGTCACATTGCCCGATAGTATTAGTTTCACGTTCCTTTACAGTAGATTTAAATTCTCCTAAAGTAATAAGTTCTGGCAGGTTCAGATCCTTTTGTAACTGATTCCATGAAACGGGAGCAGCATGTTTGAAGGCTGTCATACCCAGTTCTGTCCTGACCCTAGGAACTGCCATTTGAAGGATTTTTTTGAGAACACAAACCATACATCTGTTGTACATATCTGTCTACAAATGTCCTACCCATTACATTTTAAAATGAGCAAAACCAGGCTGAATGCACATTTCACAAACGCAAGCAGTACAGAGGACTGACTTCTGCCTTTTGTAGATAGACAGTGTTTCCCACAGAATTAAAAAAGACCCTGGGGCGACCCCCCTCCAGACCTCTGAGTGTGTCTGAGCACATTCAGATGACCCCACTTACAACTGAACTGTCACACTACACTGCCCAGGCTGTCCAGCTGGAAAATTGGAGATATAGCTGTTGGAGCTAGCTGAACACATGCAGAGCTAATTTATGGTGGTGTTTTAGATCTCGACGGTGACCAAGCTGAGCTGGTGAATGGAGAAACTATGGAGCAGAACACAGACGGAGAGGAAGTGGTCAAAAAAACAAAGAAGAAGAAGTAAGAATCATCTGCAGATTCTTGTGAAATATCGCGACATACAGAGCAGAAACAGCAATGTCCCTTCTATTTTTCTGTTTGAGGAAGCCCAAAGCTGCAGAGTCCCAGCTGCCGGGCGAGCTGGGTGTAGAGGAGGATGACATCGTAGCGGACCCTGCCGCCACCGTCCCCGTCCCACAGCAATCCCTGTTCTCTGCCCCACAGGGTCAGAGCCAGCCCGTGGCCAAGGTCTTTGTCGAGAAGAACAGTGAGTACAAATGAGGAGGTTCTCTTGGACCTCAACAAACCTACCAAGCCCAGACTGACTGTATTAAATCAAGAAAAAATGAAACTGAAGAATCTTTACTGTTTGCATGAACTGAAAAGAAACGGTTTCTAGAGTGACAAAGACCAATGAGAGTAGTTCAGCTTTAGTAGGAGCTCAGTCTGTATCTGAGAACAACACTGGAACATACATCTATCAGTGTTTCCCCTAGGTTTACAGCTTTGTGGGGGGAGTATTTTCACATTTTGTTCGATATGGATATTTATATTTTTCCTGATTAAAAAAACAGGTATTAAATATGAACATTCAATAAAATGTCTTTATAAAAATAGCACAAGAACGTTTTGGGAAAATGTGTTTAATACACAGAACATAACTCAAACCTTCAAGAACTACTGGAAAAAAAAAGTCTTTACATCTTGGCAATCTGGCAATCTCAATGCCGTAAAGTTCTGTTCACCAAAATCTACATGTGTGACTTTATAATTCATTTACGTAACTTTGTTGCAGCAGTTCTTCGTTTTGATATGTTGCATTAAACAACTCAGTAAATCCTGAACGTTGAATCTGTAAAAGTCTAGAAAGTTGAGTAACTGGGCCTTTCATATCCGTTCTCGCTAAAAGAGCGCTTCCAGGCTGCAGAGCGCTCCGACTGGAGGAAGACCAGCGATCAGATGGACAACATGGCCGACCTGCAGCAGCCAGTGTGGACCACAAGAGACGTGTCTGTGCGGGTTCATAATGGCTTCAGGTAGAGCCCCTAACTCCAAACGGTTCATCTTCAGTCTGTGTTGGTTATGAATATAGAAGATATACAGTAATCTCTCTAAACACACTTTTCTTAAAGACTCAAAGGACGTTGTTAGGGACGTTAAAGGACATCATGTTGTATTTTCTTTATTCGTATTATATTGCTTTTTTCTCTTTCTAATTTTACTTTTAAGAGGGTTCTGTGTATAGCTGAGGAACTGTAACAAACTAATTTCCCTTGTGGAATAATACAGTGAATCTTATCTTAAATAGAGCTGGTGTTATTTCTGTCCTTGTGTTCACTGCAGCGTGTTGGGCCTGTACTGTCAGGGCTTCCTGGCAGGCTACGCTGTCTGGAACATCGTGGTGGTGTACGTGTTGGGCGGGCAGCATCTGACCACTCTGTCCAACCTGCTGCAGCAGTACCACGGCCTGGCCTACCCCTCCCAGTCTCTGCTCTACCTGCTGCTGGCCATCAGCAGCGTGGCGGCCTTCGACAGGTGAACGCCACATCACAAACTCAACCACGACTGGAGCTAGAGCTGAAGTGTATTTTGCTTCGTATTTGACACTCCTTAAACACACTTTTCAAAAAGTATAAAGGATGTGATAGATAGGAATGTACTCATCATCTTACAAGTTCTAAAACATTATAAAATCCTTGTTTTACAGTGGTCCCTCGTTTATCGCGGGGGTTACGTTCCAAAAATAACCCGCAATAGGTGAAATCCGCGAAGTAGTCAGCTTTATTTTTTACAATTATTATATGTGTTTTAAGGCTGGAAAACCCCTCACCACACACTTTATACACTTTTCTCAGACAGGCATTAACATTTTCTCACATTTCTCTCTTGTTTAAACACTCTCAAAGTTCAAACCTTAGCATCTTCCTCTGCCTTTTGGGTGCGACCGCAGGTGTCTTTGTCAGTGCAGAACGTTTCGTCGACATTGTGGGTTTTGTCGGGGAGAAAACTTGCAAACATACAGCACTTCAGAGTCACACTGCTAGCGATCGAACATTTATGTAAATTTGGCAAGCCGAACGCATTCTGTACTGTACAGGAGACACAGCACGGAGGAGATTGATTGACAATGGTCTACAGTCCCTTAGCCAATCAGGACGCAGAACACAATGCGTGTTCATACACTGTAAAAAAAAAAAAAGCATGCAAAATTGCAGTAAAAAAATCCGCGAAACAGCGAGGCCGCGAAAGGTGAACCACGTTATAGCGAGGGACCACTGTATTACAAATCATCTATTCTCATATAGATTCAATTTCAGATGCTTTGTCTTTGTTTCTAACTCAGCTCTTGTTCTCAGAGTAAACCTGGCCAAAGGCTGGATGGCTTTAAGAGAGTTCATCACTCTGAACCCAGTGGCTCTGGCCTCATTCTGTAAGTCCTCACTCTTCTGTCAGACATGACGTCAGTGGGGCCTTTAATAACTCTGTTCTGCTCTCCGCTGCAGTGTACTTTTCAGCTTTGGTCCTCTCTTTGAGCCAGCAGATGACCAGTGATCGCATGAATCTGTATCCGGCCTTTAACACAACTCTGTGGTAAGCCCCATGAAACCATTCATGTAGTCCGTTTAAAATAAAGTGTCCAGAGTCTACACTATTTGTTTCTTAACACATTGTCCATTCTCACATGAAATAAAGGTTTAATATAAGGTGTTACGTGGCAGAAGATGAATAAATATCTTTGGGCGTGGGGTATAAGTTCATCAGTCTGGTAATATCTCTAAGGTTAAAACTGAAAAGTCAAGGGGTGCATGTGTCAGTCCTCTTTTAGAGTAGAAGTACAGAAGTTCAAATCAATCCTGAATGAAAATGTGTTTAATTTGAGGATGTTATTGGCGGTGTAGGCCTCCAGGCTCAGAGCATCAGATCCTGCATCCGTGGGTCACCGTCAACCTGGTGGTGGCTCTTCTGGTGGGCCTGTCCTGGATCTTCATAGCGACGCAGCCCGACACTGACTACACTAAAGGTGAGACCGGTAGCCTTTTGCTAATCATTTTTAATTTAAAGACTAAGTTTGATCCTCTGTGTGTTTCCTCCACAGGTTGCTTAATGTCCATGGAGATCAAACCGCCCAAAGAGGACATGTCTGAGATGACTGCCTGACAAAACTTGAATATTAGCTCAACATTGAGTGCGTTTACATGCACTTGAGTATCCCATATATACGTGTTTTTTTTATTTTTTTGTCTTTGTGCACGTAAACGCCATATCCTGGTTTCTCACAGCTGGCAAACTGTGAATTTTGATTTTTTTTTTTTTTGCACAATGTAAAAAAAGTTTTATTTTTGAATTGTATGTGTGTTGTTTGTTTTTCTTTTAAATACAGGGTCCAACAGTCTGGAAGGAGTGTTGTTATTACACGGATATACTCAGTTATTTCAGTTCAATTCAACTTTATTTGCCCAGGACAAACTGGCTAGAGGCAGCATTGAGTTTAGGTTAATTTATTGAACAAGGTTTAAAAGGGTAAAAGGCACTTCAACGACAAGGAAGAGCACACACACTGTAGTACACTACACTTGGGTCAAAATTAAGACTGAGTAAGTAGAACTTCTACTACTTCTTGGACTGTGCTGTAGTCATATGTGAAGACAGGAAACTCCAGGTAGAAGTGTACAGGAAGCCCACACGGATCAATATCTCCTTTTCAACTCTCACCAACCATGACGACACAAGCTAGGAGTCATCAGGACCTTACAACACAGAGTTTAGAAGGTGCCCACAAGCTCAGAAGAGAAACAGAAAAAGGAACAACACATCCAAAAAAGCCCTGAGGTCCTGTGGATACCCAAACTGAACTGGGCATTTAACAAATCCAAGATTAGGCGCCACAAGACCAGAGAGGAACCAGATCCTAGAAGAAGTAACATTGCTATTCCTTATAAATCTGGGCTGTCAGAAAAGCTTTTTACCAAACACATCTCGGTACATTTCAAACCGGGCAACACCCTCCGTCAACGACTAGTCCACCCCAAAGGACAAGATCCCTACCCACAAACAGAGCAATGTAGTCTATGCTGTTCAGTGCAGTGAGGAGTGCAGTGGTCTGTATCACAACAATGAGCCATCAACTTCAGAGAGGGTAAGTTATGCTAATGGCGGTCAGGTGGGAAACAACGCCCCCACTGATACCAACACTGGTTTAATGAGACTGATACTACTTCCTGCCTCTCATTTACTTTAGACTCTCACTTTAGAGTTGACAGAGTCTCATGAGGAACAAAACGCCTTCTGTTTCTAAACTACGTCCAGTTGACTTCTTTTCAACTTTTTTACCCCCATTTTTTTATTATATATTTATAAGACAATCGGGAGTAAATTCTAGTTCATCATTGAGGCCTGGATATTGTGTGGCCTTTAGAGTTTATATCCAATATGATTCTCTTTGCAGAAGTAACTAAAGTCTCCACCCCTTATGGACATTTTAACCCTTTAGGCGCCGAGGTTTATTGCTGGTCGCTGGCTCCCCCGTGTGACTGCCCCCCTCAAAAAATAATAAAGTTCAAGCCAGGACCAAGCTCCATGAGCCTGGCATAGAACCACGGCCTCACAAGGGGTCTGGATCGCAGTAAACGTGGGGGGAGCTGGCCAGAACGCGGCTGCATGCGCCCGGGACGCAGCCACAGCCTCACACGGGGGTCTGGGCCCGGTCAAATCAGGCTGAAAAGACCGGGGAAAGAGGCCCCCTGGGCCGGCAGTAAAGGGAGAGGGATGCCCGGGACAGATGAGGGATGGCCGGGACACGGCTGCATCAGCCTGGGAGGCAGCCACAGCCTCACACGGGGGTCTGGGCCCGGTCAAGTGGGGCTGAAAAGACCGGGGAAAGAGGCCCCCTGGGCCGGCAGTAGAGAGAGAGGGATGCCCGGGACACGGCTGCATCAGCCTGGGAGGCAGCCACAGCCTCTCACGGGGGTCTGGGCCCGGTCAAATCAGGCTGAAAGGACCGGGGAAAGAGGCCCCCTGGGCCGGCAGTGAAGAGAGAGGGATGCCCGGGACACGGCTGCATCAGCCTGGGAGGCAGCCACAGCCTCACACGGGGGTCTGGGACCGGTCAAATCAGGCTAAAAAGACCGGGGAAAGAGGCCCCCTGGGCCGGCAGTGAAGGGAGAGGGATGCCCGGGACACGGCTGCATCAGCCTGGGAGGCAGCCACAGCCTCTCACGGGGGTCTGGGCCCGGTCAAATCGGGCTGAAAGGACCGGGGAAAGAGGCCCCCTGGGCCGGCAGTGAAGAGAGAGGGATGCCCGGGACACGGCTGCATCAGCCTGGGAGGCAGCCACAGCCTCACACGGGGGTCTGGGCCCGGTCAAATCGGGCTGAAAGGACCGGGGAAAGAGGCCCCCTGGGCCGGCAGTGAAGAGAGAGGGATGCCCGGGACACGGCTGCATCAGCCTGGGAGGCAGCCACAGCCTCACACGGGGTCTGGGACCGGTCAAATCAGGCTAAAAGGACCGGGGAAAGAGGCCCCTGGGCCGGCAGTGAAGGGAGAGGATGCCCGGGACACGGCTGCATCAGCCTGGGAGGCAGCCACAGCCTCACACGGGGTCTGGGCCCGGTCAAATCAGGCTGAAAGGACCGGGAAAGAGGCCCCTGGGCCGGCAGTGAAGAGAGGGGATGCCCGGGACACGGCTGCATCAGCCTGGGAGGCAGCCACAGCCTCACACGGGGTCTGGGCCCGGTCAAATCAGGCTGAAAGGACCGGGAAAGAGGCCCCTGGGCCGGCAGTAGAGAGAGGATGCCGGGACACGGCTGCATCAGCCTGGGAGGCAGCCACAGCCTCACACGGGGTCTGGGCCCGGTCAAATCAGGCTGAAAGGACCGGGAAAGAGGCCCCTGGGCCTGCAGTAGAGAGAGAGGATGCCCGGGACACGGCTGCATCAGCCCGGGAGGCAGCCACAGCCTCACACGGGTTATTCATCCAGGCAAAACAGGCTAAAAAGACCGAAGCTAGAAGCCCCTGGGACTGCGGTGAAGAGGAGGAGATGCCCGGGACACGGCTGCGTGAGCAGGGGCTACAGCCACAGCCTCACACGGTATTCATCCGGGCTAAACAGGCTAAAAGCATAGAGGCCAGACTCCCTGGGCCCCACGGTTGTACCCCGCTCACCTCTCGTGCACGTTCCCCCACCATTAAGCCCCCTCCCGGGCTATTCACCAATCCACGAGCCCGCTGGAGGTTCGTGCCCCTGGTACTCCATACACAAAGCCCCTGGTACTCCCGTACACAAAGCCCCTCCCTGGTACGTGCAAGCCCCTGGTACTCCATGCACAAAGCCCCTGGTACGCCGTACACATATCAGTCCACAAAGCCCCTGGTACTCCGTACGCAAAGCCCCTGGTACTCATTACATATTCCCCTGGTACTCCAGAGACATCAGTTATTACTGATGTACGGGAGTGCCAGGGGCACTGAAACCACAGCCGGCTCGTGGATTGGTGAATAGCCCAGGAGGGGGCTTAACGGTGGGCGAACGTGCACGGGAGGTGAGCGGGGAGCAACCGTGGTGCTCAGGGCGTCTGGTTTCGCTCTTTCCCAGCCCCTGGTACCCCGTACACAATGCCCCTGGTTTATAACTGATGTCTTTAGAGTACCAGGGGGTCTTTCGCTCCTATAAACCAGGTCAGGAAAACTGCAGGCCTCCACCTCAGTTTCCCCTCCGGCTAAGAGGCAGGTCCGTGTTTTCAGTATGATAAAAACCCTCAGAGGCGCTCCATCCTGCTAAGCCCGGCAGGCTCACCGGCCGGGACAGAACTGGGTAGGAGCTCAGAGACAGGTCCGTGTTTTCAGTATGATAAAAGACCGGTGGGCCGCCCACACCGTGCTGCGTAAAAGCTGACAAGCAGCCGGGAGGAACGGGCCTCCCCACCAGACTGGCGCGCGCCGCCCCGTGCATACACACGGAGCTAAGCGGAGGCCCGCCCAGTGGCAGAGAGCTCTCCCGGCGTTCAGCTTCCCGGCCCAGGCTAAGTTCATCAGTCATCATGCCGTAACCTTTGAGACAAGCATATTACACAGTACTATGACAGGATCAACCAGGAAGCCCGTGTGGCTGAGCGCTCAGCCGCTTTCACCATACTGCCCCGGGCCCAGGGCAGCAGGCTTGAGTCGAGTCCCCCGGGCAGGGAGTCTGGGTCTCGCTTCCCGGGAGAGGCCGCCCTCCCCCGCACCGCAGAGGCGAACTCGCAATGCGCAGGAACCAGATAGAACCAGGCAGAGGCCCTGCAAAGGCGAGTCATGTAAGCCCATTGGCCAGCACTCGAGACCGGATACAGAGGAACCGCGATTTGGACCTATCTCTGTTTCTGAAAACCAGGTTTCTGAAATCCTGCCCACAGGTCGAGCGCTGTGTCGGGGAAAGTGCAACTGGCCGGCGCAGCGTGGTAAAAACGCTTCAGCCCGGGACTCCCGGGCTGAAGCCTCCACGCTGCGCGGCGAAACTGATTTTTTTTTTTTCTTTTCTTTTCTACGCTTTTTTTACGGAGTACCAGGGGCATTATGTTTGCCCCTGGGCCCTCCAGCAGGAGTGAAGAAGAGGTCCAAATCACGTTGTTTTGGGGGTTTTGGGGTTTTTTTGGGTCTGGTTTTGTGTCCTATCATGGTTGCTGGTTTATGGGCTTAGGTGACTCACTTTTATCAGATAAAGGGCTATGTTTTACCTGGGACAGGCTTCCCAGAGCTGGAGCAATAAATATGATTTTCAGCCATGGTGAGTGTGAGATACTAAGAGGAGCAGTGTGGATGACAAAGTAAAGAAATAAGTAAGAAAATGACTGACTGACTGACTGACTGAATAAATGAATGAATAAATAAATAAATAAATAAATAAATGTACAAATGCTTATGAAAATTTATTTTATTCTTCATCCATTCAAATGACATTTGTAGTTCTTTTTAGTGTGGTAAATTTCATTGCAAGGCACAGCACAAAGAGCCACACCACACTCACTGCACCTGTACCGTGTCTGTACTCTGCCTTTGGGGCGAGATCGATCTGAGCAAACAACACAATCTGGACGTTGATGGGTTTGGTAAAGCCAGTGACGTTCAATCAGTCTGAGTGGCATCTCTCCCCCCTCTGCGGAAGGCCGCCCTCCTTTGCTACTTTCCACCTTGGTGTGACCTGCCAGTAGTTCAGTCATAATGTCCTGGATGAAGGCCTTTAGTGACTTGTGTGAGTCAGGGGTACACTTAGAATATATGATGTGCGAGTTGACCACACAGATGCTTATAATGGCATTGAAAATGCGGTTGTACCACTTCCTTGACCGATGTGGAAATAAGTAGTTTTTCATCCTCTGGTCAGATCTGTCTACTCCCCATAAAGCTGTTGTACTTGTCAACACACACTGGTCTGTTTATTGTGCGAAACCCACTAGGGCTGTTTTTGTTCTGATTCTCTTATGGACACAGCCACTGCCATGAAGTGTTGATAACATTGTGAGGCGTTTAGTGTCATGCCACGCACAAGCCAGCAGTTTGCCCTTCCTCAGAAACACTGGGTCATCTCCCTGTTTCAACCGTAAGGCAGGGGGTCTCAAGCTTCTTGGCATTCCTTGCCTTGTGCACCTTACTGTCCCACATAAACCAGTGTCACGTTCAGCTAATTCACTGGCAATGGCTGGTGACATGTAGTAGCTATCCATGTATACCTCATGCCCTTTATCTTTGTAATGACTGAGTAGTTCACGGACTACTGCGTGGGTGGCACTTACGCCACTGGCTGCATCAGTATGCTGTCCAGTGTGCATAAACCACTGTAGAACATAACCCGACCTGCTTTCACTCAAGACGTATGCTCTGTAGCCATATTTATCTGGTTTTCGGGATTATAGATTTTTAGGGTTGATCTCCCCTTGAATGCTATTGTCATCTCATCTAGGGAAAGCTCCTTGAGAGGGCTGTAAACTGCTGAAAAGCGAGGGATTATTGTTCTAATTATTCCACGCACTTTGAAAAGTCTGTCATGCCCTGGCTGATCTTTTCTCACATACTCGTCATTATTGGCAAAATGCAGAAAAGACAAGATGCTTTCAAATCTGTTCCTAGACATTACCTTGCCAAAACCAGGAGTGTATGCTGGCCAAAATGATGCCCAATAATCCTCAATCTCAGGCTTCTCTACAAGCCCCATAGACAGATGCAAAGACAGGAAAGCTTTCATTTCAGACACAGATACATCATACCACTTATGAAACCTGGACTGTGGCTGCAGCTGGCTTGAGGCTAAAACCTGGTGAGCATATCTGTTAGTCTCATTTGTAACAAGGTTCCAAAACAAATCATCCAAAAAGAGGGACAGAAAATCTATTGGATGAGCATTTGTCAGATCTCTCCCCTGTATAGCCTACACGTTCATCAAAAGGCTTTATCCACTCCTGATAAACTTCCAGGTCTCTTATGTGTTCCCAGCCCTCATCATTGGTGATGTGCGTAAAGCAAAAGCCTCTCCCTCGCCGTCCTCTGCTGCCACTCCGGCCTCCTCTCCCTCTCCTGCTAGGAATGCTCGGTGCCCTTTGAAGACCGTCAGAAACTCGAAGCACAGGGTCAACAGCATGGCCAGAAAGCCGCTCACTCCCACTGGCACCTTCGCTGGCGCTGCTGTCCTCACCCCCCGTAGTTCAGAGGGTCCTCGGAGTCAGAGTCCGCAGCAAATGGCGCCGCTGCTTCATCACATTTACCACTCGTGGGTGACAGGTCCATAGCAAAAGCCTCTCCCTCGCCGTTCTCTGCTCCCACACCGGCCTCTTCCACTTCCAGTCTTTTGTAAACTGTCGGAAAAATGTCAGCACAGGTTCAGCAGAAAGGCCAGAAACACCGCCCATGCCCGCTACAACGCACCCTCAACGAGGCTATCATGACTTACCCGTAGTTTTCCGGGAATAAAAGGTCGCCCCCGGAGTCAGAGTGCGCAGCAAATGGCGCCGCTGCTTCATTACATTTACCACTCGTGGGTGACAGGTCCATAGCAAAAGCCTCTCCCTCGCCGTTCTCTGCTCCCACACCGGCCTCTTCCACTTCCAGTCTTTTGTAAACTGTCCGAAAATGTCAGCACAGGTTCAGCAGAAAGGCCAGAAACACCGCTCATGCCCGCTACAACGCACCCTCAACGCGGCCATCGTGACTCGCATGTAGTTTTCCGGGAATAAAAAGGTCGCCCCCGGAGTCAGAATCGGCAGCAAATGGAACTACAGCTTCATGAAATGTCCTCTATTCTCTCAAATAAAGAATGAGCAAATAAAGAAGCAAGTGCGAGAACAAACTAACAAACACTTTGTTTGACAGTGTAAAAAGAAGCACCAGATTTCAATATTTACTTGTGATGATGATGGTGATTACAGTCTGGTGACCTTTGTGCTCACACTGAATATGAATGCTTTATTGCTGTTGAGTTATTGAGTAATTGGTTGATTTATTTACTTTGTTTTTTTGTTTTTTGTCAAGGACGATGCACACAATAGAGGAAACCTTACAAAAGCCAAAAAAAAAAAAAAAAGCTATAGATTTTCCCCACTATTTACCTCTACCACGTCGTGTCGCAATTGGGCGACTTTGGCGCTTAAAGGGTTAATATGTTCAATTCTACATATTTTTAGACTGTTAGATTTCATATGTCCTGCTTCTTTGTAATATACTACCATACTGTATTGGAGGTTGCCTGTTTTGATAGAATGTTTATGTTCAGCAAGTCAAGTTTTTACTTTTCGCTTAGTCCACACATGTCAAACTCAAGGCCCCAGGGCCAAATGCGGCCCTTTGCAAAGTTGTATGTGGCCCTTTAATGCGTTTAGAAGGGTGTATTTGTGGCACTAGGTTTTAATTGGTTGTGAACAGGTTTTAGATGGATTTGATTTTTGCTACAAAGATAAATAAAATCGGTTCCAATCTAACTACAATATGTTCAAATCCATCTAAAACCTATTCACATCCAATTAAAACCTGGTCAAATTACTCTAAAAACTGTTCAAATTCAACTAAAACCTGTTCACAACCTACTAAAACCTGTTCCAGTCTGTTTAAAACCTGTTCACAACCTACTAAAACCTTTTCCAGTCTGTTTAAAACCTGTTCCAATCCAGCTAAAACTGTTCAAATCCAACTAAAACCTTTTCAAATCCATCTAAAACCTGTTCAAATCCATCTAAAACATAGAAGTAGGAAATTGATGTTGAAGATAACTTGTAAGACTCAAATAAAAATGAAATTTCACATTCAAAATTGAACTGTCACCATCTTCAGCCCCTGAAAAGATTCTTTTTAACTATCACGGCCCCTCACCACTTTGAGTTTGACACCACTGGCTTAGTCCTTCCACTATAGAAGCATCCACATGGGCTCTCTACCTGTAGACCACATATGAAGTATTGCAGTTCATGAATGATTTTATATAATATTATTGGTCTGTTTTAACATCTATAAAAAAATTGTGTTCACCATGTTGTGACAATGGTTACAGTTGCCACACTTAAAGGGACTTTCCCCTTTGATGGTGCTCCCTAGAGGATTTGAAACCCCTGTCTCATGCTTTCAAATGAAAACAGGTTCAGTTATGGGAGTTTGCTTTGCTCCTAACTATGCAAATCTTTTTATGGGTCTCTGGAAGAATCCTTTAGTTATTCCAACCTAAATACCTAGAGACAAGATCACATGGTGGGGTCGGTACATAGATTATATTCTTCTGATATGATCTCATACTGATGCAGAATTAAAAGTTCACTATTATTTAAATAACACTGACAACAATAATTTTTTCTCATTTGAAATTAATTTCTTGGACATTAAAGGTCTTTAAGGACATCAATGGAGACCTACATCCATCTATATACTGAAAGCCTACTGACCCTAATACACTACTTAGGGCAGACAGCTTTCATTCTCCCATGCTAATTAACAATGTACCGGATATATCTGTGATTCAAAGGAAGGTTTTGAACTAAATGCCAAAGATATGACCCAAAGGTTCAGAGACACTGTGTCAAAAGCATATCAAAAGGCTAAAAATCTAAAAAGAGAACAGCTGCTTATGCATAAAGAGAAGCCACAAAATGACTCAAACCAAGTCCAATTTGTCACACAATATAGTGTCAAAGCAAATGCAATCAAACAAGAGAAATTGGAATATATTAAAATGTGTACTTAGAGAAGCTCTACCAGAAAAAAAAACAATTTGTTTCAGAAAAGCCCGTACACTGAATGAACTGATAAAAAAAGCCACTTAATTTCCTTGCAGCAAAAAACTGAGAACTTTAAGACAATTAATGTTATTTGTGAAAAGTAATACATGAAGAATAAATAAAATGCATTAATATGATGAAATGATTTCTTTTACTTTCCAGTTATTCACATGGCTGCACTGTTGCAGGATAGTAGCCTACTGAGTGTATTACATATTGCTCAAATTACATATAATATATTTGGCTGTTTTTCAGTCTTGGACCAGCAGGGGGTTTGTGTGCACATAAAACCTCGAGAAATGAACCTTTTTGTGAACCATTTGGATGCAAGGCCCGAGGATGGATGCAATCTCGCCATCACTAGTTATGGGAAAGAGAACCGCTTTATTTTAAAATGCACAATGTGCCAACCAAAGTTATAAACAGCTTACAAGTCGCGCTCGGCGTCCCCACAGAATGTATAAATAAATAAATAAATAAATAAATAAACGGGTCCCGCGTGCTGCGTTCAAGCTGCTGAGGAAAGTACGTCATCGCGTGGATGATAAATTTTCCGGCTGTTTCGCTACTAGGTCCTAAAACCCTTTCTGTTACACTGCGATACAGTTTAAATAGTCTTTATTAATCAGTCATGCCACAATGAATTCCAAGTCATAAAAGACAGAGACCACAGAAATGTGACTTGCTGTATACTAGTAATAACACTATGGTCCGAAGCCTGTTGGATCTGTGTGCTGTGGTTTAGAACAGACATTAGTGCTCGATTAGTTTGTTCTGTCTGAAGGCTTTGTAGTCGAACCCCGACCTCAGCGCTTGTGTTCGTGTGTTGACGTGGTAACAGGTTAACATTGAGCTAACAGCTGCCACATGAGCATTACAGCCCTGTTCCTCAGGAGCAGAAGTTACTAAAGTTGTTCACTTAAAGGTCATGCTGGACTTTGCCATTTTCGCTGTGACATTTGTCATCTTTCTGGTCGGTGCTGTTCTGTATTTATACCCGGTAAGAGCTTGCAGCTAGCTCTGTGGAGTTAGCTTTGTGAGTTAACTTTAGGTGGAGTTAGTAAACTCTTTGTGTAAGGATCTAAAATGATTTTTTTTTTTTTTTTTAGTCATCCAGAAGAGCCTCTGGCATTCCAGGACTCAACCCCACGGATGAGAAGTAAGCTGACCCTCTGTCTTCTGACTTTAGTCCAAACTGTGAGCCTCTTCGTTCAAAGATGATACTTGTCAGAACTAAAATATAGCCTTGGGGTGGATCACTGATGATGTTTTTGCTCCAAATGCCACCCCCTTTTTTTAATTAAACTATGATCTTTTTGGCCTGCATTCTCGCAGAGATGGAAACCTGCAGGACATTGTTAACAGGGGCAGTCTACATGAGTTCCTGCTCAACCTGCACCAGGAGTTCGGCTCAGTGGCGTCGTTTTGGTTCGGCAGGAGTCCTGTGGTCAGCCTCGGATCTGTGGAGCAGCTTCGGCAACACATTAATCCAAACCACACCAGTAAGAACAGTCCTGGAAATAATTTGTGCAGAATACAGCAAAAACACTGAACATCTCAGTAAAATGACAGACATTGATCTTGTTCATGTTGCTTTTATTTTTCTCAGTGGACTCTTTTGAGACCATGCTAAAGTCTTTGTTGGGATACCACTCTGGCATCGGAGCAGGGGCCAGTGAGAGTTTAATGAGAAAGAAAGTGTATGAGAATGCCATCAACAATGCACTGAAGAACAACTTCTCCCTGGTGCTGAAGGTTGGTACCACTGAGGCAGGATACACCCCTCACAGCTTGTTCTAAAATGATTGTGTTGTGGTTGGCAGCTGGTGGAGGAGCTGGTGGACAAATGGAAATGTTTACCTGAGGCGCAGCACACCCCGCTCTGTGCCCACCTACTGGGCCTGGCCATGAAGACCGTCACCCAGCTAGGTCTGGGAGAACGCTTTAAGGACGACGCCCAGGTCATCTCCTTTCGCAAAAACCACGATGTGGTACGTTCTGACACTGCAATGCTGTAAATCAAAGGTAAAGAATATGGTTCTTGAAGGCATAGACCCACACTATGGGCAAACAGAAGAGTAGAAAGAATGATCTGAGGGTGACTGGGCCTGTGTGACGGTCAATGTGTAGTTAAGTTCAGGTCATTAAGGTGAAAACAGGAAGTTATTGTTAAGGCTTTGTGTCTGTTGTGTTGTTTGGTCTGAGACTGAGAGTTTTTACAATGCTGTATAGACCAATAGTCAGCTCAGGTTAAACTGACCACAGGCCTCTCAGAGTCCTACAAACATCAAAATTACTCAAGGGAACAACATCATTTTTCTGTTTTCTTTTCTCTTCTGACTCACATGGATGGCGCCAGATCTGGTCAGAAATTGGAAAAGGCTTCTTGGACGGCTCACTGGAGAGGAGTTCCAGCAGAAAGGCTCATTATGAGAAAGGTGAGTGACCTCTTCATTCACAGAGATGAAGTGATCCAGTGACGTTTTGGCTCCAGAAGAGCAATGTCGGAAACTGATTTTCAATTTAAGATATACAGTTGCGTGGAAAAAGTTTTTTCCCCCTTCCCGATTTCTTATTTTTTTGCACATTTATCACACTTAAATATTTCAGATCATCAAACAAACTTAAGTATTGGACAAAGATAACTCAAGTAAACACAAAATGCAGTTTTTATGTGATGATTTTATTTATTAAGGTAAAAGGGCAATCCAAACTTACCTGGCCCAATGTGAAAAAGTGCCCCCCTTAACCTAATAACTGGTTGTGCCACCCTCAGTCCTCACCCAAGCATTTTGTAATAACATGCAATGAGTCTTTCACATCGCTGTGGAGGATTTTGCACCCTCCTTCTTTGCGGAATTGTTTCAATTGGCCAGACATTCTCCTTTAGGATTTTTTGGTCGAGAGCAGAATTCATGGTTCCATCAATCACAGCAAGTCATCCAGTTCCTGAAGCAGCAAAGCCTCCCCAGACCATCACACTACAACCACAATATTTGACTGTTGGTATGATCTTCTTTTTCTGAAATGCTGTGTTATTTTTATTATCTTCCAAAAAGTTTTTTCTCGTCAGTCCACAGAATATTTTCCCTAAAGTCTTGGGGATCATCAAGATGTTTTTTGGCCAAAGTGAGACGAGCCTTTGTGTTCGTTTGTGCGTCAGTAGTGGTTCTTGCCTTGGAACTTTGCCATGGATGCCATTTTTGCCCTGTCTCTTTCTTATGGTTGAGCCATGAACTCTGACCTTAACTGAGGCAATTGAGCCCTGCAGTTCTTTAGGTGTTGTTGTGGGTTCTTTTGTCACCTCTTGATTGTGTCATCTTGGGGTAATTTTTCACCACTGTTCCACATTTTCTCCATTTGTGGATGATGGCTCTCACTGTGGTTCACTGGAGTCCCAAACATGACTGTTTCATGTTGATTCCTCACTTTCCAAACATTAAATGTATAGCGTTATGCCAGTTTCCTATCATCCTAGGGCCCATTA
This sequence comes from Rhyacichthys aspro, assembly GCA_036850595.1. NCBI lineage: Eukaryota > Metazoa > Chordata > Actinopteri > Gobiiformes > Rhyacichthyidae > Rhyacichthys > Rhyacichthys aspro. Next base: position 238,944 of record CM072149.1, read on the forward strand.
TTTAATGTCACAGGTTCTGCTTGTAGATTTACACTGACTTGTTACAAAATCTCTGTCTATTAAGGAACATTTTTTATGGAATATTTGCTCAGTGCTGTTAGCGTTTCCTCATTACTGTATGTATCTCGTTTTCCCTGTGGCTTCAGCCCTCGAAGAAATGGAGTCAATGCTGGGGTCAGTGGTGAAGGAGAGACGAGCCCAGAGGAACCACACGGCCTTTGTGGACACACTGCTTCAGTCAAGTCTCACAGAACCACAGGTGAAGTCTGACAAGATCATTCACACTGGTTTAAGAACTTTCTCATAAAAATCCAAATCCAATATTTCGACTCTCTTCAGATTAAGGAGGACTGCATGGTTTTTACTCTCGCGGGATGTGTCATCACTGCCAACTGTAAGTCTACAAACAAGACTCTTTTTTTTTTTTTTCCCAGAATGTTGTTGTCTGAAGTTTACATTTTTCTTTCAGTGTGTATCTGGGCTCTTCACTTTTTGTCCACCTCAGAGGATGTCCAGGACAAACTGTACCAGGAGCTGCAGGCGGTGTTGGGGTCAGAGCCCATCACACTGGACAAGGTCCCCCAGCTTCGGTAAGACATGACAGACACAGACTGGTCCCTCACATTCTGTACTGATGAACAGAATAGACCTGTTTCTCAGATGGACACAGGCATTTTAGCATTTGAATCTGTTAGTCTCCACTATATAGAACTGTCAAAAACATTAAAATCGAAAGACAATGAGTAGGATTACATATCTACGAAAAGAAGTGTAGCTGTTGTGAAGGTAGCCAGTCCTTAGGCAAAAAAAGACAATTATCAAAAAGCAAAGTAATAATTGTGTTACATAAAGGGCTGATTGGTTGGAAGATGGAGGCGCACATAGATGCAGCGTGTTCTCAAGTAAGGCACACTTATAGTCACTCGACCATGCTTAATATCGGTCTGTGGTGTCAGATAAATGGAATGAGCACATTCTATCAGGCTCATAACATAGCGAGACCACCGGGATGTGCATGGATTGTTTTGGGGCATCATTTAAAATGGTCATCCTGCCAAAATTCCTGTACTTTTTCCAGTCCCTACAATTTTTTATTGCAGGGTAAATGACCAAATTAATTTAAGTTTTTAATTTAAGTCCATCTTCAAAATTTCAAATCCACTCAGAGGCTGGCCTTGCCAAACTGGTTCTTTTACTACTGGGCGGCCAACCAGCGATTCCCCGTGCATTGGTCTTTTTCCTAAGATCAGCCTGACTGCAATGACTGAGTGATGGAACTTTGTCCATACATTAATCTAAGTCCTCTTTCCTTTTTCTGTGCCGCTCTGGTAATGTATCCTACTGGGAGTATTAATAAACACTATTAAGATATGGGTCTTTGCAGTTTCCCTCTCTGGAGCCCCATTTCTTTAAACCATGTCTTATTGAAAAAAAAATTGCCTCAATAAACACCTCCGTCTATCATATTTTTTTAACTTATTGTTCATCACTATTAAAGTCATATTTGTCTTTACATTTCCATACAAATACTGGAAAGTTCTGTGGCCTGATGCATTCAATAACCACGATCCTATTACGTTTGTGTCCTTGAGCAGATACTGCCAGCAGGTTCTGAATGAGACGGTGAGGACGGCCAAGCTCACCCCTGTTGCTGCTCGTCTCCAGGAAGTGGAGGGCAAGGTCGATCAACACGTAATCCCTAAAGAGGTGTCTGGTTGCTCCTACTGGAACACGTTTACTACCAGATTTATTCATGTATTGTGATATCACGTCTCTTCTTTTGGTTCAGACGCTGGTGATCTATGCTTTGGGGGTGGTTCTGCAGGACCCTGACACCTGGAGCCTCCCATACAGGTGCACACTCCCAGTTTATCTGCATCGATCATTTATTTTTCCATATTTCAGTCTTTATTTTATTCAGTGACATTGGAATACTACTTGTGTTACATATGGATCTCATGTGACTGAGTAAATACAATGGCGTTGTTTCCATTCTTGGTTGGCACTGCTGTAGAAAATCATTGGGTCCTTTTACAATTTTCCTCATTTCATGCCTCTAACCTCGACAAAACACTGTGAATAATAGGGGTGATCACTGTTCATGATCGGCCAATAATGGCTAAAAATGTGTGATGTGATCTAGAAAGGCCGATTAGCCGATAAAAATGGCGCAAAACACGCAAAACTTCCACTTTACCACAAAAATGGCATCTCAGGTTGGGTTTTTTTGAGGTGTCTCAGCAGAAAAATAAACTCGCTGTTTGCAACATTTGGCACAAGGAAATCCCCCATGGAGGAAAGCAACCAAAATCATACAACGCCGCAAACCTCATCAGACATTTTAAGTCAAGTCATGTCAATGAATATGAGGAGTTTTCAAAGCTAGAATTCAATGCTAAAATTATGGAATTTACACTGTACAAAAATATAAACTTAACACTTTAGTGTAGATAGCAAAAGTCTTAGATCTTTGAGTTCAGCTCATGAAAAGGGGAGCAAAAACAAAAGATATTGTCAAATATTGTTCACAAATATGTCTAAATCTGTTTTAGTGAGCACTTCTCCTCTGCTGCAACAATCGGTTTGCATAACCAAAGAATTTCTGCACATACTGTCAGAAACCGTCTCAGGGAAGCTCGTCTGCATGATCATGGCCCTCATCGGGGCCTTGACCTGACTGCAGTACGTCGTCATCACCGACTTGAGTGGTGGATGAGTGGAATCGATGATTCACGGATGAATCCCGGTTTTCAATGTACAGGGCAGATGGCAGACAGCATGTATGGCGTTGTGTGAGTAAGCGGTTTGCTGATGTTAACGTTGTGGATCGAGTGGCCCGCGGTGGGGTTATGGTATGGAGAGGCGTATGCATTTTATTAATGGCATTTCATTGTTGTGCCATTCATTCATGACCGTCACCTCCTGTTGCAGCATTTATAATGCATGGCCCCATATTGCAAGGATCTGTACTATTCCTGGAAGCTGAAAACACCCCAGTTCTTGCATGGCCAGCATACTCACTGGACATGTTACCCATTGAGCATGTTTGGAATGCTCTGGATCCGTGTATACGACAGCGTGTTCCAGTTCAATCCACAGGCCACAATCAACAACCTGACCAACTCTATGTGAAGGAGATGTGTTGCACTGCATGAAGCAAATGGTGGTCACACTAGATTCCCCCAATACAGTAAAACTACACATTTTCGAGTGGTCTTTTATTGTGGCCAGCCTGAGACACACCTGTTCAATAATCATGCTGTCTAATCAGCATCTTGATATGCCACACCTGTGAGGGGGATGGATTATCTCAGCAAAGGAGAAGTGCTCACTAACACAGATTTAGACAGATTTGTGAACAATATGTGAGTGAAACAGGCCTTTTGTGTACATAGAAAAAGTCTTAGATCAATGAGTTCTGCTCATGAAAAATGGGAGCAAAAACAGCAAAGTGTTGCGTTTATATTTTTGTTCAGTGTATATGCCTTTACCATCAGCCATTATCCGTTGTTGAAGACAAAAACTAAAAAAGTAAATAAATAAAATAATACATGATACAGTTCTCAGGGGCAGGCACCCTCTGTCAGTAAACATTTTTTAATCAGCGAAGGGATTATAAGAGGATGATTTTCTACCAAGGACCCCTGATTTACGTGTATAAGAATTCCTCTATTACTATCAAAGTGCTGATAATTTGTTTTTAAATTGTAATAATTCAATGAATAAATTAAAGGCTGAAACCAAGCCTTACAGCGACTTTGACTCCAACTGTATTAACTAATAGCCTATAAAATGTTTGGGCTATACTGACTGACCTACCTTTATTGATATTTCCAACAGATGCAGGCCAATCATATATTTAGCCATGTTTCAATCCTTTGTTTTCACATGTCTGATCTGTGATTTTAGGTTAAAATAAATAAAGTTAAAACATCAGTGATTTGAGAGAAATTGGTGTAGGTTATGTGCTTTGAATCTTTATAAAAGATTTACTTAATTATACGTTACGATACAATAGAGGCTTTTTGCACAGCAAGATGGCCGCTGCAACAAAAAAATCACGTTAATGAGAACAGACTATAGCAAGTTCAATTTGATTTTGAATAAACGGTGACCACAAAACAATTACAACAAAAGACAGTGTACTAACAAAAATTACTTACCAGTTCCAAATTAACATAAAGGTGGTAGTTCTGATTCTGACCCTTTTTTTATTATTATTTAATTTTTTTAAATTTATATAACAAATCACATTATTGTCCTTCTTCAGGTTTAACCCAGATCGCTTTGAGGAGGAGTCAGTCAGGAAAAGCTTCTGTCTGCTTGGATTCTCAGGGAGTCAGACCTGCCCAGAGCTGAGGTAACACCACGGCTTCTGATCTTTACACTTTACACTTAATCCCACCAACGCAAAATCATACTCGACGCGATGCACACTAGTTCCTACATTTAAGGAAGGGTAAATACCAGTAAATGGCTAATTTATGTTGAAGTTTAGTGTCAGCTTGTAGCATTGTAACTGGTATCTCCTTAAACTTTTAAGCACAAACAAGAGCACAAGAGCACAAACAAATCAGTGGTCCCAGGTGGGCAGAATAATAGTATTCCCGTAAGCATGGGAGGCCCTGACCACCTTTATCCTTCTTCAATTGTGTGAGTCTTTCCCACTCTATAAATTGTTTTGGGGCCATGGGAACTGGTAGACATTGGAATAAATACAGCATTTGGGGGAGCGTATGGTATCCTATCTTTGTATGTCAGGTTTTATTTTAACATTTAAGGGGCCATAGTAAGTTTCAAACATCTTAGTGTAATATCACACCTAGGTTTTTGATTCAGTCTGCATCCCATTTCCATTCATAGCAATCTTTCATTTCTCCTGGAGGGTTTAGTTCACATTAACTTTGTAACCAGAATATTAACTAACATTTTTATCATTTTGGGGAGAATCTGTGTAAGATGAGATATTGTTAATAATAAATCATCAGCAAATAATGGCAATTTTTGCTGTCCTCCTGTCATAAGTACCCTTGTAATATACCGCCTTTGCCTAATCCACTGGCTCGATAGTTCAATAAACAAGAGGAGTGGTGATATACAACATCCCTGTCTCATTCCCCTTTCTATTATAAATGCTTCAGTGAGGTCCCTATTAATTTTAATTTTAACTGTTGGTTTATTGTATAAACCCGAGATAATGTCAATTAAAGGAAGGACCACCTCTCAAAGTCAAATTCTTCTTCTGCATCTAAACTTCTGAGTCTGTCTTTGTTTGATGAACCCTGTCTGGTCCTTATGTGTCAACTCTGATAGGATCCTTTCCAGTCTTTTAGATGTGATGGGGGGGAAAAGCTTATAGTCTACATTTAAGACACTAAATGGGCGATAGTTACTACATTCTAGTTTATCCTTGGCTTACTTTGGGATGATTGAAATTATTGTGGAGGAATTGTCTTCTTTTCCATCGCCCAGTTCAATGCCAAATAATCCTCCATTGCTTTGTATGAATTTCTTCCTTGGCTATCGTTGAGACCAACTTCTCATTTTGTTTATCTGTCACTGTAGGTAATTGTAATTGGGATAGGAAGGCATTAACGGTAATCATCTTTATGGGGTTGGGAGTATACTTTTGAAATAATAATTTTGGAATCCTGTTCATCCTGTTCAGTTTTTAATTTGTCATTTAAGGGGTTCTTTATTTTATGTATAGTCCGCTCAGCTTGATGCTTTCTGAGTTTATAAGAAAGCAGTTGTAGTGATCTCCTCCCTACCTCATTTTACTGTTGTTTTGTAAAAAAAAAAATTTTTCCCTGTGCATCCATAGTGTTCAAATAATCTCAAAATTTCTTCTTCCAGTTTTATTATTTATGATTTAGTTTAAGAGTGTTCTTGTTGGAGTTTGACCACTATCTTTTTTCGGATAGGAGGATATGCTAATTATTTTACCTTTAATCACTGCCTTAAGTGTGTCTTATAGTATTGCAGGCGAAACCTTGGTGTTATCATTGTGATCTATCTAAGCCTTTATTTCTTCCTTTAAACTCTCCTTAATACTTTAGTCATTTAAAATGTTTGTGTTTAACCTCCAAAGAGTGGATCTATTCTTCCTATTGAGGCATATATTTGCGCATACTGAGTTGTGGTGTGAGACAGTACTTGGACCTCCTGCCAGTGGCACATGCCTGGAACACCTCCTCCCTAGGAAAGCGTCTAGGTGGCATCTGGAACAGCCACCTCAGCTGGCTCCTCTGTATGTATCTACACTGAGCTCCTCCCTAGTGACCGAACTCCTCGCCCTGTCTCTAAGGGAGCACCCAGTCGCCCTGCGGAGGAAACTCATTTTGTCCGCTTGTAACTGCGATCTTGTCCTTTCGGTCATGACCCAGAGCTCATGACCATAGGTGAGAGTAGGAAGGTAGATTGACCGGTAAATTCTTCCCTACGACAGACATCGACTGCATCACTACAGAAGCTGCACTGAACCGTTTGTCAATCTTTCTTTCCATCCTTCCATCACTCGTGAACAAGACCCTAAGATACTTGACCTCCTCGACTTGAGGCAGGAACTCTCCACCGACCTGAAGGGGACATACCACCCTTTTCTGGCTGAGAACCATGGCCTCAGACTTGGAGGTGCTTAATCTGATCCCAGCCCCTTCACACTCAGCTGTAAACCGTCCCAGTGCACGCTGCAGGTCCTGGTCTGATGGAGCCAACAGGACAACATCATCTGCAAAAAGCAGAGACGAGATCCTGTGGTCCCCAAACCGGACCCCCTCCGGCTCCTGGCTGCATCTAAAAATCCTGTCCATTCAAATTATGAAGTGACCAAAGGCAGCCCTACCGTAGTCCAACATGCACCGGGAACAGGTCTGATTTACTGCTGGCAATGCGAACCAAGCTCCTGCTCCTGTCGTAAAGGGACCGGACAGCCCTTAGCAGAGTACCCCAGACCCCATACTCTTAAAGCACCCCCCACAGGACGCCGGAAGGGACACGGTGGAATGCCTTCCCCAGATCCACAAAGCACATGTGGACTGGTTGGGCAAACTCCCATTAAAGAGTGTAGAGCAGGTCCAGTTAAAGAACCACAGTGACTTCTCATTCCACACCCATAAACTGTGTTAACTAAGAGTCTTTACTCAGTCTTAAGAGGTTGTGACATAGGTTAACATGACATACAGTAGGTAAACCTCAATTTTCCTGGGGCACAGGTGAAGCCCTCCTGAGCGCTCAGAGCTTTTCTTTGTAGCCAGGTCTCTTGTTCATCGTATTGTTGCCTGCTTGTCTGACTACTTTACTCCAGGTCAGCTGCATCAGTTGCTCTATGACTGTTTGCGGTGGTTTGATCACCTTCACTGTAAAGCCTCTTCTGGACATACTTTCGGTGCCTTCCTCAACTGTATTGTAGGTTTTGGTTCCATCTGCCTATTTCATCCTCAGCCTCTCTGGAAAGAGAGTCTGAAATTCGTTTGCCATTCTAGGTGAATCCTTTCCTTTGCCCTGCTCTACGGAGTAAAAGTTCTTTGGTCTTAAAGCTTTGGAACTTCACAATCTGGGGGTGGTGGACCTAGGGAGTGGGAGATCATCTTTGGACAGCTCCAAACGCAGTAGTCTCTCTACAAAGGCACTCATTGTTGGAGTGCCCTGTTCTGCAGTCTCTCTCTTCAGTAATGGCTCTCTAGGTCCATTAATTTATCCTCCAACTTTATATGTAACTTTACCATTTCGGTCATAGTGTCCTCTGTGTTCTGAATTCTCTCTTCTCCCCCTCAGCTTCATCTAACCTGGTGCTAAACTTCGAGAATAGCCTCCCACTGCTCCTTATTTTCTTGGTGAAAGCCTGTTACTTCTTGTAAAATCATGTCCGTTTCAGCCATGTTTCAACTGTGGGTCGGGTCGCCTCATGTAGCATAGCACCGTAATATAGCTAATAGAGCTTGTGTTGGCGATGATTAGCTTTAGCTGAGGGGTTATAATTTGGAATTGAACTCATTCAGTCAGGAGCCCTCTCACAGCATGGCTATATTCGTGGTGTTCCAACCAGAAGTCTGATCTGATTTAATAAGGCAGTGTAGACAGACAAGAAAAAGTCTGGGGAATGACACTGAGCAAATAAACTCGAGCCTGTATTTTTTCCATTCCAATTTTTTAAGTTTTTCCAGTTTTGCTGTTTTTTGTCATGTAATGATATTTGTCATATAATGATAATTTGTCTTCTTAATCTGTGTTGTGTTGTAGGTTTGCATACACTGTGGCTAGCATCCTGCTCAGCTCAGTGGTGCGGCAGCTAAAGCTCTCTCAGATCCAGGCTCAGGTGACAGAGGTCAGGTCTGAGCTGGTGTGCACGCCCAAAGACGAGACCTGGGTAACAGTCAGCAGGAGAAGCTGAAGGTGTCCTGCTGCAGCGTCCTGTGCCAAGCACTAAGCAGAAGAGCTCCTGAATGTTACACGCAGTATTTGTACGTTTGTCTACCTGGTGCTTTTGGAAGAGAGACTCTATCTGCTAAAGAATGTGCTCCAACACTCTGAACTTCTGGTGCCAAAGAATTCTTCATCATTCCTAAAATAACTGCCTTCATAGATATTTCTAATGATTTTGATTGCTTTGCTGACATCACACATCAGACATTTCATTTTTAAAAACAGTTGCTTTGCACATGTTGAATAAATGTGAATTCTGTTCTTTTGGCTGGTTATATGTTTTCTATAGTTCTGCAAAATGTAAGAATGCACATGTAACCAGAATATAAACAAGTCTTCTATTTCAGATATGCATGTTATAATCTGTACAAGCAACGTTCACTTATGTCTAAAATACATTTATAGATTTAGCAATAAAGAGGGGAAAGAAGGGTGTGTAATGTACATATTTTAAGATATGTTTTGAGTAAGGATCATAGATGAGAGAAAAATATTCTTGTAAAAGAATATTTTTTAGTAGGTTACCTGTTGAAATGTATAATGTATGTTGAAATATATTTCACTAGAGGTAAATGTAGAGAACAGCAGTATTATTACTGGAAACATCCATTAGTGTTGTCTATCTGTGGACATGGGATCAATGGCCCTTATTCATCCAATGTGTGTAGAGCAAAAAACTGTGTGTTTGCCTATTTTCACGCAATCTCAGCATTTGTTGATCTGAATGTTGGTGTGCGGTTTGTTCAAATCCTATGCCTGGTCAGAAGCTGGTGTAAATTTCTGCAGGTTTTAGGTTAATGCACAACAGATATTAAGACCATACAATGCATCGCCAGTTTAAAAATCAATATTTCAGTCCTCTGTAATAGTTGTGTTTTTATATTTCTAAACTAGAGCCAGATGTTAAGCAGCGCAAGCTTTCAGATGATTTTATGTTATAGGCAGTGGACGACTGACCACACAAGTGCATTGGTGCCGAGCCGGGCTTTGGCTCAGTCATAGTGGTTCAAAACACATTGAATCTTACCTTACCGAAAACAGAGAGCTGATAAGTCCACTCTACTGCAACAGACCAGGTATAAATTATAAACTGTCCTCATTTTATAAAGAAGCTGGTTTGGTGAGGGTTTTAACATGTTAAACTAAAAACTTTATCAATAGCTGCAGCTGTGATATGTCCTTTACACATTTATGAAGGTAAGGTCTGCAGTTCAAACACTTTTAATGAAGAGAATAAAATCAAGGACTGTGACGTCGCCCAGGACGGTGCTGGAGCCAGGCTCGGACACGGAAACTGGTTTTGGGGACTTGGAACGTCACCTCACTTGCGGGGAAGCATCATGCCAAAGTGGAGAAAATATAAAAAAATTAACCAAAAGGAACGGAAGTCCAACCCTGAACTTAAAGCTTAAATTATGTTGGTCCCTAATGATTATCCTAATGCCCATCAAAGTATAGTACATTGTACTGCTGTGTACCATTAGATCTTTTGTTGTACCAAGGTACAGGTCAATACATCATAAAAGATGGACCAAAATACAGCAAATTAAGAAAAGCAACAAACATGGCTTGTCTCTTTTAACGTCGCAGAGAAGTTGTCGTATTTAGGCCTACTACAAGATGAACTTGGATGTCGGAATTTTAAAATCCAGAGGACCAAGCACACAGCCGTTATAAAACCTGACCTGGCACCACATTTTGGACTGGAACTGAATAAGGACATCAGCGATGCAATTCACCTTGTCCTTTATATCTGAATGAAATGACAGACATATCTGTAAGTCCACTGTCACCTGAAATAAATGGTGTTTTGCTTTTCTCAAAAAAGTGCCTGAATAGTAGCCTACCAGTTTACCTGTAAAATTGAAACTGCTCTCTCCAGCCTCTGGGATGTCCACCAACAAGTCACCAACTTTTTTCATGTCCGATCGACACATCAGGCTTCTCTACTTCTCAAGCCATTGAGGAGTTCAGGGATGCAGGAGGAAACAAATGTTTCAAAGAATTAGTACTGAGTGCAATTAAGTTGCTAACACCATTTCCAATGCCACATTGAGAGAGCGTTTTCCCAGGTAACGCTGCTGAAGGATGACACTAGAAATTGCAGGGGACTACCATTACTTTAAAGCCTGATGGAAGTGCGCTCTGGCTTCAGCCAGAATGGATGGACCTCTGGAACATTCAAACCTTCAAGGCAGTCTCTATATTGGTTGCATCAATGTATAAGCCACCTTAAGTGGTTCCCTTATGTCTGGGGCCAATCGCCAAGACTTGAGAGAATCATTATATAAAGTCAAAAATGTTCACCACTAATGTTTTGCATGTGAATAAAATTTAAATAATGTGAGATTTGAGTTCCACTGTTAAACAAACTTTTATTCCAAACTAAGTACTGTACCTGAAAATCAAAATCTCCTGGCCCTTCATACAGCACATAACCTACCTGTAACGTTGTGCTGCTACTGCTTGTCCCTGTCTCACTGTCTGAAGGAGCTCCACCTTATCTGTCTTCTAATATGAAAACAACTGAGTTACGATCATATTGAGTCTAACTTGTCATACGATGTTGACAGAAAATGCGTAGTTTAAAGTGAACAAGTTTTCATGGTACACAGAATGTTCTAATCTACATTATATATTTAGCTGTCTGAAGTTACCTAGCAAAAGTGTATGTTAACGTTAGCTTTGTCAGTGTTAAGCTAACATCAAAATGTGTAGACAGATTCTGTATGACAGAATATATGATTATCCTGAGCTAATTTACTGAATCAACCAACTCACACTTTCTTTCTTTTTATCCGTGATGACATTAAAGTCATCTGTTGCTGCTTCTGCCATTTCATAGCTGTTTGTACTTCACTTTCTACCGTTTGGTTAAGGTGCTTACATGTTCAAATCTGCAATTACTTCACAAGGAGCAAGAAAGAAACAGTGACAATTCAGAAAGCAATAACTGCAGAGTGAACTTTCTTATTGCCAAAAACAGACTCAGTCTTACTCATAGACTTAATCAATTGACAGACTGGCCTAATGATTCTACCAAAACATGTAGTAAGCACCATTCTAAGAAAGGATCTGACCTTCTGTTGTGAAGGGGTGCAACCGTCTGCATCCATCAAGTCCTCTTTTCTAAACCAAAGATGACCCTCACTTTCTGCAAGAACTTGAGGTTCTCTACAGAAAGTCAACCGGACGGGGCAGTTGTCAGTGAAGTGACTCCAAAGTACAAATCCCTTTGCATCCCCACAATCCCCAATCACAACAAAGTCCTTTGAAAACATTTCCTGAAAGCTCATCACCAGGTCAGCCAGCTTCCTCTTCCACTCATCACACACTTCACTAGTCGAAGTCCTTCAGCAGCTGCATGGGATCAGACGAGTCACATGACAATCGAGATGAAGTAGTAGATTTACTTAGACCCAGTGTAACAGGAAAGTCCTCAACAGCTTTACATCCTCAAGCTTAGCATTGGATCAAGAATCTTTGTTGGGACGACTCCCCACATTGGTGTAATGACCCATCCGACCATGATATTCTTTGATGTGGAACAGGAAAATGTGGGCTCCGCAATGAAAGTGCTTCCAGGTGACACAGGAAAAGTGGCAGTTTTCCCCACACAATATACTCTTGCTGTATTCTCACTGTTCCCACCTTTTCAGGCAGTCCTGGACCTGACCACTGGGAGGTGCAGCTCAGCAATCGCAGAAACTCTTCACATTCTGGGTCGGTCGTACGAGAAGAAATTAGTTTCCAGTATTTCTCATCAGATTGAATTGCCTGAACCATTGGTAGGACCACATTTGTGCCAACAATGAGTTTATCCCTCTGTCAAGGAACCAGGAAAGTTGGTACTAGAAATCTGAATCTATAAAGTTCAATTTTCAGTTCATAAACATATTTGGGTTGGGTAATAAGGCCATCACAGCTGAAAAGGACTACTCTCTCAGGAACAGGTTGAGGAGTCAGGGCGACACCTGCAGCTTTTAACTCGGCCTCTGTCACTTCACTGAGTGTATATGACATACTGTCTGAGTCCAGCATCCCTTTTAAAGATGTCACTAATGGCGCAGGAGCACAAAACAGTTCAGTAGCTCCCGCAACACTTTGTGACTTGAAGCTTCTACAGGAGTTAACATACAGAGTGTGGATCAGAAGTATTGTGTCATTAACATAGCCCATGCAGCCCCTCACATCACATGGGCTGACTAGTTTAAAGCAGCAGCGGACGGGTTGGCTGGAGAGGCCGATTGAGCAACTTGAGTGGAATTACAGACTGTTCAACTGAGCTTTCATTATTACCGGGGCAATAGGCCTACCCCTCCAAAAAAAAAATGAAGCATTCTGCTGACCTCCCTCCAACCCAAAAGTGACACTGCTCCCTACATCACCCAGCACAGGACCATTCACATCAACCATGTTAGAAACTGGTACAAGCTCTTCAACCTGAAAGCAAAGCACAGGACAAAGCCGCACGTTTAGCAAAGCAGCCGGCAGCACACAGCACACTGCCCGGGGGAGGGAGATGACAAAAGGGACCGGTTACATTAGATTTACCTCCTGTTATGTTCACAGGTTCAAAACTTTCTTTTAATTTGTTAAATACCAGGGAGCTTAAAGACAACACTAAGAGAAAAGCGATATTCCTATTTTGCAATGACAGCACGCACTATGTATTTTTCTGCAAGAAACTTATTCTAAAAGGATGGCACAAAATTCTGTAGTAACCAATGGGGAGACATAGACTATTTTGCTTAGCCATAGAACTAACTGATGACCTGGAGTAGCAATGTGCCTCAATAACTGTCTTGGTCATAGAACATAAAACAGACACTGTCGATGACATTATTATGTAATAATGTCATTTTAAGATTTTGACACAAGGCTCTTTCTCCTGCCTGTTCAGAGGAAAGTGCTATCTCCAAACTTGTCCAAATATGGCAGCATTCACATTTATCCAACTGAGCCACGCTAACGGAGCAACCACACCACTGTCTGTTTGAACTGCACCAAACTCAGCAAGTGTGAACACACCCTAGATCCAGATATTTGTCATTCCCCTTGTTTCCTAAAACAAAATAAGTTAATTTTTTGAAATGCTATTGACCAATGTAAAGAGTTTCTGAGAATGAGTTTCCTTGGAGAATAGTTTTGTGTGCTTTGTGAAAATGAAAATAACATCTAAAATAAACAAATAAATAATAAAATGCATGTGTAATAAATGTAAAATTTGTGAAGTTTTTCAAAGGAATCCCCAATTTTATTGCATTTAAATGGGCCCCCGCCACCATCTTCTCCTTCTCAAATACTTTAAGTTATCTTTTATTTATGATTGTTTGATTGATTATGGATTTTTTTTTCCAAAAAAAAAAAAATTGATGATGGAGTAGTCTGCAGTCCCACACACGGACACAGGGGGCGTAGTGGAGTGAATAGCCTCCGCTTCGCTAAAGATGTGAAAATGGCGGAGCTACAAATGCTTCTGGAAGAGGAGATTCCAGCGGGACGGAGCGCTCTCCTAGACAGCTTCACCAACTTGGAAAGAGTCGCGGAGTACTGTGAGAGCAACTATGTCCAGGTGTGTTTAAAGCCGAGTCTAACATCAGCGGTGTTAATGTAGTTTGGAGGCGACGCCGCGTCGGTTAGCTGTGGCTAATGCTAACGCTGTGCTGCAGCCCGTTCTCTAGTCGTGTCAGCTAGCATAGTGTACAGCGATAAACAACACACCGCCGAGCTTTTATTCACCGAAACGGAGCACATTTATCCGTGTTACGGCAGGGAGTTCTTACTGATGCTTTTGGGCTGATGTTTTAATCGGTGTAATTGTGTTGTTAAGACGTAAATGTCGCTGGCTTTAGCCTTAGCCAGCTGACATGCTCCTGCTGCAGCCACAGTCTGAAAATCATAACAGACATGACCCAAACCCACCAGAACCCGTGTCTGTGGGCTGGGTGTAGAGCACGGTTTGAACCCGGGCTCACAGGAAAAGCTCCAGTTTACACGGGCATCACAGCCGTGGCCATGGTAGGGTGGCCACCGGGCTAATTTATGATGATGGAGCATATACAATTATTGTGATGCGCCCTGTTCGATCCAACACAGGTCTACGGCTGGCAGTTTTATCATGTCTTTTCAAAAGCCAGACAAACATGCTGAGTGTGGTGTGCTCTCAACTGCAGAGCTCCGTGCTCATGTCTGAGAGATGTGAATGTGAAAATGCCAGGCTGTTATCACGGGGCCAAGTGAATATACGGTATGGGGGTCTGATGGGGTGGGCTGCTCTCTTCAGAGGTTCACCTGCGGCTGGAACATGGACAGAGCCCATGAGAGGTCTGAAGACTGAACTGTGGGAGGTTCAGGTGGATGCTTCACTTTTCCAAAAGTCCTATTTTTAAGTATCACATCTTGTTTTGTCTTTCCTTCTTTAATACAGCTCGCTCTGTGGTAACAGTTTAGGGGGAAATTTTTATATATTGTATGTGAGTGAAAAGTTGATGACCAATATGGCCTGCACAAGAGATTAGAAATTCACTGCAGTTTAATGCACAATATCCACAACACAAACTGCCATAATCTATGGATGTATATGAATATAACTGTCTAATAAGAGCCGTAAATGTCACAGTACTGTGACCAATTGTAAAAGTGGCACCAGTGTGAACACGTAGAACCTATCGTACTGTCTTTGAATTCACTTCGCGAATGTACTTTACATATAGAACCTATAGCTATGTGCCTTTCAGCTTATCCCCATCTGGGGGTCGCCACCGCAAAGTAGTTCGCAGGAGTAGCATGACAATGTTTTTACGTTGGATGCCTTTTCTGACGCAACCCTCTCCATTTACCCGGGCAAGGGACAGACTAGGTCTGTGGCTGTAGTTGCTCCCAGAGGATTCAAACCCCAATCTCCTGCACCCAAACCTGATGCTTCTGTACACATAGAATCTATTGTACATATAGAATCTATACACGTAAATATCTGTAAATATGCAGAGGATAAACACTAGTGCTGTGAAACTTCAGGCAAACTTAAGTATCTGCATGTTTTGTTGGTAATTGTCAAACATTCTTGCGTGTTTGGGATCTGTCTTTAGTTTAGGTGTAACTGTGAGTCTGAGTGCAGATGGAGGTGTGAGAAGTGTAGCTCGTTTATTAGTCAAGATTAGTCAGATGGTGGGCGTGGTGCTCAGAAATGTGGCTCTACGGCTCCCATCTTCAGAACCAGTTTGTCATGATGCTCTGAAAGGTATTCATGATTAATCAGCAAATCATTTCTGGAGTTCCATCTTCAGGTGTGGTTCTAAAGTTTGTCTTGAAGCTGTCAAGGTCATGGCGGTACATCGAAAAGAGTATTTAATCTAAATATGATGTTTATATAGAATGGTTGGTGGTAAGTTCAGATAGCTAGGTTACCTAATTTTCCTAATGGATTAATACAGTTTTTAATCATTGTTGCAACATTCACAGCTTACACATGGTTTTCTATGTGTATAATTTCTTTTTTTTTTTTTTAAAAGAATCCCGCAATCATCAAGCAAGTATTAGGAAACTGCATTTCCAGTTTCAACAGCATAATCTATGGTTGATCTGTCAGTCCAGAACACTTTAAGTGGTGTTTTTTTGGGCTTTTTGCCTTTTTTTTTTGACAGTGTAGACTAGGGAGGGGACGGTAAGAGATTCTGACGGTATGATAACCATGAGAAACAATATCACAGTATGGTCAAAGCTTGACCAATCACATTAAATGTGTATTTAAGGGCTAAATTAAGAATGCTATAAACAAAAATTAACCACTGAATTAACCCGTTACCATTCCAGCGGCCATCCTCACTTATTAATTTCTCGGTTTTAGACAACCGCTCGGTACACATGCAGCACATCATTAGAAAGCTTAGATTCTTATCTTTTTAGTGATGTAAACCTTTTCTAGACACAACATCAACATTACGAACACTTAAAGCTTCTTCAGAAAAAAACAAACAAATCGAAACCGAAACTTACTGGCGCTTCTCACCTCTGAAGTCTTCCTGCGGCTCAAACATACAAAACAATCCAACAAACACGGTCCTGTTCTGTTAGCAAGTGTTCAGAGAATCAAATACAGTAGAAATATCTACCTAACACATGTTATTGCATCCACAAATCCCCAAAGAGTGCAGTTTCGTCATTTTGATCGGAGTATTCCTTTATTTTATCGCGCCGCGCGCATGTTTTGAAACTTGAACCACTCTGAGCGTTTGATTGATACATCAGGCGTTTTTTGGCAGGATCGATTAGGGGTTTAAACTGTTTAACTGTTCTTTTATTTAATAGTTTAGTAATTTTTTTTCAAGTAACAGCCAGGTTTCCCAAAAACAAACATAGGTATAAACCATTAAAGAATCTCTGCCAATCCACAGGTAGCTCTCAACATTGCAGGGCTTAAATAAGTGTAAATACATATTTCTCCTTTATTTAGTAAAGGTTTTCCAGTTTCTATGGATAAACGTTAAACAAATCTCGCTTGTTCTGCGCATGCGCATGATCGGTTTTTCTGATCGGCCATTTTGCCGATCACCGATCACACTATTTATGGGCGTGATCGGCCGATCATGATCGGTGACCGATCGATCGGCGCACCTTTAAATGTTTTTATTCACCATACATTAGAATATTATGATACAGAATTCCAAATGAATTAATTCAAATGAATGAATTCATCAACATAAATGACAGCAGTGACAGAGCTTTAGCTTCTGTTACTACTCTGTTCATTTGGACACATCAACAAGTGACATTAACTCTCACTTAAGGTCTGCACTTAACACCAGGCTTTTGTTTTAAATTGCCTATACAGCCTCGCTGCTAGAGTTTCTCGAATTGATCACCATCCCAATTGCAAATACGTTTTGCCAACAGCCAATAAAAAAGAGAGGGCAGGACTCAGGAAATAGTGTTAGAAGACGATGGGCTGTAGCGGGAATATCAAAACAGTGATAGTGAACAGTGAGGGAGAGTGGCCACAACGTACTTCACTGTTGCTGCATGTCTTAGACGTGATAGAGGACGGGACACGGCAGAGGTGCCTAAGAGAAAACATAGCCTACTGGTTCCTCATGCTATAGTTAAACCTTATATGTGGGTTTTGGCAGACACCTCAGAAATAGGTGAACTCCCTCCTTTTAGCTCTCAGTGAACCGCAAACAAACGCCAGCACAAATACAGCTCTGTTCAGACTAAACCTACATGCTCTCTGGCCTGCCTCAGTCTTTGAAAGTGCTCTGTTCCTCGCCTTATAAACAGTCTGTGAAGTAATTGTCCAGTTGAAACTAATGCACATATAGGTTTAATCCACGTGAAATGTATCCAACAAAAAAAGAGCGAAGGAAAAAGGCAGCTTCACTGCACACTCCTATTTTTACTATATTCTCTTCTAAACTCTGTAACTGATCCCAGAGCCAAGCTCTGTCTGCCTTTGACCAAAACTTGTCTTTTCTGCTCAGTGTCAGGCAGCAGCCCACACCCTGTGAACACCTGCTGCTACAACAGTGTGCACCAATTATGAAATGAATCAACAAAGCTTATATTACATTAATTACTCAATACCAGCATTAAGTTTTTTTTAAGGGTATGTACACCGTGAAACCAGTTATTTCCCCATCCCTAGTGTAGACAGACAGGAAAAGGGTGAGAAAGAGAGGGGAATGACACTTGGGAAATGACCCGACCCGGCATATGCGGTATATGCTCTACAAGGTGAGCCTCCGAGGCTCCCCAGGAACTCTGCAATCTTGATTGGCTGGCAGAATTCTCATTAAACAGCAAAACTGGTCTTGTTCTTGTAACGAATCATAAAGGGAAAATAATCTGAAAAACTAATTTTTTTCAGGATGTTGTCGGAAACACACTTGTGTAGTCACTGTTTAAGAAGTGGACACTGTCCTGCGCCACAATCAAACACAAGCCTCTTCAGATGTCCCCTGAACCAAAGCTGGCCTGTGCTGCTCTGTGGAGTTGGGGCTTCTGAGCCTTGTTTTTTAAATGAGTCATATCACATTTCCTCAGATATCACTGTTCTAGCTCATTCTGACAATGTGTTGTCTGACTAAAACAGCCTCATTTTGTGAATGTGAATTATAACTGTATGCTGCTCCCATCTATCTCCCATCAGTCGCCGGACAAGCAGCGGGCTCTGGAGGAGACCAAGAACTACACCACCCAGTCCCTGGCCAGTGTGGCCTACCTGATCAACACTCTGGCCAACAATGTCCTGCAGATGCTGGACATCCAGGCTTCACAGCTGCGCCGCATGGAGTCCTCCATCAACCACATCTCTCAGGTCAGACGCTCTGCAGCAAAACATTCTCACTGTCACACTTTGAGGTCAGTGGCCAGCCCATATCCTGTCTTATCCTGACAGAGGGTCAAGTTAAATCATATCAGATATGACATGAACTCAGTGATTACTCTGATTGATTTGAAAAATATTGAATCTAATAAAGTCATCTTAAATCGAAAATGAACCATATTTAGAGACTATAGGCCTGTATGTATGAGGCCAGGGTGATGGGCAAAAGTTCTTTAGCAGTGACTATCTCTACTCCACTACACTCAGACGGTAGACATCCACAAAGAGAAAGTGGCCCGGCGGGAGATCGGCATCCTCACCACCAACAAGAACACATCCCGCACGCACAAGATCATCGCCCCAGCCAACCCCGAGAGGCCTGTGCGCTACATCCGCAAACCCATCGACTACAGCCTGCTGGACGACATGGGCCACGGAGTCAAGGTACTCAGTTTCTGTGCTTTTAATCCAAACTGATATAACTGATTATATTTAGTGCAGGTAGATTTGATTTTAACATTTCTCAAAAAGGCAGCATTAGACTTTTTTTTTTCTGTTTGATCTAAAATGCTAATACCCACTTTGATCAATTTATTCTCTGTATTTTTGATGAATAGAACTTGAAATCATCTGTGTGTTTGCTTTGTGATATGATTAATATATAATTCTAACGCTGACATGATTCTATGGTCAATCAAAAGCAGTGCTTTCTTGAGGGATGCAACAATTAACCAACCCTCGGTTCAATACACAGTTTTTGGTCAGGGGTTTCCGTTCAGTGTTTTATTTGTATTTTAGTAATTTTAGGCAAAGTGACACATTATAATGATATGTTATTATATATATTATATCTTATTTTATTTTTAAGTCTAAAACGTTATGTATTTACCTGGTGTAGTATTTGATGAGAAATACATAAACCAGGATGAATAGGACAGTTTCTTAGTCCTGGCAGGTAGTTGTAGCTCATACTCTTTACCACAATATCAGCTCAAGAGTCTCTGAATATGAGCTGTGTGACTTGACATGACACAGGCTTTGAGTGACAGTGACATACAGCTGGTGCACATCAAACTGAGGCGGTCTGTAGTGAGGAAATGGTTCTGGGATCAAATTTGGAGTGTTGGATAGAGGCCAGTATTTGGGGATTCCTCTTTCTGTTTTGTAACCTGACCCAGCACACTCACTCTCAGAGGCCATCAGAGAGGAATATAAGCAGGGAAACAATTATACCTTATGCAAAACCAACTGTGAAGGCCATATTGAACCGTTGAATATTACGTTGAGAATTGTTGCATCCCTAGTTCCCACTGACTGGTACGGTATAGTACGGCAGCCCCTGAGTAAGGGCTGGGCGATAAATCAAATGAAATCGATTAATTCAAGTTTTTGATTTTGGACAATGTTAAAAATAGCCTGCGCTGCTCACTGTGTTGTGGATAATGCTGCTGTGGTGACTGCAGATGCTAAAAACACTAATAATCACTAGATAATCACTAGAGAAAGCATTACCTGTGACACGCTATGGGATGACGAAGTGGCAGGAAACTGATCAACAGGAACACTGTAGTTTCTCTGCAGCACAGCGTACTCTATTGATTTATGCAAATTAGTCATGAGTTCAGAGCACTTTTAAATGTCTTTTAACAAGGCTTAAGGCAAATTATATTAGACATGGTTCAATTCAGTTGTATTTGTATAGCCCAGTATCACACTAACAATTGCCTCAAAGGGCTTTTGAAAACAGACACTAAATATGCAAACAGGTTGAGCAGGACAACGTCCCCTGTCCTTAGACCCTCCATCAGGGTAAGGAAAAACTCAAAAAAAAAAGAGAAACCTCAGGGAGAACCACAGAAGGAGGGATCCAGGACGTGCAATAAATGTGTCCAGGACAGTCACTGACAAATGGTCTATGGAAACAGAGAGGGATCAGACTGTAAAGTATTTAACCTAAACTGCTTTATATTCTTTCTGAGGGCAATGCACACTCCTGCTGCTGCTTTGTTGTTATTTTGTAAATCATCTCAAAAATGAAAAAAATTTAGATTTTATGTTTTAGCCATTTCGCCCACCCTTACCGTGAGTTCGACCTGACCATACCCAGGTCGAGCGCAGTGTCATACCAGTCCTACATAATTTGGGGCTCATTCTGACATAATAAAGAGAACCGTACCATTTCGTGGAAACGGCTGATTCCAGCCCTGAGGCTCTGTCTTAGCCTGACACTGAGCGGTTCCACCTGCATGAAGTAACTGTCCTCTCAGCCATTAATCCTCTGATTTCTTCTCTTTCTCTCTTGCTGCTTGCCTAATTGTATCTGTTCAATCACCCGTAGTGGTTGCAGAGGTTTAAGGTAAGAGCCTCCTGAACAGAGTGGGAGTGTGTTTGGAGTGTTTGTGCTTGGAATTGCTGTGGGGCTTACACTTCATATACGCTGTTCCTGCATGTGTTGGCTGTTGTGTTTTATTCAATTAGAAACACCTTTTGAGGAATTTGATTAATTTCCAGGTTTGGGGTTTATATTATAAATACATAAATACACATTTATGAACGTGTATTATTCCATCACTGTTTCATTTGTGTAGCCTGGTGAGACGAGCCTATTTCACTTCAATGTCCTGTGAAACCGATCACAACCGTTGATCTAAATTCGGACT
Source organism: Rhyacichthys aspro (assembly GCA_036850595.1). Classification (NCBI taxonomy): domain Eukaryota; kingdom Metazoa; phylum Chordata; class Actinopteri; order Gobiiformes; family Rhyacichthyidae; genus Rhyacichthys; species Rhyacichthys aspro. Next base: position 260,352 of record CM072149.1, read on the forward strand.
GGCTTTATGTGATTCTCTGTTTCTCTGATTTTGGGTTGAATTATGTATTTAAAACTAGAGGCACTCTACAAAACACCAAAAAACTAAATAAAATCATAATGTGTAAAAACAATTGAATGGCATCAGAGGATCCAGTTTTAGTTTTATCTGTGTCTTCTGTATGTAAAGTGTAAGAAGACTGCAGTATGTCTTCTTATTAACGGCCATTCTTCCTCACCACCACAGGCCAGCGCTCAGAACATGAAGGCAGGAGGACTTCCTCGCACCAACCCCCCGACACAGAAGCCCCCTAGCCCACCCATGACAGGGAAAGGCACTCTGGGGTACGTAAACACACCCGAGCCTGGAGTAGGCACCAGAGCCTGGTACAGGCGGCTTACTCCCAGTTTCATCATCAACTTTCCCTTACTGTGGACCCTTTGAGGTGCAGCTCCCACCACTCCACCCTGCTCTTTGTTGTGATACTGTAATGTGTGCTAATGAGCCAGCACCGGCCCAGACACTCCCTTTGTAACAATCTCAACTGGTTCCAATCCTTTTGTTTCTTCATATAGGTGTGACCCTCCCATCGTACTGCTTGGCATTATTACACGAAATGAGACTCACACATCCAGACAGATACATATGAGCTGTCACATTAGACATGTCCAGTCCAACCTCTTGGATGTAACTGTGACAACACTGACAGTTGATTAGTAATTTGTTTTTGTTTTTTTGGTTGACTACAGCCTTAGTTTTAATAAACTGTGCTAATATAAAAACATTCAGATGGAACTAGGACCAGAGAGTAACAACAAGATTATCACTGAAGCTCCATAAATGAACCATCGACTGGTAATCAACAACCATCTGAGACTTGATAAAGTGAATTTTGTCATTAAACCTGGTTTGTGGACGCCCCTTTAGAGCCCCCCTTTCTAAATTTGGTCAGTGCAGAGTGTAATAAGTGTGGTTCATAAAGCTGCTCTGGGATGATGTTGCGCCCAAAGGCAGCCTCGGAATCTACATGTATCCTTCTCACTCAGGACAACTTCCTGTTCTGACACCTTAAGGACCTTTGAGTGTCAAGTCTTTTTGTATAAATGTGTCAAATGTCTGTTTAAGGTTGCATGCTGGCCAGCCACGTCCTCCATTGCGTTCCTTCTGCCGCAGCCTGGGGCTACGAGCAGGCATCCCATTACTCATCTTTATTGAATGTCTTCGTTTGGCTTGTTTTAAAAATTATTTTACAAATTGTTTTGAATTCTGTCTATTTGACTTGAGAGTGCCCCCACCTGGCTGCTCCACATTCATAACTGTGTCGGCCATCACAGTGCTCAGAGCGGAGTCATCCCTGCTGTAGGCTCAGTGATATTATTTTAATTGAAACCAAGATAAGCACTATGTTTACTTCTCAAACTTGGCCAGAATTTAAAGTCCCATTATCACTTCTCGTGAAACTGTTAGAGAAGTTCAAAGTAAAGTTTAGTGTCCTGATGGTGCGCTTCTGTCCGGCTCATTTCCCCCTAATGGACCTCCAGAACCACCCCAGAACCACCCCCAGTGTGACACAAGTCATACCCCATTTTTTTAAGTTTGCACTTGTTTGTTTCTTGCCCCCCTTCCCCCCCTCCCCCACACTTCTCTGTGGATGCCCCGCCCCCCTGACCCTCTCACAGGCGCCACTCCCCCTATAGGACGCTTGAGCCGGTGCGTCCACCCGTTGTCCCTAACGACTACGTCTCAAGCCCGACGCGCAACGTGGCGCCCCCCCTGCAGAGCCCTGCACGCACTGCATCTGTTAATCAGAGGAACCGCACGTACAGGTACCCCTCCCAGCATGCCTATCTCCACTCAAAGCCTCTCTTCTTCTGCCACACTCCAAATGCAGCCTCAAAATGTCTCCCTTTTTACACTGACTTGTCACAGTTAATGGTTTTAGGCCCAGTTGTACTAAGCACAATAGTTCACCTCACACTGCTCCGGACTGGGACCCAGCACAGCTCCCCACAGTACGCCATAATACTGTACAACACACGGGAAGCATGGAGTCTGTAAGTTCAGTGGAGAACAGCTCCTTTTCAAAGAAACAAGACATTGAAAATGATGACACTCTACCAGTGTCTAGACCAGTGGTGGGCAAACTAAGGCCCGGGGGCCACATGCGGCCCGTTGAGCTGTGTAATGCAGCCCACCAAGCATTTGCAAATTATTTATAATTTAAGACAGTATATATTTGTCCATTTTCCTTCAATGCCTTGTACTTTTGCTAAACCTACCATCATATCTACAAACAGAAAATATCCATTCACACTTCAAGTTTTTAATATGGAGTGTCAGTCGGTAGCCTTATGTATTATTTGCCAAGAAACAGTTGCAGTTTTCAAAGAACATAATTAGCCACCATTTTTCCATCAAACATTATACTAACCAGTCTGTGCAAGAAATGATAATTTACAGGTTTTCTGATGTAATTTATATTAGTTTACAGTTTACTGGTCTGGCCAAGATTTTAAAACCCAGTGTGGCCCTTGAGCCAAAAAGTTTGCCCACCCCTGCTCTAGACACTATACCATTCAACACCACTGCTTCCTCTGTAGTTACACATGACTGACGTCGCGGCTTTAAATGCAGTGTACTCTATGCTCAAGCACTGTACCCAACTCTCACACTCCAGCTGCTACTTAGAACTAAATTGTGGTCACCTGTAGATTTGCTCTTCTCCCCTGCCAAACCTACTGCATTCAGGAGAATCAGAGCTCTGTCTATCACATGTGGTAGCTGTCGTGTAAAAGCAGTGTGTGCCTTGTTTTCATAAGCCCAAGGACAGCTTGTGACCCTAGAGACTGCCCATCTTAGATTCTCCTGTATGCTGTGAAAGACCCTCGTCACAGCCCATGTGTAGCCCTCATGCACAGCAGAGCCAGTGAAACTCACCAATATATCTATCCCAGACTCTCCTCTCAGCATGAGTCTTCTGTGCCCTGCTCCATCCTCCATCTCTGTCTCCTGTGCCTTAATGCTGTACGAGTTTGTCATTGTCTGGTGTCACCACCGTCACTCCTGTTATGTCTGTGTACGCTCAGGCTTCCTTCATGTCATTTCAAAGGCTGTACACTCACACACATGAATCCTTATGTGATATTAACTGTATTTATTTGTCTGTGTTGTACTGCAACTGAACTACAAGGGGTTTTAAAAATGTAAAAAAAGTTGATTACCCTTGAAGACTCTGGACTTTATTTGTATCCATTACAGAAGTCTTTGTTAGTGTTTTTACAATCTACAGCACTAAACACAGTAGCCTTTGAGTCAGTCAAAGTTGGAAAATAAAATTGCACCCTTAATTAACCCTCAGCTTTGCTTGAGATCTTGAGAGAAGTATTCTTTGTTGGGCTTTTTGGCCTGTATTGATTGATGACAGTAGCTGGACAGGAAACAGGGTGAGAGAGAATGGCGAATGACATTGGGCAAATGACCTGACCGAGACTTGAGCCCGGGTCTCCAGTGTGCTGGGCATATGCTCTACCTGCGTTGCCCGAAGTATAAATGTCTTGCGTGAACTCTGACCAGTGTGTTGTGCTCTCTGACGTCCTGTGCGGCTTCCAGCAGTGGCAGCAGCGGAGGCAGCCACCCCAGCAGCAGTCGCAGCAGCAGTCGTGAGAACAGCGGCAGTGGCAGCGTGGGGGTCCCCATCGCTGTGCCCACCCCTGCACCACCCACAGCCTTTCCAGGTAAAGCACAGTCAGCGGACTCAGTCCATTAAATGTGACTAACCTCAGTCAGGATTCCTACATATTGTACAGGTTGAATCTCCATTTACACTGACCTTTAAGGCTAGAACTATTTTTATATTAAATGCATCACATTTGATATGTCCATACAGAGTCCGCTCAAGTTGTCAGTTTTTCACAGTATGCTACCTTTATAAAAAGTATACAGATACCTTGGAAAAGTAAGGCATAGGCTAATCAGGGAATCTGGCAGTGGCTCAGAGCCAGTTGCATGCCAGATGAGCAGCAGAGGCTCTCCAGAGAGTATATACAACTGGCTGCGGTTATTCACTTGTTGCAGGTGAAGGTTAATCACTACCTTTACACAATTGTATAGATACTTCAGTTGTTGCATTTGTTTTGCAAATAAAGAAAAGATGTTAAAAAGGTCATTCCTGGCCCCAGGGACACTGGCCATTAGATTAAATGCAGAAAACAAATTGCTCAATAAAGTGTAGCTTAATTAACTTGACATGCTGCTCACTTTCTGCACTGAACCAACAAAGTGCAACAGAATAAGAAAATACTGAGGGTTGCGATCGTCAAGGGGTAAAAAGGAAAAATCTCACTCACTGTCTAAATGAACTGAGAGTAACATAAAGGATACCAAAATAAAAATATTATTTGAATCGTTGCAGTAGTTGCAGTTATTTGCTGCATCATACACTGTTCAAGCAGTCTTTGCATGACGCATATTACAACAATGATTAAACAGTTAAATATTGTGCAGGCCTCATTCATAAAAGTCATAATGCCTCTGTCTGTGGGCAGATGTGTCGGTAATAGTTGAGTAATGGCCTCTGTCAGAATGTGTAGGAACTCTGGACCCCTTTGTTCTTGTCGTCCATCACTTGTCTTTTTTTCTCTAACCTCTTCAAACCCTTTATCTGCTACACCTCAGGTTCAGCCCCTGCCCCATCCAACCCACCTAAACCCACCCCCACCACTGCCCCCGGGCCCCCCAATTCTGTCCTAGATGGCCCCCCACAAGCCCCCAACCCTCCCCTCGAGATCCCGCCTGTGCCCCCGCCCCCACCCCAGCTCCCTGCCTCCGCAGCCCCCACTGGCACTGGCCCCGCTGCTTATGGCAACCCCGCACAAGGTGAGTGTCGACCAGCCGTCCCACCTCAGTCAGCTGCCGTCCAGCTTCAGTCATGTGACCCCTGTCCACCAGTCAGCTCTCATCCCCATGCTCCTGCCCCTGCTCTCATCGCTCAAAGCATCACTTTGTATCATGCATGCATTTTTCATGAACATTTGCAGGCATTAATGCTCTTTGGCAGAATATCCAGGGTTCCTACTCACAACACTGGAGATGTATAGAAGATATACCCAGTGTCCTCCGCTTTGAATCAGGCCCTTGTTCCACTGGGGAGATAAGAGTTAATGATCTAAAAGACCACCCTGTGAGTTCAGAGACTTAAGCGCTGGTATTCTATAATAGTCTAATAACAGTAGATGTCTAAACTCCAAACCTGTGAAGCCAGAGCAGCAATATTCATTTATGGTTTGGGAGTCACTTTTTCATTTCACAAGTTCTGCTTTCTAATTACTCTGAGATTCTGTAAAAAAAAAAAAGATTAAAGAAAAGTTGGGGCACTGTATATAATGTAAATAATCAAAATGCAGTGATTTAGAAATCTCATAAAACCATATTTTATTCACATTAAAACATAAATAACATATCAGCTGTTGAAATTGAGACATTTACCATGAAAAATAATAGCTCTTTTTTAATTTGATGGCAGAAACACCAACACAAAAGTTTGCTCAGGGCCATAATTACCATTGAGTAGCACCCAGACTCTTCTGCTCAAAGCCATGCTGTTGTGATGGTGCACTATGTGGTTTAGCTTTGTCTTGTTGAAATATCAGAGCATATGTTGCTCTAAAACCTCTATAGTCTTACCAGATGTAAGCTGTCCACACCACTGGTACTAACACAGCTCCATACTATCAGAGATAAGGCTTTTGTAATGTCGCTAATTACAGGTTGATGGTCCCTGTCCCTGTCAGTTTTCCATTTTGCTTCAGTCCATTTCAATTAAGCTTTGTCCCAGAGAAGACACTTCACATCAACAGAAAAGAATTAATTTATACAGATTCTCTTAATTTTTGGATAACATTTTGTTCTTAAGACGGGTTAGTTTTTGGGGTGCAGTAGCTCAGTAGGTAGAGCAGGGCATCCAATAACTGGAAGGTTGGCGGTTCGATTCCCGCTCACTTGTTCATAGTCTCGCTGTGTCCTTGTGCAAGACACTTCACACTGGTGTCTGAATGTGTGAGTATGTTTGGTGGTGGTCTGAGAGGCAGCGGTGGCTACAGACGTAGTTCACCAGTGAGTGACTGTGGAGTTAAAAAATAAAGGACCCAATTGTAGTGCTTTGACTTGAGTGACAAAAAAAGCGCCATATAAATCTAATCCATTATTATTATTATTGCAGCTTGGTGAACTCCTTATAAAATGGTCTCTTTATTCTCAGTCTTAAACCTAATTAGCGCCACATGCTTCTTCACCTGCTTTTTTTTTTAGTATCACTTACTTTTTCAGCCATTTGTTGCCCCTGACCCAACTTTACTGCATCAAATTCAAAAAGAGCTATTATGAAAGCTTTCATGAAATGGCAACACCTGATCTGTTGTGTATGTTCCATTCTGAAAAACTATGGTTGGTGAAATTGCAAATCAAAAGTTTTAATTTAATACAACTTGAATTTTATACAAGGTCCCAACTTATTCAGAGCTCGATGGGTTACTGTAAACCTTGCTGCAAAAGACAATAAAGAAATAGTTATTCTTACTTTTGCCCATATTCTGTTTTCTAAAAGTAAACATTTATATTTAGGAAAACATTAGCTCTGAAAGTTTTGATCTTTTTTCTGCTTTTTGTTGTACTCAAATTCCAGTGAAATTTAAAAAACATGCAGGAGCCCTGGATATTTAGAATAGTATATTACTGTGCTATAATTATGCATATGAATCAGTTGTTAAAATATAGACATTGAGCTACTTAGAATTAAAATAACTAATTATACTGAAATAGTCATACAGTAAGTCAAAAAACAGACATTATTTGTGGTTCATTGTCATGTTGCTGTATTATTCTCAGGTGCTGCCCAGTTCTACAGCATGAACCGCCCGGCGCAGCAGCCCCAGAACTCCCAGGTGGGAGGCTCCCTTCCCTACCGGCGTCCCTCGTCTGTCACCGGACAACCAAACATAGCCCACAACCAGAGCCAGCTCAACGGTGGACCACACTTCGCTCAGAACCAAGGTACCTCTGTGCTTCTTATTTTGAGAAACAAGTGATTTAAATAGGTACCTATAGTGGTAGCACCCAGGCGTGAGACAGCATGTACGTCCCCTTGTCCCAAAACCTGTATAAAATTGTATTGTATCATCTGATGAGACATGTCACTGCAACATCACATGGCCTTTTTGAGGAAGACTGCAGGAAGTCTAGCAGTCGTAACATGTCAAGGTACTATACTCATAAAAAAAGTAAACAAGACACTGTACTTTCCTGTCTCTGTTATACACTACACCACAGCCAGCTGCCAGCTTTAAGTCTTTAGCTGCCATTTGAGTTCAGGACAGCAGGACAAGCATAGTTTTTAATCATATTATAGTTCTATACTGAGATCTTTCTTCGTACCCTCATCGGGATCTGGTTTTGAGCTAAATACACAGTGGTCAGTAGTAACACTATGTCTCTGATTGTTTAAGCATCATCTTAATCTTTTTGCCCAGACTGTTTTTCTTGTCTTCTCTTCTGTTGGCTCTCTGTTTGCCCAACCATCATGTGAGCACTGTGCTGTGCACCAGGACAGCGTCCTGGATCATCTGTGCCCACAGACCCTAATCCTTAACCCGTTTGAGCCACACAAGCAATGTTCAACATGTTTTAGAACACAGCACTCACTATATTTTTAACGTGAGAGGAACTAGTTACAATTGCCCACTTTTAGGTGTATACTAAATTGTCAATGTATATTTTTGTGGGACCTGTTTACCAATCATTCTCTGACAGTTTCTCAACCATCCTGCTAATAGGAAACTAAATGTATCTGTACATGGGTTTCAAGACAGACTGATAAAGCCAAACGTCTCAAGCCAATGAGTCTGATGCTCATGTACACACTTGTACAGTTAAGACACATGCATCTTTGCTCTAGTTGTTCTAACCTGACTTTCTCATGTCTCTGCTGTTCTGATGTTTGTGGCCTGGTAGGCCCTCTTGCGCCCCCTCCCCCCTCAATGCAGATCACTCCTCAGCTGCCTCTGATGGGCTTTGTGGCCCGGGTGCAGGAGACTAGTAAGTGGCTTTTAGCTCATCCCTCTGCATGACAGTACAGCATTTTATCAAAGTATGAGCCAGTAATCTCCAGCATACGCTGCTCACAAGAAACAAGATCACAAAGATATTAGACCTTCCATATTTACTGATGAGATAATAAGTAGAAGAGCTCTAGTTTATCATATTTGAAAAAGCAGTTCACAGTAGCAGAGTGGTTAGTGCTCCTGCTTCACAGTAAGAAGATTGTAAATTCAAATCCAGGCCGACTCTGGCCCAAAGCTGCTGGGATAGGCTCCAGCCACCCACGACCCCCAATGGGACCAAGCGGTAGAAAACGAAATGAATTAATTCTTAAAAAAAACAAAACAACAACTTACGTTTTATATTGGCATTAAGGCAAAAATAAACATATTAAACAATACCAACCGTGTGTCCTGCTCCTCCTCCTTATGTTTTAATAGTTCCACCTAGTCCATGTGCCCTGTTTTCACAGTGTCCACAGTTCAGTGTTTGAGGGGGAACAGGCTTATTTTAGTTTAGCCTTTTCTGTGGAGGAGAAATGTGAAGGGTTCTGTACCTCAAAGTCATAGAGCAGCGTATGTCTGTGATTGGTCTCTCATTGATAGTCCAGTAAGTCAGAATGCTGACAGCATGAATAATGAAGCATGCTTTGTATTTTTCATGAATCTCGGGTATGGTTCTGATTTCTCCATTGACCCCTTCAGTTCTGTCCAGTTTAGAGAGAACTGCATGAAGAGTGCTGTTGGTGTGGTGTGTGCCTCTCCTCCCTCTCTCGGCTCTTCACGCGGTCTCTTTTATTGTAGTCTCAGACGTGCCGCCCCCCCCTCCACCTTCCGACGAGCCTGTGTTTGAGGAGCCCACCCCGCCCCCTCCCCCACCAGAGGACTACGAGGACGATGAAGATGAAGAGGAGTCTGCAGTGGTGGAGTACAGCGACCCCTACGCTGAGGAGGACCCCCCATGGGCCCCACGCAGTTACCTGGAGAAAGGTTTGTTCGATAAAGAATATAAAAATCATTATATTACACCCTAGCCCACCAGAATCCACACAAATCTGGATTTGAGCTCGGCCAGTTACTAATCGAAAGGTTCCATGCCTAAAGGAGCGTAGAACCGCTCAATGAGAAAACCAGCAACCCGCTGTGGAACATAAGAGTTCTGTTAAGTTCTTTCTTGTGTCTTCATCAGCCACAGCTTGGGTCTGGGGGGCTTTTCTTCCCTCGTAAAGCAGACTCCATACAGAGGCTACTGCTGGCCTGGCAAGGCTCAGTCCCTCCTGCTCCCTGTCAAAAGATGTACTTAAAATAAAATCAGTGAACAGTAGCTTTTTCAGCCTTTATTGACTGGGACAGTATAGACAGACTGGATACACGTGATCCACCCAGTGAGTGAGTGACGTGTTTTGTTCCTGTCACTTGACTGTCTATTAGCTGCTGCTAATTACAGAACAGCAGAGGTAGACTTCTGAGATTATGAATGTGACTACCACATCCAGACATTCTGCAAAGTATTTTTAACTGTGACCCTCTCGGTTGTGTCCCTCAGTGGTAGCCATCTACGACTACACCCGCGACAAAGAAGACGAGCTTTCCTTCCAGGAGGGCGCCATTATCTACGTGATCAAGAAGAACGATGACGGCTGGTATGAGGGCGTCATGAACGGGACCACGGGCCTCTTCCCTGGAAACTATGTAGAGTCCATCATGCACTACGCCGACTGAAGTGCCCCCATGGGCCAGGGACAGGACGGGGAGGGGGGAAGACTTTGATCAGACAGAGCATGAGCACCTCTGGGCTGAGAGTTGGTGACAGAGCGGACGTGCAGTCATTCTCTCGACCAGTGTAAACCACCACTACTAAATATAACCTTCCCCCATCGATATTTTCTTTTTAGCGAAGGAGAAATGTGACAGTTATTGTACTTTTGTGTTATCATTTGAGGCCACTACATCTTTTTTGCTTTATAATTTTTACCAGTTTGCCCTTATTTTAAATGATATATTTATTTTTATTTTGTTGTGGGATATCATGGTAAGCAGGTAAGGGCAGTGATGTAGTAGGGATTTTTAAAATGCAGCAACAAAAAAGGGCTGGAGGACAATGCCTTTATTTGTAGATTTTTCTCCCAAACACTTCAGAGACATTTTACTGAAAGCCCTCTGTACAAAGTGTAGTACATTGTCCCTGTCAGTAAAATGAAAACGGTGGTGCTTGACAAGTTTTCAGTTGGGTACCTCAGAGAGAGCGTGCCAAAGCTCTGAGATAAGCACATCACTACTTGGATAAATGTGGCTCAGGATAGTAGTGCGAACGAGCCCAGCCCGACCTTGTGTCATTGTAAGAGCTGTTGTGCAGCACTGAGGTTTAAGGTGACTACACGCTTCACTGCATGGGGCAGGGTGCATTTTTACCAATGAAGGAACCAGCCGGGGACTGGGCCTGTATTTTGAAGTCTTATGACCAGTGAATGAGCAGGGGCTCAGTCTTTTGGCTCTTTGCAGTGTTTAAGAGAACTGCCGCTACGCCATCGGGTCCATACATGACTTTGCTTGCTGAGCGTCAGACTGCATGTTTAAATGGGCAAAACCTTTTCCTTTCTGCTCTGATGTTTAATGTCTTAATATTTTTCGAATATGGTGTGGTTTGTTTATAATTTCTGGTCCATACCCACAACAACGATTCATTTACGTCATTTCTACAATGCTTGTGCCATATTGAAGTGTGTATTTTGCTGTTCAGAGGTGATCACTTCATTTGCAATAAATTGGGCAGAGTGGGGTGTCTTGAAATATCGAATAATCTTTCTCTTCTTCCCAAAATTTGAATTCAGAAGCACATATTTGTAGTGAAAAGGTGTAGAAGAAATATTATAAATGTGAGATGTATTATGTCCTTAGCCAGGACTCGCTGAATATGAAAAGAAGCCAGCTGTCGTGTTGAAATGGTTTTAATCGTCACAAACTCTGGTCTAATGCCATGGGTCTGTTTTTAATGCTTGGCTGTTGAGTGTCGGCGGGGCTCAGTGCTTGTCTGAATCTTAACTTTCTACAAAAAGAAGAGTTCTAACAAAGTGGGTGTGGATGTGAGTCTTGCATGCCATTGTTCTTCTCTGTGCTGGTGTTTGAGAAACCATGGCGCATTCACCCATTTCTTTAAGACAAGCAGCTCGGCCCAGGTCCCATCAGCCTCATCCAAAGAGACTGTGTAGTCCAAACAGGTCCGAGGGGCGGCGCTTTGACCTGGGGGAGCAGCACAGTCACTAAAGCCGACGGACACAGGAACACTCCGAAATCATGAGGTTATGAGCGCAAGACCCCTGTAGAAGACTTTGTCCCTGACTGTGGGCTCCCTGGAGTCATAGGCGTCCCTCTGGATGTCAGGTGTAACAGTCCATGATGCCATTGTGTTGCACAGTTCAAGTTGAATTGCAGAAGTATCATATTTGTAAAATCATGAGAACAAAGACAATAAAATTATTAAGATAATGGTGTATCTACGTCTTTGTGTAATTCCAAATGACTGCATTAATCCAAACATTACTTTTTATAATGATGGCTGTGAAGTGTTTCGAAAGTTATTGATTGTGGATTATGAATGTTTGATGCAATGACTTATGCTTATAATGCTGAGTTTGATGTATAAAGCACACATGACTGAAGCTCAGCTGGAACTCCCTTATTTTGGTGAGTTTACCATATCCAACTGCAGGTTAAAAACCCGCTGATGGACAACTTGGAACACATGACCAGGCTGGCCCATAGCAGGAACAGTTCTCTGTTCGTCCACCAGAGGTCCTCAGAGGAACACAGTAAGGTGGTCCTTTTCTTGAATAGTTGACCTGGGCGTTAAAAACGTTACATTTTATAATGTAAATACTAGACCAGACTGACAAGCACAAACAGGGAAATCTTCTGTTATAGAGTAGAGTGAGAGTTGCTGTGACACTGTGACACCATACCTGGGCGTTCTCAGGTCTGTTGTGTGCACACGGCAGTATCACATGACGGCATTTGTCTGAAGGTCTTTCACTGAGGCCAATAGCTTTTAAAGAGAGGAGCAGGCTCATTCGGGACACAACAGTCAGTGCTAAACTGTTTGATTCTGATTACAACAGATTCAAGTGCAGAATGTCCCTCCAGCCTGAGGTATATGGGAACCTCCTCTACCGTTCATTCTTTTTCTCATTGTATTACTTCTACACTGTGCAAGGAGTAGGTATAGTTCCAATCCCACCACGCTGTATACATCGATATTGGCTTGTTAGCTGGACTTAGAAATGTTTGAGTGATTGCTTTTCCAGTTGGACTCTACTTTACACACACTTTTATTCTATTTCTGTTTATTTAGGGTTGATTTTTATTACTATTGTTATTGTTTTTACTTCTAGTTTAATGTATTCTTGTCCCATCTGTTTTTATGGATACCTGGACTCCAACTGGACTGATGCTGGCTGTTCTACCCACGAAGTCCAAACAGGTTTTTCCAAACCAGAAACCATAGCTTGACAGTACAGTGTTACCTCTGCTCAAAGCTCGGGACTCTGCCTACAGATCAGGTGACAGGCTGGCCTATAGCAGGGCCCGGGAAGAACTAAAGAAGGGCATCCGGCTGAACAAACAAAGATACATACAGCTGAATGAGGAGCACTTTGGGAACAACAACACATCAAAACAATAAACTACAGAAGCAACAACCAGCAGCTCAGCAATCATCCCACCCTCACTGACACCTTAAATAGTTTTTTTTTGCACAATTTGACACACCTGGCAACAAAGGAGCTGTACATCTCCCTCGGTTCGAGAAGCAGCACCAGCCTCTCATCCTGCAGCTACACCAGGTGAGCTCCACCCTGAGGAGGATCAACACCAACAAAGCCACAGGACCAGACAGGGAGTCGGGCTATGTGCTGACGAACCGGCAAGAGTTTTTCTGGACGTTTTTTAACCTGTCCCCGCATCTTGCTTCAGTCCCTGTGTGCCTCAAGTTCTCCATCATTTTGCCTGTGCTTAAGAAATCAGTTGTCACCTGCCTCAATGATTACCGCCATGTTGCTCTGACACCGGTAATTATGAAGTGCTTTGAGAGAATCGTCCTAAAGCTGCTGGTTTACCAACACAGGATGCAGTCTTATTAGCTCTTCACACAGCCCTATCCAACCTGGAGCATCCTAACACTTCAGGATGCAATTTGTTGACTCCAGTTCTGCATTGAATACTGTAAACCCAGAGAAACTGGCACAGAAACTACACAGTCTGGGAATGCCTTTAGTGCTGTGTCATTGGATTAAGGACTTTCGAGTGGTTCCTGGGCATCCACGGCACATTTTAACCTGAGCTGGTCACTGAACACTTCCAACCTGGTGAAGAAGGCCCAGCAAAAACGTCCCTTCTTTCTCAGGAAGTTGTATACAGTGCAAATCCTCTGTCTCAGTCCCATAGTGGAGTACGGGAGCTCCACAATGTCACACCATTTGCCGCTAACATGCTGCTAACCTGTTACGTCACTTATACGTTTATTTTTAGTCCTGTATATCCTTATTTTTATTCTTTTGTGTCTTTATTTTATTCTTAAATTATTATTGCTTTTAAAGTTGTGTACTTACGTAAATAATGTGACTTTTATAGCCGAGAGCTGCCAGAACGTTGATTCTTGAATAAGGCAATAAGTGGAATTTCTCTGGAGTCAAACAAAAGGAGACTCCCGCTGACAGATGATAATGACTGATATTTTTGAGTGCTCTGCTCATTGACAGGTCACTACGTAAGTACTACCTTCAAAACAAGTCTTCCTGAGCTTTTACACTGACAAGATCGACGTCATTAAACGTGCTGTGAGTCTGAGGAGGGGTCCCGGTGAAAGGTGAGCTTCAGAGCGAGTGCAGCACTAACACTAATACAGTAGGGTTTAGGTTTTGGGGAAGACATGCCACGACAAACCCCCGGCTCGGCGCTGACATTCACCATTCTGCTTTTAGAGGAAGGAAAAACAAAGAGCAGCCTTTTCCACATTCTTTCTGACTATCAGACTTGATGTGATGTATGTGTCGTGTACGGGCATGGCTCCTCTTATTTGCCCCCAATTCGATTTTTGTGGAAGTCTCATTTGGTGTTTTCTGATACGACAGCTTCACAATAGTTTATGGATTTAAGAGATTCCAGTGTTTCCTGTTCGTACTTGCCTCACACAGATCAGATCCTGATGTTACCCAAATATTGCTGATCAGCCTTGTGCAAACCCTTCTTGATTTGCATTAGCAGGACAACTGTGGAAGAATTAAATCCGCAACAGATTTCTATGTTTTTTTGTTTTCAACCCACTCCGTTTTTTAAATGTTAACAAACTCTGAGGAAAAACTACAAGATTTTAAATCTTACCCAATGTAAAAATGAAATGGCATCAATATGAGCAGATAATGGACTCTGTCATCTTAACTGACACATACTCTGATCTAAAAATGTTATTACTCATTTGTGTTTTAGTGCTGTTCTATTTCATATCTGCAACGTCCTCTATGGGCTTCACCATTAGTCACACCCTCCTGATCCCAAACCCTGATCCAGAGCTCACTGAACTCGCCGCTCCATTCTTGGCAGCATCAGACCCATGTGTTGCCAACATGATTTGAGATGTCTTTGATGTGAACACAGTTTGGGTTGTCTTCCTGTCATATCACTTTGAGATATCACAGAGGTCTTTACTGCGGAGAGGTAGTCATATTTTAAAGAGGCCAATACTGTTAACTCTCTTTTCAAAAGCAGTTGACTGGTGATAATGTGATGTCTTACACCAAAATGTGAAGGCTTGCCTGTGGTATAATCATGTAATCTATATTATTAGCTGTTCAGAATGCTGTATTATGTCTGCCAGGCCAGTAGGGGCGCTGTGAGGTGTTAAAATAGTAATAGCGGAGTTCCTAACTGTGTTTGTGTAGGACGCACTTTGAGAACATCAACACATTAATATTCATGCAGAGACAAAACAGTCTCCCACAGCAGTACAGTTCCACTCAGTGTACTTTAGAGGGCGCACATCCTGAAATGGTACATAATACCCTCGCTATAACGTGGTTCACCTTTCGCGGCCTCGCTGTTCCACGGATTTTTTTTTTGTGCAAGCGTATGAAAGCGCATTGTGTTCTGCGTCCTGATTGGCTAAGGGAGAACTCGCACATTGTGTTCTGCATCCTGATTGGCTAAGGGAGAACTCGCACATTGTGTCCTGCATCCTGATTGGCTAAGGGAGAACTCGCACATTGTGTTCTGCGTCCTGATTGGCTAAGGGAGAACTCGCACATTGTGTCCTGCGTCCTGATTGGCTAAGGGACTGTAGACCATTGTCAATCGATCTCCTCCGTGCCGTGTCTCCTGTACAGTACAGAATGCTTGCCAAATTTACATAAATGTTCGATCGCTAGCAGTGTGACTCTGAAGTGCTGTATGTTTGCAAGTTTTCTCCCCGACAAAACCCACATTGTCGACGAAACGTTCTGCACCGACAAAGGCACCTGCGGTCGCACCCAAAAGACAGAGGAAGATGCTAAGGTTTGAACTTTGAGAGTGTTTAAACAAGAGAGAAATGTGAGAAAATGTTAATGCCTGTCTGAGAAAAGTGTATCAAGTGTGTGGTGAGGGGTATTACAGCCTTAAAACATATATAATAATTGTAAAAAATAAAGCTGACTACTTTGTGGATTTCGCCTATTGCGGGTTATTTTTAGAACGTAACCCCCGCGATAAACGAGGGACCACTGTATCACTTTAAATAAGTGCCCAACTGATTTGAAGAACTGTCTGTAGAGTTCCCTCTGTCCGAGTGTCGTCTGTCAGCGGCTGTCATCTGCACAAGCCTTTCTCTCCTGATGGAATGCGGTTCGGGTCCAGACCGCAGACAGGTGGCACACTGCAGGCCGACAAGTCTGAACAGAGCAGCCGTCAAATCCCTGATGCAGTCCAACATCTCCACATAAGCCTGAGATTTCCTCCTCTGACAGCAGCACTCAAAGGAGGCATGAGCGGGATGTGTGCACTTCAACATGCCCACTTCTGTCACTATGTTCAATGTGTACAACAATCCCATTCTTCAACCAGACCTTTAGAGCTGTTCATTTTGCACAAACAGCTGCAGAACCAGGTGATGTATGTTTAATGAGGAACTGTGAAGTCAGTGCCTCCTGACAATGCTGCTAACTCATTTCCTTATGGAGACAAATAAAGTTATCCAAGGTGATCAACTGTTTTTTTATTGGCTCAGTTGAACAAATTAATCATTTTTTGGACATTTAGTACTTTATTAATAAATCAGAACAGAGGGATGGGGCAGTTCAACTGGTTGTGGGTTTGATTCCTCAGTTGTGTGGAGCCGTGTGAGGATGCTTTACTTCAGTGGTGTCAAACTCAAAGTGGTAGTGAATAAGAATCCTTTCAGGGGCCGAAGGTGGTGACATTTGGAAGCTTTTATTAAAAACTTGTTTAGTTTTCATTTGGGTCTTACAAAAGTTGTCTTTAACATTTATTTCCTCCTTTTGAACAGGTTTCCGTCAGATTTAAACAGGTTTTAATTGGATTTAATCCATCGTTCATACTATTCATGACTCATTTCTTTATTAAAGACAATTTGTTTGTGATGTATTTACCTTGTCGACATGTTTCGGCTGCTATCTGGACAGCAGCCTGTCTGAAGATGGCTCGCAGATAGCAGCCGAAACATGTCAACAAGGTAAATACATCACAAACACATTGTCTTTAATAAAGAAATGAGTCATGGATTTAATTGGATTTGCATAATTTATTTTGATTTGAACAGGTTTTTTTTTTGTTTTGTTTTTTTTTTTTATCTGAACCGCTTTAAGATGGATTTGAACAGGGTTTTGTTGGATGTGAACAGCTTTAAGATGGATTTAATCAGGTTTTAGATGGATTTGAACAGGTTTTTTTAGTCAGATTTGAACAGGTTTTCAGATGGATTTAAACAGGTTTTAGAGGGATTTGGACAGGCTTTAATTGCATTTGAACAGGTTTTATTTGGGTTTAGTTGGATTTGTTTAAATCCATTTAGAACCCGTTCTAATCCAGTTAAAACCTACTGCCAAAAATCTCACCTTCTAAATGTATTGGAGGGCCACATAAAATACTGCAAAGGGCCGCATCTGGCCCCTGGGCCTTGAGTTTGACACGTGTGCTTTACTTAGACAAAGCTGCTGTGGATCTTTAAAAGCCCAGCCCACAGCCTCACTGAGTTTGTCCTAAGTTAGAAGTCTTTTATTTGGAAAAGGCCTAACAGGAAGTGCAGTACTTTCTTCGCGCTGACGCTAGACGCGGCTGTGCGTAAAGGTGCGCGAGTCTGCGTCAGGTGTACCACACATCCTGCAGCTCCCGCTTCAGTAGGACTCCACGCGCTGCTCGTCGCTCTGGTCACGCTCACGGGAAGATGCGTGCACGCGCCCAGTCCTCGTCCTGGAGGCAGACCTGGAGCCTGCTGCTGCTGGTGATGATGATGATGATGATGCTGGCCTCGCAACCAACCAACCAACAACCAACAGGTAACACGCGCTCACAGAACCGCTCCAGGGAGTCTTGGTTTAGTCCGGGTTTAGTCCGAGCTCTGATTTTATCTTTGTTTTTCATGTGTAGTCCTGGGTTAATCATGTTATGACATAGTTATTAACATAATCAATTTGCAGTTTATAGTTTTTCAGACTTTTCTGTTTATTTTCATATGTAGTGTTTTGTATAAACTCTGCCGTATTTCCATCACAATGACATTTTACTGATAAGCCTGTTGTTGTGGTATGTATTGGTTGTGCACGTTCTCCTCTCCGTCCTCAGACATGAGAATAATCAGTGGAAGATGGGTGAATGAATAATATATGGATGCTCTTTGCAGTTTGTAGTCTGTTCAGATGCTACTGTTGAGTTGGCTCACTGACAAATCTTTCACAAGTCGTGTAAAAAAAAAAGTTATTACGCCCTTCTTTAGATTTTTTAGTCTTTATTTTTTAGTTTTATTGTTGTAAATGCAACTTTGGATGAAGAATATGTAGCTCACCGGGCTTTTATTTAAGTATTTCACAGACATAAAGGCAAAATGATGGCGTAGATCCACCATCGCGATGCTACGAACCAAAAATAATCTCTTGCTTCAGAATTATTACTGTATTGTCATGCTCTCTAACTCTCATGTTTTTGACACCATGAATGAACGCTCACATAATGGGTGTAATGAGCGGACTCATGGTGACACATGATCTCAGCGGCTGGAATGAGGCTGCGGTGGATGTGTGTCTGGGCTTGTCTCGATAGGCCACAGCGTATGAATAGTGGCACCTCACTCTGCATTAACCCTCTGCTGGTGTGTGTGGGTGGGGGTGTGTGTTTTCGTGTGTGTGTCCTGAGCAGGTGAGAGAGAGTGCACTAAGTGGATTCAGAGGGAGGTATGTTGCGGTCGGATCAGATTTTCCCTCCTTCGGGGCTCACTTTTCTCTCGCTCATAACAGGCCTACATCGTCTAATTTGACCCTTGTTTTTCCACTGCTTCTGCCTAAAACACATACTGTAGAATACTGAGACCTAGACAATATAGAACCGAGACAAGAACATGGCTCATATGACATTGATCGGGGTCTACTATTGAGTCTACAGGCCAGAATACACTCAGAGTGGTACTTGCGACCAGGCACATTTTAATAAAACAAGTATAGCTTATAAAGACATCTGTATTTTTATATATATGCAGCATGTTTGGAGAAAAATGCTTAAAAACAATCCATTGCAATCCAGTATGTCGATACAACTAACCTTATATCACCCTCTGGGCTGCCTTTTTCCTCTGTCACAGTTCATGTGATGCTCTATAGCACACATGTCAAACTCAAGGCCCAGGGGCCAAATGCGGCCCTTTGTAATGTTTTATGTGGCCCTCCAATGCTTTTAGTAGGTCATATTTTGAGAGGTTTTAACTGGATTTGAACAGGTTTTAGATTGATTGAATTAGATTAGATTTTTGGGACTATGATATATATAATCTGCTCAAATCGAAATAAAACCTGTCCAAATCCAATGAAAAACTGTTCAAAACCATCAAAAACCTGTTCAAATACATATTAAACCTGCTTAAATCCAAATAAAACCTGTTCAAATCTAACTTTTTCCAACATTTGTAAGACTCAAATGAAGATGAAACCTTTAATAAAAGCTTTCAAATGTCACCATCTTCGGCCCCTGAAAGGATCCTCACCAATTTAAGTTTGACACCACTGCTCTATAGTAACAAAAATGACTATAACAAGTCATTTCATGAGGTGCCTCTAAGCTGAGCATTGCCTGAAAAAAATAAACAAGGTAAACCGTGGTAAATCACAAGTGACACATCACAAATAATCCAATAAACATGCCATAGATATGCTACTCATCCACGAAACAGAGAAAGAATGGACAGGAATTTGAATGTATACCTTTTTGATTATTCTGCGAGGTGACCCCAAACTTACAAATGAGTTCTACATCAATATAGTTTTCCAGCAGCAACAACAGTGACGAGGTGATTCGACTGGGCTCATTTGCACACTTTAACTGTTGTAGCTGTATTTTGCTCAGTAAGGAAACTTTTCAAAATGGCGAAAGCACCTGTTTTCTGTGACTGCAGTGAACTCGTAGTTGCACAAATGGAAGGAGAGGATGTGCCGTGGCAATTAGCAGACAACAGTTTTCGGTCAGAATGATGCTGACAGACTTAAAGGGCTTTACAAAAACAGTTTTCTGACTCTGAACTGAACTGAGAATTAGGATCTGCTTCCAGGATGGACAGGCAGTGGAATAGATGTGACAAACTGTCTATCATATGTGCAAATGAGTGAAAATGAATGTGATTATAGTACATGATAATATCAGCAGGAATTGTTCATCTGTGTGAGAAGAATACACCATTTCTTTAACTCTCAAACACTTTTATCAGTGAAAACCTCAAGCTTGATCTGAAAGGTTATTAAAAATGATCTGATAGGACAGGGTTGAACAGAACTGATTAATCTGGATACCACAGGTTAATATAAAAGTGTAGGTCCAGGGTGCTATTGTACCTATGAGTGGGTTCTCTTATGCTTTGTGTAAAACCAACAGAGTCTGGATAACTGGATACTGGATAAAAAAAATCTGAGAATTTGTTTAAACACTCTAAGTCCTGGTAGGACAGTAAATAATAAATAAAACTGTTTTGTTTTTTCCAATTAGGATGGGATATGCACAGAATAAAACTTTCATAAGAACAATACGACTGTTTAGGTCTGGGACTCCACCTCGGCCACACACCTTCGAGGTGTGTGATAGTTTACAGGACGAGGTGGAGTAGATTAATGTAGGCAACACATTCATCCTACTGTAGTGATGTTTCTGACTTTGGCCCAATCACAAGTCTCCAATTTGCCCCTCCACCCCCTACCCTTTGGCCTTCCAGAGGAACGGGTAAGGGATAGGGCTATGATAATCCCCCTAAAGAAATGAGACACCACTAAACCTGTAGACGCATTGATGTATGATAAGCTCTGTAATAATATATGAAACCAAAAGGACTGTTTGTTTACGACATATAAATTGATACCAAAAAAAAAAAAAAAAGTAAAAAAACAGATAGCAGTGTTATGTATTAGCTAATCAAAAGTTAAAATGTTGTAAATACGAGACTGTGACCTGACACTGTGACCCAAACAGCGATTTTAAAGAAGCTTTCTGAGGAGAACCTAAACAAGTTCAAGATTAAAAGAACTTAAAGCAGGAATGTCGTCATTTTAAATCTTTATTAATTCAGAAATGCGTTACATTTTCAATCTCTCTTGTGCCGGTGAACGCACTGCATGCTGGGAGTCTCTCATACTCCTTCATTTCAAGTGTGGTCCCTGAAAATCAGAGTATTGGGACACTCATGAACGCACAAATCTTTTATCATCATTTACTAAAAGTGACGAGATAGATTTGGACTATTTTATTATATTTATCTACATTTCACGTTGTTCTCTGATTAACTGATGGACCAATTTTGAACATGTGATATACGTGTATCATGAACATACACCAAAGTCACCACCTAGATTTAACTAAGCAAATAGGCAAGAGCTTCCTATACAAGAGCAAAAATTCAGGCAACTCTGGACAAGAATAGCATTACATCTCACAACATTTATTCCTGTCCAGAGTTACATGATTTTTTTGCCAAGATCTTGTATTTATGATGTGAGAGTCAACCTGCAACTGCACAAAGTCTTCTCCAGCACATCCCAAAGATTCTCAATGGGGTCTGGACTTTGTTGTGGCCAATCCATGTGTGAAAATAATCCTCCTTGAACCACTCTTTCACAATCTGAGCCCAATGAGACAGATTAACATCTTTTCAACAACAACAGGATGTATCTTCCGGCATGGTTGTTTAAGAAATGAGAACAACTCACTACTTTCTGCATCAGCTGGCTTCAGTTGGCAGCTGAAGCATAATCATCTATGCAGTAATTATTCAATGGGAAGCTCTTGCCTATGTGCCTCTACAGCTGCATCTGGAAGCCTGCATTTAATTCAAACTGTTTGAGTTGAGTTGTTCCGACTTGAGCGGGTTAGTGGCACGTTCTCAGGCTGAAAGTTTATTTCTGTGTTGATGTGTTTACACAGACATCATAAGATTACCTGCAGCTCCTCAAGCAGCACTTATTTTCTCTTTTGGCAAAAGGCCTTTGAGAATTCGAGATTAGATCTAGGCTTTATTACTCCATATGCTGACAGTTATTTATATCAAAACAAAATGAGGATTATTTGAAGTTGTGTGGCGGCTCAGGAGCAGTTCAATGGCTCTGCTGTAGGTACAGTCCACACTCCAGATAAGACTGTTTACTGTATCATGTTGAATCAAAAGACTTACTGTTGTTTTTACATTTATCATTTGATACAATATTTAAGCAGAGTTAAAACATGTCTGTCATGTTCGTTGTTTGTGTTTTCTATAGTGCATACAGTACATGTCATTAGAAAAAAGTGAAGCAGACGCCACAAAAACACATTATGATTTATCAATAATATCTAAACTTATTACTTATTACAGCGTGTTTACTGTTTCCTAACAATACAAAGCCATAAATAGATTTATTATCCAGCTTCTGCAAAGTCAAACAGAAAATATATTCTCTGTAGTTTGAGGAAATACACCTAATTTTCATTTTTCTTTTTGCACATTTTTTAACATGACTAGTGTGAGTGTGGAAAAGATATGACTCTTCCAATTTTGAGCAGCAGAAACACTGTTGCTCATAGACAATGTATATATTACATACATGTAAAAAAAATTTCAGGTACAAAACTGAAGCCCTGTCCATACTCTATCTTTGTTATAGAAATGATTCACTGTGAGGCCCCCATAGTAAAAAAAAAACACCCGAAAGCCCGGTTCTCGAGGCCCGGGACTCTTCCCCTGTGGATGTGTGGTTTGAAACTCAAGACTCAACTCAGATCACCTCAGATTTTTTTTCACACCAGTGTCATGTGAACTAAGATGGAAATTAATAAGCAGAATTAATAAGTACCCCATCATTTATTATTGCCACTATTTCAAAAAGAGTGTTTATCGTCTTGTGCACAGTAAATAAACTTCCCTTTTTGTTTGTGAAATGAAGTTCTTTCCAAAAGTAGATGTAACTCATAGGATAAATTGGTGTAATTCTCTCAGCGGTCAAACCCTGAGGAGTGCCAATGTTCGCTGCACACTTACACTTATTTAAATGGAACTGTACTGGTCTGGAATGAATAGAATTAACATTAAAAAAGGGCCCCCAAGCTTCGCTCCACAGTCATGAGTTATTCATGTCACTTAAGCGCCCCTCAAGAGCGTCGAGCTTTCTCCCAAAGTTGTCAATACGCTTCATCTTATCATTAATCGCAGTTACGCAGTGGCTGGATCTCCGTTAGCACAGTGGCTAGGTCCGCCATGTTGTTTGTAGCAGCGTCGGCTAACCCGGTCGTTGTTTTTGATCTTTTCTATTTCTCTTTTTTTTTTATTGTTGTTTTTTTAGACATTGCGCAGACTCGGATAGAAGCGAAGAGATAGTGAACACTGTGTTTTTGTCAGGAAGTGTCTCTAACAGTCCATGTCTTGCTTCTGAATGTCCCCTGTGTCACTGTAAGTATTTGCACCAGTTGATCTAAGAAACTTGGAGGCCGTTAAGCTCATATCTGATTAATCGTCAATTGTGGTACATTCTGAACGGTCCACAGTGCAGCCGTCTGGTTTGAAGTGCGTCTGATGTCTGCTCAAGTGTTGCGACTTCTCCGAGCTCTGACTGCCGTCTGCTCCGAGCTGCGTCGGTGTCCTTTATGAGGTTATTCACTCGCCTGCAGTACAGTAAGAGGAATGTGAACCTACAGCCTTAGGATCTGGGGCCTAAGCGCTATTTGACTGTCACTTGTGTTAAAACTAATGCCGCAGGAATTCAGCTGTGGCAGGTGAGAGCCTCAGACAAATGGAACGTCAAATTAGACAACTCATGTGCTAAAAACATTGAAATAATCCTAATTTCAAAGAACTCTGTCTTTCTGTTGTAAATAAGTGACCTTCATTATGTGCCACTCACCTGAAGATGGAGGAGAAAGAAGCTTCCAGACTGTATAATTGAATTTTTTTAATTCACCTCTGCATACTTCAACAGCAGAGGTGAATGAGGGTCAGGGCAGCTGTGGACATCAGTGAGAAGACTGATGGTTGGTCTCAGTGGGTAAGAGATGGTCAGGTGTGTGTCAAGTGTCAGTCAATCTATTTTTACCTTTTTCTTTTGGCTGAGCTCGTCCCGGTCTGAGATGAGTGTCAGAACTTGAAGCTGTGTCTGTGCTGCTGCCATCTGCTGGATCCTACCATCATCACCATGAGTTGTTTTTTTAATTTGTTTTTGTATATTTGGTGTTGCGCTGTCTCAATGTGCTTTATGCAATTTCTTTTAAAAGGCCAAATCAAAGAGTTTTATTAGAAATTCAGATTTTACATAATGGAATTCTAAAAGAAGGCACAAACAAGAACATGAAAACAGCAACAAGAAGGGAAACAAAAGTAGAAAAAATAAAACAAAAACGCTGTCACCCGCCTCAAATGACAATACGTGATCAGGTGCATGTGCTGCAATGTGCAATTGGTGAGAGGCTGCATTGATAAATGGCCTACACACAGTACAGTGACAACTGATCTAGTAGCACAGATAAATGTTCAACTTAAACATTAAAATACAATTATGAAATTATTAGGCCTATTAAATAATTGTTATAGTATGTTTCACTTTTTGACTCGGTGCAGCTGGCATCACAGTGTCACACAGAGCACATTTTTCATGCAATCTTTGGCCATTATAAATATAAACACTGAGCTGCGCAGCAAAACAATAATTCAGAACAGACAATGCATTCACGCTGTAAAACTTATTCTATATTACAATCCTCTGTAACAATAGTTGATAGTGAAAGGTCCCATATTATGCTAAATCGACTTTTCTGAGCTTTTAACCATGTTCTAACGTTGTTTCTACCTCAAACACATACCCAAAGTTTTGTTTTGTTTCATTCGCACATGTTTAAGTAATTTATTTAGTTTGAGCTACAGTCCTTTCAACGAGCTGTTTCACACAATGACGTCAATATGTGAAATAAACCACTCCTCTCCAGGAAGTGCTCCTCCACACTCCTCCAGCCCCTCTCTCCTGAACTGTCAACAAGTGCCGTGCTATGCTACGGGCTACACCATAAAAACATACACAAT
This sequence comes from Rhyacichthys aspro, assembly GCA_036850595.1. NCBI lineage: Eukaryota > Metazoa > Chordata > Actinopteri > Gobiiformes > Rhyacichthyidae > Rhyacichthys > Rhyacichthys aspro. Next base: position 285,189 of record CM072149.1, read on the forward strand.
AAATCGTTTCTCATTTACCAAGTAGAAACGTCTTGTAGAAGCCTTCGAGGTCTTTGTGTTTGCTCATGTTCTTCGAACTCAGAGTCAGACTCTGGGTCTAAGATATACAGCTTAGTTACTCTCAAAGCCATTGCTGAAAAAGTTATTACTACGATGCACCGTGTTTACTAGAGGCAGCTCTAGCGTGACGTCATGAGTGGGCGGAGCCAACACGGGAGAGCTGAGCCTTAAAGTGACAGCGCCAAATCAGACCGTTCACTTTGGACTCATGATGAGAGCTCATCCAAACCACTTGTATAAGATCATTATTGTGTGTTTCATGTTGCAAAACATGATATGGTAACCTAAATGTATCCAAAATACACTGTATAATGTTCAAAATAGTTTAATATAGGACCTTTTATTCATATAGCCTACTTTTAGGACCATGTCCAGAGTTTTTGTGTTCTTTTTGAGTTTTTGTGTGACCTTGTGGACTGTTGAGATGTTGTCTGGAGCACTGCATTTGGAGCAATGACATTACTTGACTTGGACATTACTTGTGAGGACTGTTTGTGCTGGACATCAATGGCTGTTGCTCATTGGGGTCTTCTGGGTTTATCTCTGCGTTGCAAAAGACTAAAATATTAAAGCTTTAGTAAGAAATTCTGCCAGCATTTGATTTCTGTGGGTTAAATTTGTATTTGTTTTCATTAAGGTGTAATTGTACATGCTGTTTACATTACTTAATATTCTGAAGTAGGTACATGTTTTACATATAGGTTGTACATAAGTACTTGTGTTTAATTACTGTTGAGAGTTCTTAATACCTGCATAGAACAGGTTTGGGTATCGTGAACAGAAAACAATTATTTTTCTGTGACACTCAAGGAACAATTGCCCTTGATTATTAGTTTGGTTTAATAAATACTGGTAATTTTGCAAGTTACCACAACTGCTTGATTATTTCATGTTAACTTTAAAGGTGCACTACTTAAATTTTAACAGGCGTCATTTATCTTGTAACAGTGGACCTTCACACATTCAATAGACTCTGTAGTCATTATGTTACTTGTCGTGCTTGTCAGTCTTCTGTTAATTGGCTACCAACCCTATAGAGCAGTGGTGTCAAACTCAAAGTGGTGAGGGGCCGCAAAAGTTAATAAGAATCCTTTCAGGGGTCGAAGATGGTGACATTTGGAATCTTTTATTAAATGTTGAATGTTGGATTTCATCTTCATTTGAGTCTTACAGAAGTTATCACACAAACAATAATTTCTTTCCTGGTTTTCGTTTGATTTGAACAGGTTTTGGTCAGATTTCAACAGGTTTTAGTCTGATTTCAACAGGATTTAGATGTATTTTTGTCAGTTTTGAACAGATTTTATTTTTGTAGCAAAAATCAAATCCATCTAAAACATCTTCAAATCCAATTAAAACCTAGTATCTAAAATATCGCCTACTAAATGTATCGAAGGGCCACATAAAACATTGCAAAGGGCCGCATTTGGCCCCCGGGCCTTGAGTTTGACATGTGTGCTGTAGAGTGTAGGTAAATGAATCTGAGCGCTGTTCATAAAGCGGTAAAGATAAACAGTGTTGGTGCAGTGTAAGTGCTTTGTTTCCTCTTTTTTAATTCCCAATGTTATCATAAACCAATGAACATGGCATTTTCATCTTTTTTTGTGTACTTTTTGTGTTTGGGTGCCATGCCCAGCAGAGAACAGCTGTTAGTGTTGTCCAAACCTTCGGCCAGATATGTGAACACAGAGCAAGAGCAAAGCGGAGAGCAAGGAAGAGAAAAATCAAGCCTGTGGTCCCTTCTGTTATCATGGGATGTGTGGTCATTGGGAAATAAGATGGAAGAACTGTGTGTACTGTGTGAGCAATATCATGTGTTTCACGGAGACCTGGCTGTATGTGGACTGTGTACCCGTCTTCAGGACTGTATAAGTGGACAGAGACGAAGAAAGAGAAGAAGAAAGGCAGTCGGATTGCAGTTTTTTGTGGATTAGCGGTTGTGTAATCCTGGCGAGATTACCGTGAAGGAGTTTGACTATACATCTGACATTGAATTTTTAGCCATGGCAAGGGAATTCTCCTCCCTTACGTTCATCAGAGTTTACATCCCTCCTTTAGCAGACGAAGCTGTTGAGGGGACTCTATTTTACCCACTTTTCACCAGTTTGTAGACTCGTCTCACTTCAAAACACATCTTGAAGTATTCTGTGGAATGATGAGACAAAAGTTTTTGTAAGGTGTTTGTTTTGTTTTAGTCAAATATGGTGGTTGTAGTGTGATGGTCTGAGGCAGAATTTTGCTCTTGACCAACAAATCCTGAAGGAGAATGTCTGGCCATTACTTTGTGACCTCAAGCTGAAGTGCACTTTGGTTCAGCAGCAGGACAATGACCCAAAACACACCAGCAAGTCCATGTCTGAATGGTTAAAAAAAAACAAAATGAAGGTTTAGTAGCAGTAGTCCGGACTTGAATCCGATTCAGAGTCTGTGGCATGACCTGAAAAAGGCGGGTCATGCTTGAAAACCCTGCATTGTGGCTGAATTAAAACAATTCTGGGCGAGTGGGCCAGAATTCCTCCACAGTGATGTGAAAGCCTGTTATCTCAAATGCGTGACTGCTGAGGGTGGCACAACCATTTATGAGGTTTATGGGGCAATTACTTTTCCGCATAAGGCCAATTAGGTTTGAATATGATCTTTGTCTAATATCCAAATTTGGTTGATGATCTTAAGCAGTTAAGTATGAAAAAAAAGAAATAAAGAATACTTTTTCACACCACTGTATTTCTTTGACAGGCCCCAGTGTGTGTGCCTGGGGGTCTCCCTGTCTGATACCGTAGTTTTTTGTGAATGAGACAGGGAGTAGAGTAATTTGATGCATGAGGTGAAAGTCTGTTCAAAACTAAATTTCTGCAGCACAGTGAATAAGTAAAGCCATTTAACAGTATCGGATGCCTTTTCCTGCCATCGGAGACCACACACTCTGGCCTACTCTCAGGGGCAGAGAAATTAGGGTTGTCTGCCTTAAATAAATCCATTCTGGTCTTTGGATATGATAATCAGGACAATGTTATCCAACCTGTGGGTCAGGACCTTCACTAATATCTTATCATCTGTGTTTAAGAGAGAGATCAGAGAGATACAGGCCTCAGTAAAAGACTAAAGACTCTTGAGAGAATGGGAAATTCTCTCAATGGGAAATAGCTGCATTATATAGAGTTTTTTGACCTTCTTGGGAACTCAAGCTTCTGTTCACCCACGCAAGCTCTCATGCGTTCATACGCCATTGTCGCAGGCATTGGAGGCCAGGCAGGGTTCAGTGTCTTGTCCAAGGACACCTCGACAGTGTAAACACCTGGTGGGCCATTTTAGTTATTGGATGACCTTCTCTACCTACTGAGGTGAAGGCTGCAGCTCTTACTGTCTGGGTTATGGGCACTTGAGTCTCTTTCTAGAATCGAATTTGAGTGTGGGAGGATATTGAGGAAGTTAAGAGTTACACTGGGATCCATGTGGGACTCTGAGGGATAGAGCTCAAGAATAAATATCACTGAAGTCTTTTTTTAAAGGGTCAGCTGTGACATGACCATTTCCCAGCAGTATTTTGGAAATGGCTCGTTTTCCTTCAAAACCCTTGAGTTGATTGGCTAATAATTTGTTTTAGCTTCTCCCCATAAGTGTACAACATACTTATACTTGTAAAAGTAGTTGCTGAATGCAGTAGGTGGTCTTCTACTGGGTGGTTCTACTCACTTCTTATGTATAGTTTATAATTATATAGTATATTATAGTTCATCAACCTCTCTGTGTTCCATAGAGTTTGATAGTAGATATCAGGGGTTGTGTTGGTCTCGATAAAGAAATGTATTTCTTTCTGTATCAGACGTTAAAGTTGAGTTAAATCACCACTGCCCACTCTCCGAGGGGAAGGCCAGGGAAGGACATAGATAACGTAACTGTGGCTTGATCAGAAATGGCAATGCTCTGATAATCCCAGGAGTGAACGAAAGGGAGAAGCTGACAATCAAAATACAGTCAGTCCTAAAGTGTGGGGTAAAAAATTGTATTCCCTGTCATTTGGGTGGAAAAAACGCCAAACGTCATTGCTAAAACCTGAAAGAAAGTCACGGGCAAGCTGGGATTACTGGAGGATTTGTCTAAAACTGTTAAGGTTACCTCCAAGTATAAGAATATAAACTTTTAGGTCTGGGATTAGTGAAAACAGTTGTTTAAAAAAATCATCTCTAACGGGGGCGTATACATTAACCAAAACTACTGATTTGTTTGCAGGAAACGATCACGTATCATCCATATTTATCAGAGGACACATTATGTGGCTCAAAGGAGACTCCAGACCAACGCTGTGTGCATGGGTCTCTTGTAGGAAAGCTATATCCTCCCTGGGGTGTCCAAAGCGTAAAAAAAAATAATTCTTCTTGAGTCAGGCCACTTTCTGTCTCCTCTGGACGTTATTATGCAGATTTCAGCCTCCTTTTATAAAGTTCAGCCATTACATCCTTGATTTGCGTTCATTGGTCTATGATTTCAGGGCTGTAATCCACCACAATACAAATTCGTTTACCTTGATGAGTGAATTTCCCACTTCCCGGGCCCCCCTGATGAGGAGCACCTTCGTCTGGTATGCAGGCGGAGGTTAACTGGCCTCAGGTGCTGCAGGTGTGTTTTTAGGAAAGTCCCTCAGGCGGACTTCATTATACCGCTCATACGTTTGACTCCTGTTTCTCAGAAATATTAAAAACTAGAAACACTCTGAAACCAGATAAAACAAATGCTCTTTACCCACTGCAGAGAAGAATAAAATATCACAAACAACATATTCAAGCAAAGAATATCCTCCATCAGTGCCTTAAATCTCTGTTCTCTGATATATTACACATGTCAGCTTTCTCCTGAACAAACTAATGGCCTCTCCTGATGCTTAATATCTCCTTGTCTTGTAAATATTTAGTTAAGATTAAACGTGCCTGGTCAGCCTCCGTCCTTATGTTGTAACTCCAGCAGCAACAAAAACAAGACAAGGGGCAAAAACCAGGCCAGTCGTGGACCTGTTCATCTATTTACATTTGGAGCTCAGAGCGTAATTTACTGTGGAAGGGCTTTAATGAGGTATTGTGGAAGACAGCGTGAGGAGGAGGACATCAGCAGCTCCACTCACTACGATTTCCAGAGACTCTGTGCTGACTTTACCCCGATCATGGCCCCGCAGGTCTCCACAGCTGACGGCTAATGTGATGGAGAGCTCTGAAAACACACAGGGAGGCATCCATACTGTGGGGAATCTGAGCCGATATGTGTAACACGTTCTGTTCTACGAGAATCCAACGATTTTCATGTGCATCTGTCACACGTGCTCATTAGAGAACTGTATTACCGTCTCCAGACTCAGCCCACAGGCACAGTGCAGCGCGAAAGAAGAGTCTGAATTGGCTCTGCTAGACTTTCTAACTGACTTAGACTTAGTTTTGTCTGGTGTCTGCTTTCATCCAGTGTCAGAATTGCCTCTGGAGGTGATTCATTGGGGCATGTGTGAAATACCTTTCTGGCTCACCTGTTATTGCTGTGTGCCATGGTCCACTGAGCAGTCTTTCTGTTATATTTCTAAAAAACGGCATTTCCAAAATTCTCTCAGATCCGCTAAGCTGTTGGAAACACTACAGTCTGAAGTCTGACCAGCTGTGTGAAAACTACTGCCAAAAATGCACAAAAGATGCAGTTGTGTCAGCTCCAAACAGACAACTTTTGAAATGGAACATTTTGGGGCAAATGTAACGGCGGTGATGTGTTGAGTCGAATGGATAAATGATCAGTGAGGACGGGGGAGTGAGGGTCATGGAATGTGAACAGCTGGTGGTGCTGTCCTGGTGGATGAGCGGGTATCAGCCGGACCGTTCCGAGGAGGACCGCTCTCACACAGCTTTATCTGTGAGAACATGGAAGCGGTGCATTTTTTGAGGATTTTCTCCGATGAGGCAATGTGGTGGCCCCAGGAGACCGGGGCTCTGTGGATCCGATCAGAAGGGCCCCCGCTTTGTGCCTCTTCCTCAGCTGTTGTCCTTTAGTCAGCAGCCGTCCCGCATCTACTGTTCACTCTGCTGCTCCGCTCTCGGCCAAGTTTACTCTGCAGGGATTCCCACGCCAAGCTACTTTGCTAAGAAGATTTAAAAATGTTGTATTTGTTTCATTTTAACACTGTTTCCGCTGGGCATATGGTTTGGGACGGTGCAGAACATCTTTTTATAAACAATGCAGTCTGCTTTTGAGAATCAATCAACAATCATACTCTAGAACAGTGGTGTCAAACTCAAAGTGTTGAGGGGCCGCAATAGTTAATAAGAATCCTTTTAGGGGCCGAAGATGGTGACATTTGGAAGCTTTTATTAAATTTTGAATGTGAGATTTCATCTTCATTTGAGTCTTACAAAAGTTATCACACAAACAGTAATGTCCTTCTTTATGGAAACTGTTTGTGGTTGGATTTGAACAGGTTTTAGATGGATTTGAATTGGTTTTAATTGGATTTGAACAGGTATTAGTCAGATTTGAACAGGTTTTAGTTGAATTTGAACAGGTTTTAGTTGAATTTGAACAGGTTTTTTGGTTGATTTTAATAGGTTTTATTTATCTTTGTAGCAAAAATCAAATCCTTTAAAACCTAGAGCCAAAAATATAACTTTCCAAATGTATTGAAGGGCCACATGAAACATTGCAAAGGGCCGCATTTGGCCCCCGGGCCTTGAGTTTGACATGTGTGCTCTAGAAGAATGAAGAAACTTTTCTGTGTGAGGTTTTTCCACTTCAAGTAAATGAATTACAAACTCCGCTGACTAAATAGTCTTCTATATTGCATTAAACTTGAGAAGAGTGACACCAAAATGGGGATCCACCCACTGACCTTTTACCTCTGCGTAATTGAATCAGTTTCCTTTAGACCTTGTCCATTTGTTGCTGTCTCTCTCTCGTTGCCATTCTCTGCTACCAGCTCATTCCTTTTGTCTTTACTGAGTGATGTATCAACTCAAACCAGTCCCAGTTTTTCTCAGTTCACTTCAGGTAATGTTCCAGTTGTTAAATTAAAGTAAAAAAGTATGAAAATTACAGTATGAAACATAGAAAAGGCCATTTATCTTGCATTTGCCAAAACGTCCTACATTGAGAATTGGAAGGTTTTAATGTGGGGTTTGAAAATGGTCCATCATTTTTTATGGTGTATCTTAACATGGTATTTTTAAGGAGCATAGATCTAATGGGGTAAATGTCTGTCCTCTTAAGCCCCTCCCCCCGCTCCAGTCGGCCCTGATGAGTCAGAGGGACCTGCTCTCATTGGTCCACTGCAGAGCCCCTGGCCTATAAGCTCTTTTCTTATTGGCGGACTGTGTTCATAGACCAGTGATGTAGACTGGAGTCAAAATCTGTGAAATCCTTGTGCTGCTGCAATGAGTCCTTGCAAAAAACTGAGAGAATACCTGTCTTAAGAAGGAAAATGCAGCACCCTTTATGCAAAGAGAAGCCAAGCCAAGAGAAAATGAAAAAATATAGTGGAGAAGCTTTAAGTTAGAGTTTAACTTCAAAAATTGTTTTCATGATGGCTTTTAACATAAATGCAATATTATACATTTATATTTTCATTTTTGGCAGGTTAGTGTTTGTTTTTTTATTCAGGCCTAAGCTTAAAAAGAAATAATTGTTCATGGATTTACTATAAAATACAATTTACATTCGTTTTCACTTTAAGTTCATGCTGGTTTATGTTGACGTAAGGAAAGCGACCGTCCGATTCCAGTTGTCAACAAACCACAGAGTATACCAGTGTGGCTAGAGAGAAGATGTTTCGGTGGTCGTTTTTGTCCGAAAAATTTAAGGACACAGGGTGTAACATCGAGTTAAGTGCTTATTTTCGATCATAGTAAGCTACTTAAACCTGCGTACTGTTTTGGTTGAAAAAATTCTCGCATTTCAAAATCCCACCTCCCTCGCTATGATTGGTCAGTAAGAAAGAGACGCAGCAGAATATGGAGCAGACTGGAAAATCCCAGACTGACTTTCTCTGTATGTAATGCAATGAGAAATCCGTCTGGTTGGCCAGGCTAAGACCCTCCATCAGGGTGAGGAAAAACAAAATGATGTGTCCAGGGCAGTTATACTGACAATATTAAGATAACCATATATAAGAGATTTGACTTTAACATCAACCTATGAATAATACATCAATACAATCTAAAACTTTATATAGAGCTGATAATATTTCTTCTGTGGCCATTGGCTCATGCACAATGGGTCAAGATATTGTCTTAGGGGACCCAGTGCTCACTCAGAGGAGGGGCCACCTCCAATGGGACCCCTGCTAATGGGGAGTTCAGAGCTGTGGAGCTTCAGAGGGAGGGTCTCTGAGTGAGTTTTATGTTCTGTCCTGTTCACTGGAGGCTCAGAGGCCGCTGGACCGTGTGGGCTAGTGTTAGAGTATTAGAGCAGCAGCTGACAGCTGTGGGACACTCAGGACTGTCTGCAGGCTGAGCTGGCAGCATGGCGAGAGTCTACACTGCGCTTCTCCTCCTGGTTTTGTGTGTGGACAAACTGGAGGCCTGGTGGTGGGTTGCCAATCCGGAGCCCTCGACAGAGAAACCAGCCGGGACCACCCCATACTCCACGCCTGCCGTCAAAAAGGCAGAGGACCTGTCCGGGGTCGGGGAGGAGATCATCAACGTGGCCACTGGAATCCGTAAGTTTGTCCAGGCCTGGGACGAGACCACCACCCCGACCCTGACCCCGGGGACTGCTAACGAGACGCTGGCTGAGGAGGAGCACACTAACCCTAACGTCACGGGTAAAACAGACGGGGTATCCGAGGGGGTGGGGCGGGGATCAGAGCGAGTGTTAAGCCAGAATGTACCTGGGGGCGGGCCTTGTTTCCCGGTGCCCTCTGATTGGCCGTTGTGCTCGGGCAAAAGGCTATCATTGTTCAGTCTTCCCAACTTTTTCAATCACACCTCAGTGGAGCAGGTGGGGGAGGTGCTACGGCAGTGGGCGTGGCTCAAAGAGGCTGGTTGCCATAGCAGCACAGAGGTCTTTCTGTGCCTCCTACTGGTGCCTGAGTGCCCCCCGCCTGTGGCCCCCCTGCACCTGCCCTGCCGCAGCTTCTGCTACAGCCTGCAGGACCGCTGCTGGGGGTCTCTGGAGGATGGCAGGCTGCCTCTGGACTGTGACCTCCTGCCGGACTCAGAGCAGTGTGTGTCAGTTAGATTCTGCAAAGGTAACCCCCAGGTTAGAATGTATCCTCCACATACATTCTGAACCTGATGTGGCGTCACTATTTGTTGTGTTCTGTCAGTCATCTTGCTAATTACCTCTGCATGTTTCAGTCACGTCTGAGCTTCACTATTCACAGCCCTCAAAGATATTCTAAAATGTGTTGTGAGCCATGAACTACTAAAATGCAAAAATCTCACCTTAGTTGATGTATTTATTGTTCCGTTCTTTAGTGCTTACTTCCTGTGTGGAGAGGCTTTTCCAAATGCATGAGACTGTATGGCTCCAGGCCGAGTGTCAACTGCACAACCTACACTTTCAGTTCAAGACTAATGCTTCACAAAATCTGATATTATTCCAAATATTGTAACTTCATAACTCATACAGACATGGGAATCTTGAACGATGACTTCAGGCTTTTGTTTGATCGATTATATAATATATGATCACACACAGTACAACTTTGGACTTGGAACAAAATAATATAAACATAACAGGGCATGGAGCCCCTTTCCTTTGAACCAGTAATAAAGCATTATTAAATGCATTATTAAAGCCTGTCTGGAGGAGGCGGCTCCATGAGGAGCACAGTGAGTACATCATGTACAGTGTGCAGCTGCAGTGGCTCCAGACTTCTGGAATATGTGCTGTGCCCCTGTCTCTTATTGGACACTCTCTCACAGGAATATTTCATGTAAATGTTTAAGGCTCACAGGCTGATAATTCTTGTTTGGATAACCCTTCAGCTCAGACATAAAGCAGGCTGGGAATCTATATGTTGCAAAACCTACTCCATCTACAGCCCTCCAGAGAGTTATTTATCCTAAATGATGAAGAATCATGCTTATCATCAATCATGGATTTACTGGGTGTGACTTTACAAGCACCTGTACTATTACCTGCACTAGTAGCATTTTTCATAACTCAAACAGAAGAAAGAGAAGCAGCAGAAAGAGGTGCGACTGTTGAATAAAACAGTGTTGGTGAATAAAACAGAATAACTCCAAAGTGAATAAAATTCTGTGATCAATGTCAAATGGAACAGAATGACAGAGTCTGAATAATTACAGAAACTGAGTCAAACATTCAGTACAAACAATCTTTAGACTGCTCCTCTCAGGGCAGCCTCATCGAGTCATTTAGTGATATGCATATTTAGTGTGGTATAGGTTTTTACACCTAGATGCCCTTCCTCATGCAACCCTCTCCTTTTATCTGGGGTTGAGACTGGCACAAAGGTGTGAACCCTCAATCTGCCCACAACAGAGGGGGGTAGTTAGGTAGTAATTAAACAGTGAGTTATAATAGTCATTACAAGTGGAAACGTGTAACTCCTGATGAATAAAGTAGATCCACTCCAGTTTGAAAGAGTTACAAAACTGTTTTATTCAAACTGAACTGGGGCTTTATTTTTCACTGTGGTTGATGTGTGGTCATTGGGCTTCGTTTTTGAATGTCACAATTATTAACATTTCCTTCATGCGGCATCCTTCAGCTGTAGGTTTTGTTCACTCCCGCATCCCCCTCACGCTCCCTGGTCTTGGGCTATGTGCTTATCATCACGTTTGTCCATTTCTGATCAAATGCTTTGGAATGCTGTGTGGACGTCCTGGCGACAGAGGGGAACAATCGAGCCATCTGTGGTCAGGGCGTGGCTGACATTTGTGACAGCAGCAGCAGTGGGAGGAAAGTGCTTGGTCCCAGTGAAGATTGTAGTAACTGTCCCTGGTTTGGGAGAAAGGGCAGCAGTGTCATGGGCCAGTGAAAAGAGGGCCTTGTGAGCAGGATGAGATGGGGCGGCCCAGGGTCAAGGGGCATGGCCAGTCGCCCACCCTCCCAAACTGCTAAGGGGACAAAGGGACAAATATGACACTTTTATTTTGGTGGGGAAGTACACAAAATGACTATTGTAGAAGATGCATTATTGGGACACTTTATGAATTCTCCACTCTTGCAAATTTTTAGAGATTGGCCATCGGCTCAAAATATTATCATACAGGCAGGTTTTTCAGTCAGGCAGAACGACTACTGACCAAAGGACTGAAGGACCCCAGCTGCAGCCACACATGGATGTATTATTAGTAAAGGATACTGAATGAGTAAAAAAAAAACATGGTGCAGCACGCACACTACGGCAATTGCGGGCTAGTGGCCATTTGACTGTAGAGGTCTGTGGGTTCACAGCATGTACCATATTTTCCGAGTATAAGTCGTTGTTTTTTACGTAGTTTGGCCGGGGGTGTGTCTTATACTCAGGTGAGACTTATGTGTGAATTTTAAAAAAATATATAATCTCACGTTCGTTATTTTCACACTGACAACCACTAGAGGGCAGTGTAGGCTTGTGTATCTGCTACTCCTGTACCGCTGAAAATGTAAAGAGGAAGAAGCGCCGCTTCGTCTACCTCCGGAGTGAGTCTTTATGCTTTAGTTGAAGTCTGAATAACTGTTAATATGTTACGTTATGCCACATATTCAGTTCGTTGTCTATGCTTCATGTAGCTGAATAACCATCAATGTGTTACGTTAGCATACCGTTCACGTATTCAGCCTGTTGTTTTCTATTCTATTATTATTATAAATTGCCTTTCAAGATGAAATGCCTGTTCTTTTGTGAAATAAATTTCCCCAAAAATGCGACCTATAGTCCGGTGCTACTTATATATGTTTTTTTCTTCTTTATTATGCATTTTTTGGTTGGTGCGACTTATACTCCAGAGCGATTTATAATCCGGAAAATACGGTATATGTATTAAGAGCTGGATAAGGCACTGCCCCCTTTCTCCTGTCGCCAATCTGAATAGTGGCCACTCGAGGTATTGCAATGAAAAAATCCTCTGCCAAAAAGGATTTTCTCCATAGACCGCAATGTAAAAACAAACAGCTGGTATTCGGCTGACAGGACACCTACAATCACCAAAATGGTTGGAAAAATAACTTTATTATAATAACTTCATTATAATCTTCGTGTCCATTGGTTAGAACGGATCACGTGGCGATTAAAACACAACACCACATGCACAAGTGCCGTAGTGCGCCTGCTCTATGGGCCACATAACACAGAAATAATGCGGAAGCCAAAAATTTTTATGGCATGCTGCACCAATGAGCAACATCCATTGAAAATTGGAAGGCCATGTTTTTGTTTTTACTCATTCAGTATCCCGCTCTAATAATACATCCATGGTGCACAGCACAAGCACAGAGCAAGACCGGCTCTACAGGCTAACTCAGAGAGAACAAATGGGTTGAATTGTTGTCTCCAAACCAGACCGTGTGTGTTGATTTTGCCATTTTAATGTCTCTTACAAGTTAAATGTGTGTGAAATATACCCCAAAAAAATACCCAAAATAAAATCCTAAGCCAAGGGTACTGGGTACTCCGAGCACGCCTGTGGCATTAGCTTCTATTGCTAGTTTGGATGAATTGTATTACAGTGTGTTAAGTCACTGTGGTTCCTTAAAAAGCTGTCTTGAAGTGGCACAAAGTCAAACTGGGAAATAGCGGAGGGAACTCAACATATTTTAGCTTTTAAACTATGCTTTAATGATGCAGAGAAATTAATCTCACTACTGCTATTAAAAAGATATAAAGGCCAATTGCTAAATGCAGAAACTGGATGAATAACTTTTTGAAGTAATTTGAAGTGCCATGAAGAAGACTGTAAAAAAGTGGAGCTATATTGGGGTTTTATTTTGATATTGTGACTTAACAATGCGGAGAAATGTATGGTAAAGACATTGGCTAGATGCTAAATGGAGAAATGGGATAGCATAAAGTTCAGACAGGCTAAGTGGATAAACGGGATTACGTGCAGCAAGTAACTACAACATATCGTGTGGTTTGTTGAGCACAGCATTTTGTTGACAGTGCACTGGCCCACTCTGTTTATGAATATATTCCCAGTGCATTCATTTTTGTGCAAGTGCCGAATTTTTAGTTAATTATTTCATTTTAAACTATCTAGTTGGTTGAGAGTCAAAAGATAATCTATTATTATGATAGCACTTTTTGTGATGATGGGAAAATGCTGCGTTGCTTATTTGCACTAAAAGTTCAATAAACGTTTTAAATTTTTTGTTTCATTCATACTTAATAGCACACCACACTCTCTTGCTTGCTACTCTATCAAAACATACAAAACAAGGGAGATTCTTTTTAATATAAATTTATGATTCTAAACATTTGTAGGCACCACTTTAGAAAAAAAATGTTTTATTCATTAATTTATGAAAATCGGGCCTCTATATCGACCTAAAAACATTCCTTTATCAACATTGGCCTTTAAAAAAAACCATATCGGTCGACCTCTAGCTGGTACTATGCAGTATGTCTTTTGTCTCTTGCAAACAGACAAATGCAATAAATAGTGAAGTGGTTTCTGATTGGTGTCGACCTGCTGTATAAAGTGGCTTGTTGGTTAACACAGGCTGTCGTCTGTGGTCCATGGAGTCTGTTAGCCTTCCACTTCTGATCCCGCCCTCACCAACAAGCAGGCCGATGCCATATTCCTGTTTGTCAAAGATGAAGTCCAAGTCCTTTTGCGTTAGTTTAGTATTTTAGTTCATTTGAATTATTTTATTGGAAGATGCAGTGGAAGTGGCTGGAGCAAAATATGGTTTAAAGAAAAAGAAAAATAGTTGTGAGATGTGATTTCAGTGCTGATCCCTGCCAATCTGCGGTAATTAACTCTGAGTTTACTCAAACCTGGATTAGGACTGGGGAAATACATGGCAGCTGTGGAACCTGTTTGAAGTGTTAAATGAAACTTCACATGAGGGCAGCTGGTGTGGTTCTCAGAGATGTAAGCCGTTCCTGTAAAAGTCAATCCACCACCTTAATAGACACTAGGCCTCTATGATATCATCCATTGATTGTGGCTTTATATTTTAAAATCTTTTTGGCCCGTGGCTAAACTTTTGTCATCTGTGTGCCCTGACAATTCTGTGAGTCTGTTTCTTCTGAGCTTCCGTTTCCAGTAAAGGGCAGAGAGAGATTTTGTGGTGTAATTGCCCTCAACAACACAAATGTCTCTCAGAGGGCATGCTTTTGTGAATTTACACATAGTGACATGTTCATTTATTTCTTCTAACTGCTAATCCACATGCACAGCACACACCTCTTTGTATATTTTGTTCATACGGCTCTTGAATGGTCAGTTTATCATCCATACATGTACATCTCAACATAAACTATTATCTGCTGTGGTTTTAACGAGCGTCACAGCAGCAGGAGGTGTTCATCTGGAGATAGCCTTTCACTATTGTTTTCCATCAATTATTGCGCTGAGGGTCTTTAACACAAAATCTGTTTAAAGCAGCTGCTCTTCACTAAAACTATGTCAAATTATCAGTAGTCTAAGTGATTAGTTGCATAAGAGCACTCTTTGTCCTTGGGAATGAACCCTGCATGATTCCCCTGATAACATTCATTATATCTTAACTGTCTTGTGCGGCTTTTGGGACTGATTCAGTCTGTCTTTAGTTCTCCCTCATGGTCTACTTTCCCATGGACATCAGCCATGTGTTTCCCTCCCGTCCCCATCTGTCTTTCCTGTGGCAATGGTCCTTTATTTGTCAGTTAAACAGGCGTTCAGTTTCTGTGTTACATGTTGGAAAGAGCAGACATGGCTCCTCAGTAATCCGGTGTAACACAATCCATGGGCTTGTGTATGGAGGTGTTGAAATGCTGCTGTATGGTGAGTACAACAAGCTCCGTTCAGTGCAACACATGGAGCTGCAGCCTGTGGGTTAACCTGGCGGAGTGTTCCCATGTCCTGCCAGTGTCATCTGGATCTGTGCTTGCCTCAGCTGTTGTAGCTGATCTCAGGCAGATTTATGTTTTTAACTATAGGGCAAAGATTTTTTCTAAGGCCTCTTCTTTTTATCAGACAAAACAGAAGAAATACCCCTAAAGAGCACTTATGAGAAAAGGAGGGAATATTATAATGTAAACAAATACATACAGACATAGTTTTCAAGGCTGCAAATATAAAATGGGTAAATTAAATTAAATAAAACCAAATAAGATGAAACAATAACTGCATAATAAAAACCAAGAGAAAGAGATTAAACCAGAATATAACGCCTAGCTAGTATTAAACGCTAAAAAAAAAGAATTGGATCTTCAGCCTGGTCTTAAACTGATCTGAAGAGGTACTTCCATAATTTGGAAGTGGCTACTGAAAAGGCTCTGTTGATTTTAGTTGTGATCCCGATTTATGCACAGCCAGAAAAAGCTGGTTTGTACCCCTCAGAGCTCTGACCTTTGACCTCAGAGCACAATAAAGCCAGCCCATAAAATTCTAACATTAAAAAACAATAAGTCAAATCTTAAATTGAATTCTAAAAAAAAGTGTAGAGAAGCCAGTTGGTGTGCTCCCGTCGTTTAGTCCCTGTCAAATGTTTCTGTTTTATTTTTGTTTAAGTTCAGGAAACTGCAGACTGGCTGTTACAGGCAAAAATCTCATGTGCAAAACAGTGAAAAGAAAATGTGTGCTTTTAAAAAATGGACCCCAGGGGAAGCATACATAATGAAAAAAAGGATAGGACCCAAAATGGATCCCTGGGGGACACCACAGTTAAAAAGAGACACAGAGGAGTAGTTGCCTAGAGTTACAGAAAAACTCCTATCTGCCAAATATGATTGAATGTGCCCAAATGAGATAAAAGAATGTTAAATCTAGAAGCACAAGGACTGGATATTTACATTAAAACCGGTCTGAAATTTCTCGCTAATGCCATTTAAGTCAAGAGTTAAGACTGAAGTTGGTCATTAGCAACTTTCTCTAAAACCTTTGACAAAAAAGGGAGCTTTTAAACGGCTCCAAAATTTGACAACACATTAAAAAGCAGCAAGGTGGGACGAGGTCTTAACTGTTTAACTGTTTTTGTTAAACTGGAGCTCAATAATTTCAAAGATAGCATGCGATAATGATGAAACAGCTGGGTCTATAGCAGAGGAGGAAGGAAGCGACCTGACAACAGAGATTTTAACTGTAAAAATCTCAGGAATTTATAAGGTTTATAAAAAGGTGCAGCACTGTTTTAATTTAGAGGATTTATAAGAGAGTTATAAGAGAGGGTATTAAAAAGATTGGATAAAAATGTCCTTTTTGCTGCTTCAACTGCTCTCTGGGAGACTGTTTCTTAAGATTTGTAAACAAACTTGAAGATGTTCTTTCTTCCAATTTCACGCAGCTCACATGTCTGAACTTACGAGTGGTTTGACCATGGCTCTGTCATTGGCTTAGCTGCTATATAAGGAGCCAATGAATCCAATAATTCATCCAACAACCAATAACTCCACCGCCAACAACGCAAATGAAATAAAAAACAGAGAACAATTCATCAGGAGTAGAATTATGGCAGTAGTACTGTTTGAGGATTTCCGACAAGGATCACAGCATGTATATTAAAATCACTGACAATTATAAACTTATCATAGTTCAATGTTAAGTCTGTCACAAGTCTGTTAAGTACTGTATAAAGTAAACAGAAAGGAGTTTTTTTAATCCAGACCATCACCACAATCCTCCTGACTGTGGTAGCATGTCAGAACACAGGCCTTTTTTCACCTGGAGCTTTAACTCAGGTGAGCAGGTGGGATATTCTCTAAGTCGAGAGAGTCATGTATGAACAGTGCCATCCGGATGAGCAACTTATTCATATTCTGCTTTAAAAACATGAATACAGTGTGTTTCATATACAATATTTATAAGGAAATACAAATTATGCATGATCAAGATTTGTCCTGAAGGGGATGAGCCTGACAGGAGCAGGTCATACTAGCAGCAGCCATTCCATATCTTAGGATACTCTTCATGACACGGCAGTAAAGCGGCATCAGTGGTTTGCCTCTTGTCATGTGGTTTGCTTAACCTTAACATGGTCAGAATAGTAGATTTTAGTGGAAAGCATTACAAAAAATACAATGGAAAGGATCCTAAAACTGGCTGTTGCCCCTGGTCAGGCCCCACTGCCCCATGTCCCATTGCTTTTGGGGTTGAGATGATGTAACACAACATCCTCTGGGCGCACTGTGAGAACATGTGCAGAGGGCCTCTTGACACTTTAATGTGGGTCAGTGCGGAGTGTTGTGTTAACTGTTATGTCATAAATAACCCACAAACTAGACTGCCCTTTCAGCAGGTTGGTCAGAACAGCATGTCAGAAACATAGGATACTATATATACTAGTTGTAAAGTCAATTAGCAAGAGGTAGTAGGCCGTTTAGTAGTCTGTCTGTAACTAACTCTTTATTCCAAAATGCTGTACAAAAATGTAGTCTTAAATTTACAGCTGACTTATGAGAGTATTGACTTATGAGAGAGTATTGACTTATGAGAGAGTATTGACTTATGAGAGAGTATTGACTTATGAGAGAGTATTGACTTATGAGAGAGTATTGACTTATGAGAGAGTATTGACTTATGAGAGAGTACTGACTTATGAGAGAGTATTGACTTATGAGAGAGTATTGACTTATGAGAGAGTATTGACTTATGAGAGAGTACTGACTTATGAGAGAGTATTCGCTTATTAGAGAGTACTGACTTATGAGAGAGTATTGACTTATGAGAGAGTATTGACTTATGAGAGAGTATTCGCTTATTAGAGAGTACTGACTTATGAGAGAGTATTGACTTATGAGAGAGTACTGACTTATGAGAGACTATTCACTTATTAGAGAGTACTGACTTATGAGAGAGTATTGACTTATTAGAGAGTACTGACTTATGAGAGAGTATTCGCTTATTAGAGAGTACTGACTTATGAGAGTATTGACTTATGAGAGAGTACTGACTTATGAGAGAGTATTGGCTTATTAGAGAGTACTGACTTATGAGAGAGTATTGACTTATGAGAGAGTATTGACTTATGAGAGAGTATTCACTTATTAGAGAGTACTGACTTGTGAGAGTATTGACTTATGAGAGAGTATTCGCTTATTAGAGAGTACTGACTTATGAGAGTATTGACTTATGAGAGAGTACTGACTTATGAGAGAGTATTCACTTATGAGAGAGTACTGACTTATGAGAGAGTATTGGCTTATTAGAGAGTACTGACTTATGAGAGAGTATTGACTTATGAGAGAGTATTGACTTATGAGAGAGTATTCGCTTATTAGAGAGTACTGACTTATGAGAGAGTATTGACTTATGAGAGAGTATTCGCTTATTAGAGAGTACTGACTTATGAGAGAGTATTGACTTATGAGAGAGTACTGACTTATGAGAGAGTATTCACTTATGAGAGAGTACTGACTTATGAGAGAGTATTCACTTATTAGAGAGTACTGACTTATGAGAGAGTATTCGCTTATTAGAGAGTACTGACTTATGAGAGTATTGACTTATGAGAGAGTACTGACTTATGAGAGAGTATTGGCTTATTAGAGAGTACTGACTTATGAGAGAGTATTGACTTATGAGAGAGTATTGACTTATGAGAGAGTATTCGCTTATTAGAGAGTACTGACTTATGAGAGAGTATTGACTTATGAGAGAGTATTCGCTTATTAGAGAGTACTGACTTATGAGAGAGTATTCACTTATTAGAGAGTACTGACTTATGAGAGAGTATTCGCTTATTAGAGAGTACTGACGTATGAGAGTATTGACTTATGAGAGAGTACTGACTTATGAGAGTGTATTCGCTTATTAGAGAGTACTGACTTATGAGAGAGTATTGACTTATTAGAGTACTTACTTATGAGAGTATTGACTTATGAGAGAGTATTGACTTATTAGAGTACTGACTTATGAGAGAGTTTTAACTTATTAGAGTACTTACTTATGAGAGTATTTACTTATGAGAGAGTATTGACTTATCAGAGAGTACTGACTTATGAGAGTCCTGACTTATGAGAGAGTATTAACTTATTAGAGTACTGACTTATGAGAGAGTATTAACTTATTAGAGTACTGACTTATGAGAGAGTATTAACTTATTAGAGTACTTACTTATGAGAGAGTATTAACTTATTAGAGTACTGACTTATGAGAGAGTATTAACTTATTAGAGTCCTGACTTATGAGAGAGTATTGACTTATGAGAGTCCTGACTTATGAGAGAGTATTAACTTATTAGAGTACTTACTTATGAGAGAGTATTAACTTATTAGAGTACTTACTTATGAGAGAGTATTAACTTATTAGAGTCCTGACTTATGAGAGAGTATTGACTTATGAGAGTCCTGACTTATGAGAGAGTATTAACTTATTAGAGTACTTACTTATGAGAGATTATTAACTTATTAGAGTACTTACTTATGAGAGTATTAACCCTTTTAGAGTCCTGACTTATGAGAGTATAGACTTATGAGAGAGTATTAACTTATTAGAGTCCTGACTTATGAGAGTATAGACTTATGAGAGAGTATTAACTTATTAGAGTACTGACTTATGAGAGAGTATTAACTTATTAGAGTACTGACTTATGAGAGAGTATTAACTTATTAGAGTCCTGACTTATGAGAGTATAGACTTATGAGAGAGTATTGACTTATTAGAGTACTGACTTATGAGAGTATTAACTTATTAGAGTACTGACTTATGAGAGAGTATTAACTTATTAGAGTACTGACTTATGAGAGTATTGACTTATTAGAGTATTGACTTATTAGAGTACTGACTTATGAGAGAGAACAGACTTATGAAAACGTAAAGAGGCTTAATCATCAACCATGTTGTTTAAATCACTACTGTTTGTAAAACACTCCATTTCAAACACAGTAAAGGCTTTTAGTTAAAAAGTATATCATGTGCATTTTACATAACACAAAAGAAACTAAACTTCCTTCCTTTCTTTTAGTGTGATCCACTTTATTTAAAATTAGTTCTGTGGTGTGCTGGGTATAAAATATGAAGAAATATATTTAAATGAACAATAAATATAATTTTGTCCTTGTCATTGTATATTTGTCTAAAACCAAATGTGCAAGTGTTCATTAACTTTTAAGGGTTTACATGTGACATCTGAGGTGAACTAATCCCCAAAACATAACCCTGTGATGTGACTGTTCTGTTCACTGTAAAAGAATATATCATAAACAATATAATAATGTTATAACAGAAATCCGTATGTCGTTATGTTGATGTTGATGTTGATGAATGTGCAACAACACTTTATTATAACTACACACCACGGAGCAGTCGTAAATAGACCATTCATCATTTACAAACATAACTCAAACTACTGAATTTATGAAATACTAAATAGATGTTGAAATTTAAACAGTTAATTTGGTGTACTTGCTTTTCTAAGTCAGATCTCTTTTATCATAATCTACAAAAGCCTAGTCCTGATATACTGTACTTCCCTCGCTCCTGAAACATCTCTCTGGAGCTGCAGCAGGATTTACTGATTTTATGTACAGATCTAAACATTATTGGTCCATGTCTGAATGCACATGGCCAAAAAGAAAAGAACTTGGACAGGACCAGGACCAGAGGCTCTGCAGTGGACCAGTTTTATATGTACCAATCAGGGCAAACTGAGCCTCATATTAAAGTGATAGTAGTCAGAAAAGAGCAGGGCACTTTTAATCCCATTCTTTGTATTCATTTTAATTGTTTAGTTAAATTGTGATTGAAGTATTTAACTGAAATATAGTGTGTAGTGATGATAAAGTGTGTTGCAGTTTAAAAGCTGGACATAGGTAACTCTGCTCCTCTCTTCTGGTCCAGGTGAGAGCGGCCTGACCTTCCTGCAGCTGATCGGAGAACAGTCCCGGGACGAGAGCACCAGGGGATATGGCCCACGGGGCGAGCCCACCTACATCTTCAGTGCCGGCTCTGTGTCGGGTCAGCCTGCTCTGGCCCTGCTCCCGAACCCTTTTTACCGACACTTCTCACTGCTCTTCCACATCAAACCCACCTCGGGGGCCGCCTCCGTCCTGTTCGCCATCACTGACGGGCCCCAGAAGATCATGTACGTGGGGGTCAAGCTGAGCGCTGTGCAGTCGGGCCGACAGAAGGTCCGCTTCTTCTACACGGAGCCTGATTCGGAGGAGTCCTACGAGGCGGCCAGTTTCGAGGTGCCCAGCATGGTGAAGGTCTGGACGCGCTTCTCTCTGGCTGTGTTGGAGGAGCAGGTCACCTTTTACCAGGGCTGTGACTCCGAGCCTCAGACGGTCCGCTTTGAGCGCTCGCCGGACCCCATGGACCTGGACAAGGCCTCGGGGGTCTTCGTGGGCCAGGCAGGAGGAGCGGACCCTGATAAGTTCCAGGTAATGTGTGATTACACAGATGTCTCCACAGTTTCCTGCTACTGAGGTCTCCTCATGGACTGTAACCCAGTGTAGATGCACAGTCTAGTCCATTCTATATCTACAGTGGTCCCTCGTTTATCGCGGGTGTTACGTTCTAAAAATAACCCGCAATAGGCAAAATCTGCGAAGTTGTCAGCTTTATTTTTTACAATTATTATATATGTTTTAAGGCAGTAAAACCCTCACCACACACTTTATACACTTTTCTCAGACAGGCATTAACATTTTCTCACATTTCTCTCTTGTTTAAACACTCTCAAAGTTCAAACCTTAGTATCTTCCTCTGTCTTTTGGGTGCGACCGCAGGTGCCTTTGTCGGTGCAGAACGTTTCATTGTGGGTTTTGTCGGGGAGAAAACTTGCAAACATACAGCACTTCAGAGTCACACTGCTAGCGATCGAACGCATTCTGTACTGTACAGGAGGCACAGCACGGAGGAGATTGATTGACAATGGTTTACAGTCCCTTAGCCAATCAGGACGCAGAACACAATGCGCGAGTTCTCCCTTAGCCAATCAGGACGCAGAACACAATGTGCGTTCATACGCTGTAAAAAAAAAAAAAAGGCGCGAGGCCGCGAAAGGTGAACCGTGTTATAGTGAGGGACAACTGTATATTTATTAAAAAAATTTAATTATATTAAGAGTGTCTTTGGCTTAGGGAAAGCATGGTTGTATCCTCTCAGATCAGAGGTGGGCAATTATTTTTCTCCAAGGGCCACATTAGAACCTGGGATGCTTGTCTTGCTTTCCCAACACGGTCAACTCACGCTCAATAAAAAACATATTCTTTAAAGTAATTATAAGCAAACATATCCTCAGCCTAATAGCATAATTGCCTAAGTCATTTTTTGGCCAAGTTGAGATATCTACCTTACTCTACTCTCCTAACACTGCTGCTTCACTGTGTATCATTCAGAGAGCTTTTAATGATTATTTTTTCTATTAAAGTATAAATAAAAAGTGTTTTAGGTGCTAAAAACCAGTTTTAAAAATTTTTTTCCAAAAACTTTAAAATATGATTTAGGCAATTATGCTATTAGCGATAACGATAAAAATATAGAATATAAATATAGAAATAAAGAAATATAGGCCACCGTCACAGCTTCATCATCCTCTGTTTAAGATCTACTCTTTCCATTTTGTTCTAAAACCAGGCCTGGTTCAAGATGTGTATTGACACCTGAGAAAATGACTCAAAAAACACTAAAGTTAAGTCTAGTCTCCTGCAGAAACACTGATGATAACAGCTCCTTCCAAACAAGACCTGAACCAAGGAATCAGAATTTATCCTCAACAACGTTTACCAGGAACATAATACACTTTTAACGATAATAGTCTTCCCGTCAACACAGCCTAACCTCAACTGACAGAACACATGCAGTTTATGAACAGAGTGAAAAGGTGAGCAGGTGTCATATTATTGTTGACACTAATTGGCAAAGAATCCTTTCTGACTCAAGCCCCCTGAGGGCCGGACAGGGGTGGGTCGAGGGTAGCCGTGCAGAGGAGTGCTGGGAGATGTCAGTGGTTATGTTTATGGCCTGTTTAACGCACCACTCTGTGTATATATGTCACTTGTGTATTTTCTTTGTAGTCTTTACTGTCCTCTGGAGGAAACTTCCCAAGCTTCTTCCAGTGTAGCTTTCACCTCAGAGCAGAGCGCCTTTGTTCCATTATTGCCCCACAGAGGGAAGAAGCAACAGAGGCGTAACAGTGGCCTAATAAAAGGGGCAGGTTTTACAAAAAATCCTAGATGTAATTAATGCACACATTGCTGTAGGGACAAAAAGACAAGCATGTTTTAATATGCCAAATTACTCTGTACACTGGCCTTAGATGGCTATAGAAAATCTCAAAAATCTTTCACAGTTTTGCTCGTTTAACTCAAAAACAACATTAGGCAAAATGTGGTGCTGGTGAATAAAAGGTCGAGAGATTTTTTTTTTTTATGTCACTTTGTCCAAGTCTATTATATTCAATACATTTGTACTTTTTAAACGGAAATCCATCACGAGCAGCTGCGCACATTTGGTTTAAAAATGTCCCGTTTGGCTCATGTCTGTGGGACATAGCACACATTGTTCTTTACACACATTGAATTTGGAGAAGTCCGCTTAGCCGCTCCGAACTCCAGGGGGCCATGCAGGAAATGCTCAAGTTCCGAAGCCATGTTTGTTCAATTTATTTGACACAAAACAGAGAGGAGTCCTCGCCCAGATGACTCCTCTGGGACTATAGTGTTCTGCACCAGCAGGTGTGTGTTGACCCCAGACCCTTCTTAAATGTCTCCGTGGCCCTTCCTGTGGCATCTCATGTGGCTCCTCATGTCAGAGTTAGGGTCAGTAGCTTCTGTAAATCTTTAGCTTGACCTCTGAGTCCAGGCAACCACATGTGAACCTTAAGAAGTGCGTTTAATATTCACCATTCATACTCTGCAAGTAAAAGTAAAAATAATAGTTGCCTAAACACAACACAACAACAGATTTTTTGTGTTATAAAGCTGAATTTCAAGTGCTACAGCAGGCTTTTAGATGTGTTTCCATTGTCTAAGTGTACCATACCACTTTTGGCCCACTTCTTTTGGACCCAGACAGTGGAATGGGTACAAACACACTAATATCTGATGAGCAGCCGAAAATAAGTGCGTGGAGAATTGTCACACAGGCAAAAAAAGAGCATTGTAATATAAACATAGCAACATTTTCTTGAACTAAACCTTTAAAAAGCCACTTTTTTCTTTTTACGAAGCAAGAATGGTCTCAGTCCCGTTCTGTACCATACAAGTTAATGAGTACAGGTCTTGATGATTTCTTTTACTGCTGAGTCTTGTTCTGAGCTCCAGTCCACTCCTGTCCTGTTGCTGTTGTTTTCAGGGTGAGATAGCTGAGATGAGGCTGGTAGGAAACCCTCAAGCAGCTGAGCGCATGTGTGACGACGATGACGACTCTGACGCTGTGAGTATCGACCCAGCACCAGCTTTATATTCAGTACTATATTCATCTTTTACTCATTATCAGGATTGCAGTTTTTCACCTGTCATAAATAATACATCTTTGTCTGTTTCTTTTTACTTTGTATTTTATCAGTGCTCTTGTTTGTAAAGGATAAATGCATGACTGAGGGCCAGTGCAGTTTATCAATACAGATTTTATACACATTTGAACACTCATGTTTCCTGTAGGCATCTGGGGATTTTGGTAGTGGAGACGGAGAGCGGAGACAGACGGGGCACAGCTTAAAGGTCAGTGAGTGCACCTTTCCTGTTTTTTGATAGTCTACTCTATCAAAAAAATAGAAACAGTTTGTTGGCAGAAGCTTAAAAGGCCAAGTTGCAGAGGTTTAGTACGAATCTCACTTTTCTGTCCTGTATTTCTGTCTGTACTCTGGTGTGCCGCAGACCACCCCTGCGTCCCTTCGACCCGTGCCAGAGCCGCCCATTGTTGCCTCCAAAGGAAGCAGATTCACAGGTGAATACTTTGTTTAAAACAACTGTGGAGTCGTTTAAAGTGTGGAAAATCACACAAGATCCCGAGCCAAAGAAGCGTCAGTGTGGATCACTGTTTTTTGTGTAGAAACATGCTTTATATAGACCTGTCTGGGCCTGAAGCAACCTGTGGATACACTTTACCACTAGCTGCAATCGACCTCAGAAGAGACAAAATTGTCAGCTTCACTTCAGTTTCAGTTTTCTTACACAGTATTTGTTTGAGAAAAAGCAGAAACATTATGAGGGTCCTCACTGAAGATTAACTTTTTGTCTTTGTTTAGTAAAATACACTGGCTCAGTGATTATTTCTTTTATTTGTACTGCTGCATTTGTCTCTAGCCAAAGCTCTAATGGAGAACAGTTTATTATTTCCCTCAGACAAGTCTGGGACAGCCATGTTACACAGTCTACCTCAATAACTAACAGCTGAATCTGTCTCAATGTGTGAACGTAGATGTCAGATATACTGAGCCGGCGGTGGACCACAGCTGGTCTGGACTTCCAGGTCCTCGAGGTGGGTTTATGAACGAGGATCAGGTCTGTCAGGGTCATAACAGAGGTCTGTCCTAATGAGTGTGGGCCATCCTATCAGTGGATAGAATGAGCTCTGTGTGAAAGGTTTCACTTTAGAGCTAAAACCACATTTGTTTATGGAAGTGGTGAGGATCTTCAAAGGTGCTGTGTTAATGCAGTGCTAGCATGTTGGTGGAGGTAATATGGATGTATAAAAAGCATGCGGTTAATGTCCTGCTAAAACTTCTGACAGTCGGAGAACACTGAAGAGTGAACCTGCAGCAGGACCTGGTAAAGTATATTTAAATCTTATGAAGTGCTGCCCTCTTTAGGAGACCAACGTGCTGTACATTCTATAACCAACCATCTCCACATCACAGGCCAGCCCAGATACATAACAGGAAATGTACTTCTCTATTTTCAAAAATAATCCTGTCCACATAAGCTGGGGTCAAGTGTGTCTTTGGTGACCTCAAACACAGTTTATGTAAAAGAAAGATGAAAACTCTCCTCAAAATACTTGCAACATGTGGACTGCACAACAGTTCAGTTGCACATCTACAGTAATCTATTGTAATCTATATTACTGTAGATATGCCACTACAGTACAGTAGTCCAGTTGCCAAAGAACAGGGCTGTCTTTTGTAGGAGGCTGTAAACATTATTTGTAACTGTACCTTGTAACTAGAGCTGTGTCTGGGAACATACAGCATATTTGTTTTCATTATTCAATATGTGAAAATGGGTATATGAAGGTGTCTCCAGAGATGGGTATATGAAGGTGTCTCCAGAGATGGGTATGTGAAGATGTCTTTAGAGATGGGTATGTGAAGGTGTCTTCAGAGATGGGTATGTGAAGGTGTCTTTAGAGATGGGTATGTGAAGGTGTCTTCAGAGATGGGTATGTGAAGATGTCTTTAGAGATGGGTATGTGAAGGTGTCTCCAGAGATGGGTATGTGAAGGTGTCTTTAGAGATGGGTATGTGAAGGTGTCTTCAGAGATGGGTATGTGAAGGTGTCTCCAGAGATGGGTATGTGAAGGTGTCTCCAGAGATGGGTATGTGAAGGTGTCTCCAGAGATGGGTATGTGAAGGTGTCTTCAGAAGAGATGGGTATGTGAAGGTGTTCCAGAGATGGGTATGTGAAGGTGTTTCCAGAGATGGGTATGTGAAGGTGTCTTCAGAGATGGGTATGTGAAGGTGTCTCCAGAGATGGGTATGTGAAGGTGTCTTCAGAGATGGGTATGTGAAGGTGTCTTCAGAGATGGGTATGTGAAGGTGTCTTCAGAGATGGGTATGTGAAGGTGTCTTCAGAGATGGGTATGTGAAGGTGTCTTCAGAGATGGGTATGTGAAGGTGTTTCCAGAGATGGGTATGTGAAGGTGTCTTCAGAGATGGGTATGTGAAGGTGTTTCCAGAGATGGGTATGTGAAGGTGTCTTCAGAGATGGGTATGTGAAGGTGTCTTCAGAGATGGGTATGTGAAGGTGTCTTTAGAGATGGGTATGTGAAGGTGTTTCCAGAGATGGGTATGTGAAGGTGTCTTCAGAGATGGGTATGTGAAGATGTCTTCAGAGGTGGGTATGTGAAGGTGTCTTCAGAGATGGGTATGTGAAGGTGTCTTCAGAGATGGGTATGTGAAGGTGTCTTTAGAGATGGGTATGTGAAGGTGTCTTCAGAGATGGGTATGTGAAGGTGTCTTCAGAGATGGGTATGTGAAGGTGTCTCCAGAGATGGGTATGTGAAGGTGTCTTCAGAGATGGGTATGTGAAGGTGTCTTCAGAGATGGGTATGTGAAGGTGTCTTCAGAGATGGGTATTAGAGGTGTCTCGAAGGTATGAAGGTGTCTCCAGAGATGGGTATGTGAAGGTGTCTTTAGAGATGGGTATGTCAAAGTGTCTCTAAAGGTGGAAGTTCTCTGTCCTTAGACACATGTGGTTCTGTGGGTTTATGGCCATTTACTTTAGGTCAACTGCTCCATTCAACTGTGTCATGTGACCCTCTGCCAGGTCCGGGTGGGGCCAAAGGGGATAAGGGAGACAGAGGTGAGAAAGGTGAAAAGGGGGACCGGGGCTCCATGGGACCAAAGGGAGAAGCTGGCTCCAGTTCTGCCACTGGTTTCTCCACAACAGGAACAGAACGAGGAGAGAAGGTGAGACTGGACGCTCAGGTCATGTGACTCTGCTCTGGTCATGTGACTCACTCTGATGTCTCCTCTGCTTTTCAGGGAGAAAAAGGTGCAAAGGTAAGACTTTTAGGGTTACTCATCCTTTAACATCTGCTCATTCAGCTTCTTCCACTTGGTCCCATTTGGGGGATGTGGGTGACTGGAGCCTATCCCAGCAACTTTGGGCTTGAGGCTGACACTTAGACACAGACAGTGACAAACAACCATTTATAATGAAGTTGTGGATTGCTCAGTTCTCCTATGAATGCATGTCTCTGACCAGATGAGGAAGCCAGAGAGGACCCATGGTAACAAAGGGAGGATATACTTCTTACTGTGGGGCAGGAGCGCTAACCACTCTGCCACCGTGCAAATCCCACATATTTTTGTACTAGCTTTGTCCCAAGTGAAATAAAAAACACTGTTATATTTATTATCAGAGAGACAGCAACAACAAGTTCACAAAAGATGTCCTAGAAATAACTGGGATCAATGGCTGTGTGTACAGTTGATGTGAGCTGTGATGTAGTCTAATGGAGGGAACAAAGAAAAAACAGATTTTAATTGGATTTGATTATTATGAAACATTCAGTAATATATACTTATGTATTCAGGAATGAAGTACATATTTATGCATATGTATATGTGAAAGCATTTATTCATGTAGATACTTATTTTCAGTTTTCAGTTTTTAAATTTTGTATTAGAGTTAGTTTTAGAGTTTTTACTTATTCATATTTAGACTTTTTTTTAATCCCTGGAAGAATATTCAGTTTATAGTCCTTCATGGGGCTCACACACCCCTGAGCCTCCATCAGGTCAAACACAGCCTGTTACTGAGGACATCGTACTGCAGTAATTTAAGGTCTGATGGCAGAGGGAAGAACAGACAGGGAGATGGTGTCTACCTGGAGACCGAGAATCTATAATGTTCTCTATGGAAGAAGATATTTCATTGAAAATTATTATGCTCCTATGACCTATGACCCCTGACCCCAGGGCAGTTCAGGCATTGGTTACCGTGGTAACAAAGGCGACCGCGGGCCTCCAGGACCCCCAGGGCCCGCCGGACCTCCAGGGCCCGCTGCAGAGGTGGTCCGACTGGGGGATGGCTCTGTGGTGCAGCAGGTGGCCGGACCTGCGGGACCACCTGGATCACCAGGTCTTGACGGACCAACAGGACCCAAGGGTGAAGATGGAGAACCGGTACGTGTGCTGGATGTTTTATCCATTGAGTTCAGTTATGATAACTTACTATGTTCTGTCATATGTGTGTGTTCTCAGGGAGATCCAGGAGAGGACGGGAAAGCTGTGAGTCATTCATCATCATTCACAGATGATTAAAGCAATAGATAACAATATAACAACAACAATTGTTGTCCAGTTCTATAATTTCACTCTCACCAAACGTGTCTGTGGCAGGGTCCCCCAGGCCCCCGGGGTTCTGCAGGGAGTAAGGGCAGTTCAGGAGCCAAAGGACAAAAGGTAAGGTCTCTGTAGCATCACTGTGCTTAGTGAATGTAGAATATTTGATGACACTTTTTCACATCCGTTCAGGGAGAGCGTGGAGAGGGACAGCCAGGACCCAGAGGGCCCCCAGGATTACCAGGACCCCCGGGGCCCGGCACAAGTGATCACCCTGTAAGTCTGCACCTGGGAAACGCACTTTTAAGTGTCCACTCACAGGCCACTTTTAGATCTACAACTGTTTATAAATTTGAATGTTATATATATACTTATATATATTCTCTGATAAGGCCGCAGCTCATGTACATGTTCAGGGTGGTCGACTGAAGTTTAGTCCCAGGATGAGAATGGACCATTGTATAGATGCCTAAATGTAATGCAGAAGTTGCATGAACATGTTTAGTTTCAGGTGTAAAGGCCACTGAGTGTAACATTTCGACAGGTTGTTGTTTATGCATATTATGAATTATTTTGTTTAAAGTCTCAACATTTCAAAGATTGCATTAGCCTTTTACCAAGTGTCTTTAAACCTTCCAATAGCATGGTGAGAAGTTATGTTGACATTTTTCAGACATTTTTTGACATGGAGGGCTCAGGATTCCCAGACCTGGACAAACTCAGGGTAAGATATCAATCATGCTGTTTATGAAGATTAATTTAGTTTGCTGTAAGGTGATATCTCACTAAAGCTCACTGCTCTTTTGTCCAGGGCCCTCGCGGTCCCCCGGGCCTCCCAGGCCCTCCTGGTCCTCCTGGTACATCTGTGGCGTTAGGCCCAAGTGGTCCAGTTGCTTTTGGGCCCCCTGGACCCCCTGGACTGGATGGAGCACCGGGTCTGCCTGTGGGTGTTCTTAGTAGGACTTTTTGCAGTATGTAATAATTTGTGTAAAAGCTGAAATCTTTTTTTTGTGTCTGTGTTGATGTAGGGACCCCCTGGACTCCCTGGTGCACCAGGCCAGCCTGGAACCAGAGGTCAGAAGGTAAAGTGTCGTAGAGTTTGGGCTGTCCACAGGCCTGTCTGTACATAACTCTGAAGTAGCAGCAGCTCTTCACTTTTCTTTCTAAAATGTTCTAAAACCTCTCTTGGTTTCTCTTAAAGTAGAGTTCATTTCTCTCTTGCAGTTCTCTCAAGATGCTTCACAATTAGAGCAGATTATACTCTGTAGTTTAGTTTAAAACAAAGTTGGGGACCAGTGCTTCCGGGTAAGCAATTTAGTAGACATGCACTGTATGGTCTGGTAAAATTTTTACTCTTTCCAACAGTTGGCATGTTTGCTCTCCTACTAAGCCCAACTGAGTGACTGTTACTCCCAAAATGCCTTCCAAGGATAATAAAGCTGCTGAGACAGAAGATTCAAGGACTAGCTTAGCACTCAATGCCATTACAGGCCTTTTTGAGCAGCAATACAAAAAGCTAACTGAGAAACTAACTGCTGAACTCAGGACAACACTTGATACAATTGAAGCACAACAGGATCACGTAAGTCTAACTATGGAGGAACATGACCAAGAAGACCAAAGCCATTCAAAGACCTAGAAGATATATGTTCCTCTCTCGGATAGTGCCAAGCTAAAGGCTAAAGTTATCGAGCTGGAGAAAACATACGTATTCTTGGGCTACCTGAGTCAACTGAGAGTGGCTGCCTGCCTGAGTCTTTTTTCAAAACTGCTTCATGAGGTATTTGGGAAAGAGTTTCTACAATCTCCATTACAAGTCTTGTACACGAGTGCTGCTGCCTTTGATCACTTCACAGCACTGTCTGTGTA
This sequence comes from Rhyacichthys aspro, assembly GCA_036850595.1. Classification (NCBI taxonomy): domain Eukaryota; kingdom Metazoa; phylum Chordata; class Actinopteri; order Gobiiformes; family Rhyacichthyidae; genus Rhyacichthys; species Rhyacichthys aspro. The sequence goes on from CM072149.1 coordinate 316,131, forward strand.
TTGTATATCTATATATTATACTATACAGAGCATTACTCTATAGTACAAACACTTGCCAGGGTGGTTAGCTTGGATGTTTGCTTAACTCTTCTCCTTCAACCACAAACTACCATGTTTCATTGTTACTGTGATTTTCTGTTGAATCTGTTATATGGGTTTAAAGCCACCCTGTGTAACATTTTAGCCAGTAATAAATAATGAAACTGATAGAAAACCTGTTAAAATGGAAGGAATTGAGGAGGAAGCCCTCCTAAATGCTTTTAACAGGTTTAATTGCCATTTTGAAAAATTAGACTTTTTTTTAACAACATATCATTTCTTAAGGAAAGCATGTCCTCTGAATCTAGTATTGTTATTAGTCAGGAATGCGTCAGAGACCTTATGAGACTTGTCAACATCAGAAAGGCGCCATGCCCAGACTAGATTTGTAGCCGCACATTACAATTCTGCGCTGACCAACTTAGTGGTGTCCTTCACCACATTTTTCAGTCCCTACACATAAATCAAATCCCTACATTATGGAAAACTTCTATGGTAATTCCTGTTAAAAAGATCAACTTCCCAAAGCAATTAAATTATTTTAGACCAGCTGCATTAACAACCTTAAGTATGACATGACTATGTGAATGGGAAAATTGACCCATTGCATTTTGCCTGTCAGGCAGAAAAGGGAGTTGAGGATGCAAAACTTTTCATTTTAGATTCTATGTATAAGCACTTGGAAAAGCCTATGCCAGACTTTTATTTGCAGATTTCTCATCTGACAACAACAACTAATTGGATTTGAATGTTACAAAAACAAAGGAACTTATCTTTGATGTATTATTCATAATAAGAGTGTGGTATAGGTATCTCTTATAAGTACCTTGGCACTTTTTTTGATGATCATCTTAAATTTGATGTGAACAATACAGCTGTTGTAAATTCACCTTATGCATAAACTGTCCTCTTTCTCAGTCAGTCCCACCATTCTTTGTCAATTTGATCAGTCTTTTATTGAGAGCCTCGTGTATTTTGGCCCGTAATGATGTTCCAAAAGTCACAAAATGTCTTGGTCACTTTCATTTTTCTCTCCACCCACTGTGTCCTTTCATTTGCTTTTCAACATGTTTATCTTATGTAATATGACTAGACAAATTAAATTATTGAGCTGGAATGTGAAGGGCCTAAAGCACCCTGTTAAAAGATGAAAGATTTTTTCAGGATGGAGACCCATATATACAGATTTGACTCCAACTCCAACCCTCACTCATTCATCAGAATATCTCATTTGAGCCACATAAGGTGACCACTGATAAATATGGATGATACGTGATTGTTTCAGGCAAATTATACAACAAATCAATAGTTTTGGTTAATGTATATACGCCCAATTTCTTTTTTTTTTTGCACATTTGCCACAGTTAAATGTTTTAGATCATGAAAAAAATACAAACATAACTTAAACAAAAAAAATGCAGTTTTTAAGTGATTAAAGGGAAAAAAGCTCAATTTTGGCCCACTCTTCTTTGCATAATTCAGCCACATTGGAGGGTTTTTGAGCATGAACCGCCTTTTTAAGGTCACGCCATAGCATCTCAATTGAATTCAAGTCCTGACTTTGACTAGACTGCTCCAAAACATTTTTTTAAGCCATTCAGATATGGACTTGTTGGTGTGTTTTGGATCATTGTCTTGCTTCAACTCCTCAACATCCTTCTTCAAGATTTTTTGTTAGAGAGCAGGATTTATGGTTCCATTAATTGCAGCAAGTCGTCCAGGTCCTGAAGCATCAAATCAGCCCCAGACCATCACACTACAACCTCCATATTTGACTGAAGAACATATGGTCTTTCACTTTTTATATCTCTCATCTAGCTGAATCAATTCCCTCTGCTTTGTCGCTGCTTAATCATTTCAGCGGTTTCTCAGGCTACAAGCTGAACATTAACAACAGTGAACTCTTCCCAATAAATCCCGAAGAAAGAGCATTAGATCTCACAAATCTGACCTTTACGATTGAGTACGACAAGCTTTCCTATCTTGGAGTTACAGCCACAAAGACTTATTAAAACTTTTGCCACGCCATCAGGATGTTACGTCCTGCCTGAAGTTAGAGAAGTCATGGTGTTCTTTGGCGGGTGGCTCTTGAGTGTTTGAGAAAGCAGAATGGGAAAGCTTTGGTTGTTTGTTTGTTATGTTTTGTTTTATTTTTTTTCTGTTTTCTTTTTATGTGCTGACTTACGATTTATTTATTATAACATGTTACTCAACACTCTTCAACAGAGACCTTTGAACGTACAGCTATTTAAAACCCTGCCAAAATAGATGTAACTCTTCTTTATTCAGCACCACTCAGATGTTGTTGTCTGGAGAATAGAACCTATGGCTCTATCATTACACCAGTTGTGTCAGTGTGAAATGTGTTGTTCATTTTGTTCATCTCTCAGGGTGACTGTGCTGAGCTGGGTGTTTCAGGAACAGCAGGGGAAAAGGTGAGTAACAATGAGACAGTGTAATGTGTGACTGTGCATTATTTGAAATGAAAATGAGGCGTATTTTATTTGTAAGTGGTGTCTGAGCTCCTTTTGTCCTCTGGTGTTTGCTCTCCTTCAGCCAGACGCTCAGGGCTCCAACATTTTCACCGGCCTCTTCTCTTACTTTACTCCATCCTCTATGGTGTGTAATGGGTCTCAGGTATTCTGCGGGCTCTCCTCACAGCTTCCTGTCTCTTTCTATCTGGACATTAAAGGGGCTATGAACAACTTTCAAAAATACCGAACAGTTACTGACACAGGTGGCGGTCAGGGGAACTGCAGTCAGTGTACTGCAGTCAGTGTACTGCTCTCACTTGCGCAAAACTAAGAAACCAGAGCATCAGCTGCGTCACAGGACTTCGAGATTTATGTTTGCAGAGGAGGTAAGAAAAGTTACACTTATTTGAGAGTAAACTATTTGACTCTTGAGTGCGGACACAGCAGTAAAGCGAACTCTTGACACTTGGGATATAAGAAAACTCTTGTATGACAATGGCATGTTTTATAAAGCGTTGTACAATACAGCAGTTAGAGCAAACTGTGCATGTTATATTCAAAAAAGCTAACGTTAGCAGACCAGCTAAATCAATAACGCACATATCTTTTACCGAGGCACCGCAGTGTTTGCACAGGAGTCTCAGCAGGATAATTTTGCTGAAGTTTGTGAACTAATATCAGACACGATACTATACTTAAAGTGGAAGTATTACAGATTTTTTGCTGTGCACAAATGTTAGAGCATGTCATATTTTATATTGTCACCTAATGTCTAAATAGCTGCACTGTTCCTAAACCTTGTGTAACACCACAACACAGTTAAAAAACTCACTGACCTCTTATTTATTGTGGATAAATGCTAATTGAATGCTTGTATTTAGGTGCCATTACTGTACTAAATTGGTTTTGCTTTAGGTTGAAACAACATAAATGTAACCTCGCTATATAATTTTTGCTTACCATTGTTTATTTCAGCTGTCCCAGGAGGAGAAGGTTGTTACTCGTCTGCAAGGGTTTTTTCTGGATGTGGTTAAGTACCAGTGAGCCACACCAGACCCAGCTGCCCAGTCATGCCAACACATCTAGATTTAAATGGCTTATCTTTGTTTTTGAATAGCAAGTTTTATACAGTGTTTCAATACAGACATAAATATACAGTGCATGAAAAAGTGTTTGCCCCCACCATATTTGACTGTTGGTATGATGTTCTTTTTGTGAAATGCTGTGTTACTTTTAGACCAGATGGAACAGGGCGCAGATCTTCTAAAAAGTTCAACTTTTTTTCCCTAATTTTTGCAAAAGTCTTAGGGATCATCAAGATGTTTTTTTGGCAAAAGTGAGACTAGCCTTTATGTTCTTTTTGGTCTTTAGTGGTTTTCACCTTGGAACTCTGTCATGGATGCCATTTTTGCACCATCCCTTTTTTATGGTTGAGTTTATTAACACTCACTTTAATTGAGACAAGTGAGTCCTGTTTTTGTTTTGTGGGCTTTGTTTCTTTGTGATTTTGGTAGGCTGGCCACTCCTTGGAAGGTCTATTTTCTCCATTTGTGGATAATGGCTCTCATCATGGTTGGTTGGAGTCTCTAAGCTTTAGAAATAATATGTTATGTGACTGATAGATGTCAATTACTTTCTACTTTGTCACACAGGGCTAGGTAGGGTTTGTACGTTTTTTTTCATTAATAAATAAAATAATGATTCTAAAATGATTCTTTATTCTAACTTGAAATTTGTTTGATAATCTGAAATATTTAGGATGACAAATGTGCAAAAAAATAAGAAATCAGGAAGGGAGAAAACACTTTTTCATGGCACTGTACATATTTAATAGATTCTTTCCTGCAAATGTTTATAATAAAGAAATGTTCCATTGAACTATTGTCTCTTTTTATTGCAGCCCTTCTTGCTGCCCTTTGTTGATGTGGTTGAAGTCATGTGCTACAGAGAGAGAGACAGAAAGCAAGAATAAGCATTGGTGTCATTTTGACAGTAATGACATTGATTTAATTCCTTTAAAATAGCATATAATACACAGACATACAGATAGAGTTTGAGAGGTAACAATTATGTCTACAGAATTGTGTATAAGTGCACCTTGATATGGTGTAAAGCTAAAAAAAAAACAAAAAAACACACTAGGCTCTATTGTTACAAGGCAACCAATGCCAGACGTGTGAAAGTCTTACAGTTAGCTGGGATTTGATAACAATTAGATCCTGTATTACCTCCTGATAACAGAAAGTTATAACGTTAGTATCATGGCTTGCGTTATCTGGTGAAGATCATTTAACAAACAAGCCAACGTTAGTCAGGAAGGAAAGATTTCCTGGTGAAGTGTAATTCCAAAATGCCACACAGAGTTAGCATTAGCTGCTGTGTGAAGACAGCTGACAACAAATTTATCAGATTCATTAGCCTCATAATACACTTGGTCTAAAGGTATTTAATCCATTCAAGACAGTAACTCATTTGGAGATGTTGCTGTTAACTGGCTAGCGTCCCCGTTTCAAAGGCACGCTATTGTTATTTAGCATTAGACATAAATATATTTTAAGAAAGCGAGCTTGGGTCTGTTTTTATTCCCAAAGCAGGTCTCAGCTATTTCCATGAATCAAATGCTCGGCCGATGTTGACTCTCGTCTTCACTCGACGTCGTCACTCTCCCGTTTGGCTCTTCAGGCCTCGCTCAATAAAACGTGTATTTTGTGAATGTGAGTTATGCATAGCCCCTTTAAGTTTCCATTTCTCCACTAACCTTACTGTGTCTAGAAGTTAGTTTGTGCTGCACCAGTGTTCACAAGGATTGTCGGTGTTAAAAATGGCTCCTAGTGACAACCTTATGAGAAAGAAGTGCTGTCTTTCTAGGATTTTAGCCAATAAATTGGGAATAGGTCCAAATATACATCATTTACAGACTTTCTTTGTGTTCTTGTGAGGATGGTATAAGGACTGACTCATACCATTACCCTCCAGGAACATGCACTTCCTCCTCATCAGGAGCTCAGTTTTATCATTAACTCTTTTTATAATGTTCATGGAGCAGACTCTGCAAGATCAATTTTTCAATCATTTTTGTGTAGCTTAAAACTAAAAGAAAATTGCATGATAAATTAAAAATCTTTGTGAATACAGGCCGATTCTCATAGAGCATTGCATGAATCATCACTTCCTTTTTTGCCACCATTTAACCTGACTGACATTGTACCAGGCTGGAATGGAGCTAAACACTGCACTGACACATCCACACTCTTAACCTCATACTATCACTTTTTAAAAGACAACTCCCATAGAATTTAACACAATTAAGAACTGAGACTGTTTCATTTACTGTATATTTCATTGACGTTTTCCTGCAGCAAAAAAAAAAAAAAAAATGTACAATGCTCCCTAGTAGGCAAAACCTTAGTGTAAAGGAATCTATAATTCCCTTGACTCTTTGACAACCACCAGAACAGACTGATTCTGATTTACTTTTGTTAACAAACACCACCAAGCAGCTTCTCATAGGCTGTAGGATTTTCAGTGCTGCTATATTTGTGCAGACATTCATAATCTCACTCAGACTGTTTCTTTGTTACTGCAGGGTTCTCAGGGTGATCCTGGAAAGCCAGGCAATCCAGGGCAAACTGGGCTGGCAGGTCTCCCTGGACCAATGGGACCAGTAGGACCTCCAGGTCCACCTGGACCACCGGGACCACCGGGTGGTCCCTACAGCAACTATGTGAGTAAAGGCTCACCAGTATCCATCCAGCACTGGTTGCATTTCCATCTTTTATTTTACTTTTCTTGGTTTCATTTGGTGATATTGCTAAAAGGTTGAAAAGAAGGCAACTATTTCATGAATGGGGACCAAACCTCCTCAAATTTTTATAGGACCCTTGTAGATCATACTTGATTTAATAAATGACTTCTAAAAGCCACTGACTGAGAGAGAGAGAGAGTAAGAGAGAGAAGAGAGTAAGAGAGAGAGAGAGTAAGAGAGAGAGAGAGAGTAAGAGAGAGAGAGAGTAAGAGAGAGAGAGAGAGTAAGAGAGAGAGAGAGTAAGAGAGAGAGAGAGAGAGAGAGAGAGAGAGAGAGAGAGAGAGAGAGAGAGAGAGAGAGAGTAAGAGAGAGAGAGTAAGAGAGAGAGAGAGAGAGAGAGAGAGAGAGAGAGAGAGAGAGAGAGAGAGAGAGAGAGAGAGAGAGAGAGAGAGAGAGAGAGAGAGAGAGTGAGAGAGAGAGAGAGAGAGAGAGAGAGAGAGAGTAAGAGAGAGAGAGAGAGTAAGAGAGAGAGAGAGTAAGAGAGAGAGAGTAAGAGAGAGAGAGTGAGAGAGAGTGAGAGTAAGAGAGAGAGAGAGAGAGAGTGAGAGTAAGAGAGAGAGAGTAAGAGAGAGAGAGTAAGAGAGAGAGAGAGTAAGAGAGAGAGAGAGAGTAAGAGAGAGAGAGAGAGAGAGAGAGTAAGAGAGAGTGAGAGTAAGAGAGAGAGAGTGAGAGAGAGAGTGAGTGAGAGTAAGAGAGAGAGAGAGAGAGAGTGAGAGTAAGAGAGAGAGAGAGAGAGAGAGAGAGAGTGAGAGAGAGAGTGAGAGAGAGAGAGTAAGAGAGAGTGAGAGTAAGAGAGAGAGAGTAAGAGAGAGAGAGAGAGAGAGAGTGAGAGTAAGAGAGAGAGAGAGAGAGAGAGGTCTTTAGCATTTTGCTAATAAAGCTGTTGCATTTTTTTTGTGCTTGTAAAATACCCTCTTGTGGTAACACAGCTCCAAAAATAGCAGTAATGGATTGGCTTTCAATTCCTTGCCACAAATAGAGGAAAGACATATAAAATTTAACAGTGACATGACCAGAACAAACAGTTCTCTCGATGTGGAGAAGCAGCGGCTCTACTCTTAGCTCGCGCTGTGCTGCGGAACATAGATTGACCGGTTAATTGAGAGCTTCACCTTGCAGCTCAGCTCCTTCTTTACCACAACAAATGGTACATTGACTGCATTACTGTTGAAGCTACACCGATCCATCTGTTAATCTCCTGTTCCATCCTTCCCTCACTCGTGAACAAGACCCCAAGATATTTAAACTCCTCCACTTGAGGCAGGAGGCTCTCAACCTAAAGGGGACAAGCCACCCTTTTCACGGACTCGGATTGCTCATTCCCATCCCAGCCGCTTCACACTTGGCGGCAAACCATTCCAGTAAACCCTGAAGGTCCTGGTTTGATGAAGCCAACAGGACAACATCATCGGCAAAAAGCAGAAAATTGTTTTGCCAATTTTCTGATGTAAAGTTTAATTTATATCCTGACATTTTTCCAAAGAAGTCAAATAGCCTGAGAATATGAGAAAACTATTTACAGGGTCTGTTTTAAACACTTTGGATTGGAATATTTTTCAAGAATGCCTGTACAAATCCAAATCTCTCAAGGGCACTCAACAAATACTTCCATTCAGTGCTATCAAAAGCCTTTTTAGCATCTAAAGATAGAACAAGATTCAGTATCAGAATTGGACAAATATATTACATTGAAAAGGCGTCTCATGTTAAAAAAGGAATGTCTGCCAGCAATAAAACCCAACTGATCTTCGTAGATTATGAACTCCTTCTAGCCAGCTTGACAAAAGGATGAGGACCATTTTGTTGAAAAAACTTAGTGCTTTGCATTGTTTTAAAATGATTAAATATATCATTTTCAGAAATAGAATTGTTGAGAAGATTTTTCTGCTCTAGAGACAAAGTAGAGATGTCCAAGGACTCCAGAAAGTCCTTTTTCTGGGAGAGATCTTTTATAGTCAGACGGGCGAGTTTGTGCAAAATTAGTGACATAAGGATACAGATTTAAAAGGCAATTGTGAAGATATATAAAAAATAGAATAATTGACTTAAAAGTTGTCCCTAAAATAAAAGATAAAAAATAAATATAATATACAGCAATAGATTAAAAAAATACAAAATAAATATTGTGATAAATATCCTTAAAAAGCCAGTCTATAAAAATGGGTTTTAAGAAGTGATTAAAAAGGTGATTTTTTCAGCCAGCAGGTCACTCCTATAGGCATAATTCAGATATGCAACTTGGTGCTAGGCCTAAATGAGCTTTAAAAGTGATCAGTAAAATCCTGAAATCAGTTCTAAAACGCACAGGCAGCCAGTGAAATGAGGCCAAAACTGGTCTGATTTGTTGTCATCTGTTAAAACCTGTGAGAAGCCAAGCTGCTGCCTTCTGAACCAGTTGGAGGCGAGAGAGTGATTTATGGTCCGGACCGGAGAGGACAGAGTTACAGTAGTCTAGTCAAATGAGGGCATACATGACTTTTTCGAGATCTGGGGGAGTTCAAATTGACAAAAAAAAACATGCTTGTTATGTCTCTTGTTTAAAAAAAAGACAATTTTTTAGGTAGAAAATCAGAATGAGACACTGAGTCAAAGCTTACAAAGTGAAAGTGAAAGTGTATGGCTTTTATTTTCTTGATAAAACACAAAGGAGGACTCAAAGGTTGTGCCAAATCAAAGAACCAAATAAAACGAAAAAGGGTGTAAATGAATAAGTTAGAACTAGCTGGATAACAAAAAAGGAAATAAAAGGCCTGGTCAAACTTACCTAAAAAGTGACTTTTACTCAAAAATATACAAGTGTGGCAACAACCAATAAACCTAGTGTGACTAGGTACATGTTGTAAGTATATAGGGCCCACTCACCTGCCAACCTCCAAACTACAAACATGTACAAAGACAGCATCAAACTCAAAGCAACGAACATAAAGCGAGAGAGCGACACTGAGGCCTTTTACATGCACATTAATAATCCGATCATTATCAGATTTCTGGAGTTATCAGAATATTCAAGCATTATCTGATAACGGCAGTAATCTGATTATGAGAAATCGGATTAACACTCCTAAATTCCCCCCCTAATAGTCCGATATCTTCATGCATGTAAACCCATTAATCTGATTTATTTAGTTCTTTTACATCTGCGCATGTGTAATACAAAAAAAAAAAAAAGCAGGAAACTGACTTTTTTATTTAGTCACAATGTTAGCGGAGAACAAAACACAACAAACATGGCGTATAAACCAAGGACAGCAGCAGCGTGGAGCCTTTTTTGCAGATCTATAAACTCTAAAGTTCAACAAGACAAGACCAAATGTTTTGAAAATAATGGGAAAGAACGTACGTACATACTCTGAAGGAAATCCAACAATGGACTGAAACATGTAAACCATTGATTTTTGATTATTGCATTTCAGAAGTGCATTTAAACACGTCAAATCAGATTTTTACTATTATCTGATTACTCACAGTTATCGGATTATTCTGGTCATGTAAACGGGCTCAGTGTTGCCTCTTGTCTCCCTATTTGAAGTTTTTGGTCCATGCATTCATTGGCTAATCCTTCACCTGCACCAGCCAATCAGACTCCAGTTCAGACTTGCAACAATGATCAATAACAATGATTAAGTGTTTTTTGTTTTTTTTTAATGTGCTCATGGAAGTAGATATCGGAGTGAGTGTGAATTTGAGATATGGACTGAGGAAGGTTGACCAGAATTATTTCTTCTTCTCTGGTCGTAATGTGCAGCGTTGCGGGGTAGGAGATGCCATACCTGATGCCCGGGCATTGTCGCAGCAGCAATCTAACTTCATTAAATGCTGCTCGACACTGTATAATCCGGGTAGATGTACAGTGTTTTGTTGTTGTAAAGAGTGGTTCCCTTATTCGCAGCTTTCTGCAGAACATTGATTTTTCTTTGGAAGTAATGAGAGATAATCATGAAGCATCTGGATAGGGTATCTATAGGGTATCCCTCCAGACTTGTCCATGTCCAATCTAGTGTTGGTGTGTGGTCAAGCCCCAGCCCATCTTTTTTGCATTATTTGTGCTCCAGTGTTACACCAAGACTCGTGACTTTACAGTGAAAGCTATAGTCAGAATATGTGAGCGAAATGGAGCTATGAGATATCTGATTTAAACATTGAAATCATTGTTTGATCATTATTTTCAGAAGTTTTCATAAACTACCTACTGAACAGGTTAAGGTTAGGGTTAAGGTTTCTGTTTTGTGGTAGCAGAACATACGCTGAAATCTGCAATGGCACCCCCTGGAGTCAGAGATCTCGGTAAGTCACAGGTCTTGGTGTAACACCGGTCTTTCTTACACCCACAAAGTTCTCCTCCACACCAGCAATCCTGCAGTTGTTTCTGTGGTGTCTCCAAATCTTGTGCCCTTACTTAGAGTTGGTTCGTCTGCTGTGTGAGTTGTTTAACTTTGTTTTCAAGGTCAGTAGTTATGTCTGAGCTAGCATTACCTCCATCTTGGAGACAGCTAATTTGTGCATCATGTGATCTGGTAAAGCTCTCATCTGTTTTCAGAGCCCGAGAGTGTTCTGCTTGAATATTAGCACATTTCCAAGCGTTGCTAGTTTGAGATGTCTTTTTGTTGGAAAAGTCTCCCTTGGCCAGTACCTTCTGTTCTGACTCTTTGATCGCTGCCATGAGCGTTTTGGTATGAATCTAGAATTTTAGAAGCAGTTTGGTATTTTGTTACCAACCGTTTCACCAGAAAAATGCTTTCATTTAGGTTGGTACTGGTTTTGGTTAAGTTTAACAAGACCTGCTCACAAACCTCACTGAGCATATGTCTCATGCTGAAACATAACTCTTGTTAAGATGACAAAGGTTGACCACTTGTCTTACAGGATAGATACGAGGTGAACAATGGGCTGCCAGGTCTTAGGAGTCCTCCTGGTCCACAGGTGTGTAATTGACTGACATAAATGTTTTATGTTTATGTCACTGCACTGTCTCATGCTTCAGTGTCTTCCAGGGTCCTCCTGGGACGCCAGGCCTGCCTGTGAGTACACGGGACTGTGAACTGAAACACACCAGTGTATGACTGCAGAGATCTCATATACTGTTCTCTTCCAGGGCAAGCCTGGTTTACCTGGTATCCATGGAGACAAGGGAGCAGAGGGCCCAAGAGGTCCTCCTGGGATTCCAGGCCTGGATGGATTTCCTGGGCAGGCGGTAGGTTTGTTTTATCTAAGTTTATAATAACCTTTTGTTCAATAAATGTTCAGTTCAGGTTTGTTAATATCTCAGCTCCTAAACCTGTGTTTTGTGTGTTCATCAGGGAGTAAAGGGAGAAAAGGGATTGAAAGGAGAAATGGTGAGTCACTGACTGTTCAATATCAGAATCATATCATATGCTCATAGTCCTTGTTATTAATAAGTGTTTTTGTGGAGCAGGGTTTACCAGGGCGAGAAGGTGGCCCACCTGGACCCCCGGGCCCTCCTGGACCTCCTGGGCAGATAATCCACCAGCCAGCGGGTGATGTGAGTCCTGGCTCTGTGCAGACAAGTGACACAGAGATAAAGGAAATAAGCATCACTGTACACTCATCCACTAATTCATATTCATATTGACTAACTGTCACTGCTGGTCCGCTCGCTCGCACACTGTTGTACTAACTGGCCTAACTTTGTCTTGCTGTAGTATAACGACCTATATTGGAACGAAGGGTGGGAGGTGAGTGCTGCCCTTTGGACCCCTAACTCATCTCACTGTATCTGAGCTCAGTTTTTTTTTTTCTTATTCACTGTTTAATCATCTTTTTTAATATTTTCAGGGAAGAGCTGGTGTTCCAGGGCGAGCAGGAGTCCCGGTAGGTCTTATTACTCAAACACACTTGTCTTGAATAAATACCTGAACACATGACTCAGGTGTGCTTTACTATAGGGGCAAACAGGAGAAAAGGGAGACAAAGGAGACTCGGGTCCTCCAGGATATGCCCCTAAGGTACCAATATCAATCTAATGTGAATCAGATACAGATACATTTGCATTAACCCCTTGGGTGCTGCTCAGGGGGAGAAGGGAGAGCCTGGCATCATCCTGGGGCCTGATGGAAGACCTATGTACCTGGGGGGTCTGGCTGGAAAACCGGTAAACGTCAATCTAATCATTAATCATCAGTGGCTTATTAAAAAATACAGAGATAATGATGTAGTGACTCCTTGTTGGGTCTGTTACAGGGCGACATGGGCCTCCCTGGACCTGTGGGCCCTCCCGTACGTACCTTTTCTCTTAGTCTCATCTCAGTGGTGTCCTGGTCCTATTTTAACATGTGTGTCTTTCCTCAGGGCCCAGCTGGTCCCCAGGGTCTGAAGGGAGAGATCGGGTTCCCCGGCCGACCGGTGAGTGCCCACATGAACACTGTCTTCAATGAAATGAAACTCACACAGATGATGCGTTCACGGGCATGGGACATTGGCAGTAAATCAGAACGTGTTCAGATGAATATTTCTGCTTTTTAATAGTATCTTTTTAGGTTTCCATTCAATAGGAGAGAAAATTCCGCTGTTTTAGAATGATCTGTGGTGAATGTACTAAATATATTAAAATAAGTTTAATAGTTCTTCTGAACATGAACTATTATTGGAACACATTGAAACACGTGTGCTTCATCACAGCCATCACTATGATCATTGCTCACAATCTTTACGCTTGGGCAGTTCCGGGAAAGGAATGACAACACAAAATCGCAATATTTTCTCAAATAAAGGTGTATTTAAATATTAGTCATATCTCACATAGAAACGCTTGTAGTAGTTGTACTGTTACTGTACATTCCTCTGCTCTTCCTGTGGAATGGTGGGCCCTCAGGAAGTCCTCTTATGTATGTGTATGTATGTGTGTGTGTGTGTGTGTGTGTGTGCAGGGACGTCCCGGCCTGAACGGAGTCAAAGGCGAGAAAGGCGACTCCAGTGGTGGATATTCCTTCCCTGTAAGTGTTATGTCCCCTGCCCTGTTCTGCCCCCTAATGCCCTCTTCTGCCCTTTACTGTCCCTTACTGTCCCCTACAGCCCTCTACAACCTCCTATTGCCCCCAGCAGTTCCCTAATGTCTCCTGTCCCCTATATCTGACCTATAGCAATGTGTCTATGCAGTACTGAGTCTCTGTCTCTGTTTGTGCTCAGGGGCCTCCAGGCCCACCAGGACCCCCTGGACCTCCTGGACCTTCTGTCAGTACTCACACAGTGAGTCACAATAAGACAGCTTTTATGTTTTTATTCCGTAAACTGTTTATATGAAGTGTCTTTTGGGTTTCAGGGCTATGATGACTACTCCAGGTATTTCCCAAGTGAGTCTGAACCAGACTGATTTTCCTTTTCATTTATGATATGACATTTTTATCTTCCTCTTCCTTGATTCATCTCTACCTAAGGCCCAAAATGTAAAATGAAAACATTTATTTTGTTGAAATATATAATTTAAAGCACATCAACTTATGTGTGTAGATGCAAAAGGAGACAAAGGTGATCGTGGAGACCCAGGAGTTCCAGGGCTCCCAGGTACTGTACCTGTATTTATGTCATTGCATAAACAATATTAATACTTTGATGAGTTCTGATAGAGTAACTGATAAAGCTGCTTGGTTTCTTGTTTAAAGGAGGAGGTTCACAGTTTGACATCTACTCTCTGATGGTGAGGGTTAATGCACCAACATTAGAACAAGTTCCTATAGTTAATAAAATAAATTCTTTCAATAACCTTCTCTATGTGTCCAGAATCACTTTAAAGGAGAAAATGGATTTAAAGGAGAGAAAGGAGAGCCAGGCGCTGGATATTATGACCCTCGCTATGGAACAAGTGGTTTTGGATCTCAAGGAGTGACTGGACCTCCGGTACATGATAGTTTTTCTCCAGCTCTGAAATGCAAATGTCATATCTATCATATTGATTTAATCGTCAGTGTTGTTCTTCAGGGCCCTAAAGGGGACTCCATCATTGGCCCCCCAGGACAACCAGGGCCACCTGGGCCTCCAGGACGAGGCTATGATGGTCAACAAGGACCCCCAGGGCCACCTGGACCTCCAGGACCAACCCTGTCCATAGACCATCGGGGCACACAGAGTAAGTGCCAATACAACAGAAGGCATCTTCACCTGAAAGTCAGAGCCAAAACTGTTCCTCTGTATTCATCTGATCCAATAACCTTTTGGTTTCACGTGGCAACATGTTGGGAGGTCTGTCTTTGACAGAGAAATTGAATAAAAGGATTCATGTGAACTTCCGATGGTTCCACTGCTTGAACAATATAGTCTTTGCTGTAAACTTTCCTTTTAGACTGCTGCTACTACTTTATAAAATAATTTAATATAAAAGATTAGAGCATGACCCGTCAGACTTTGGTTTGTGTCTATTCATACCCTTCTTAAAACATGAAAGCAGCAAGTCTGTATCCTCTACTGCAATGGTTCTAAAACTCCTCACGTCCAGTGCCACCCCAGAAAATATTTGGCTTTCCAAGTACCTTTATAAAGTATGCCGATACGGATCTTTGCCATTTTAAGTTTTATGTGATCACATACCTATCTACCTATATGAATGTTATTAAATTAATTTTGTTTGCTGTACTGCTTCTTAGAAATTACATTTTGAATCCCACAACTAGAGTCCAAACATTTAGTGGTATAGTAAAGTGTATTAAAGAAAAGCTGTGGCAGAAATCAATAGTGCTACATTTTGTAGTCATCAGAGATTCTCAAATACCACCACAGCAAGTCAGAGTACCACCAGTGGTAACTGCACCACAGTTTGAGAACCACTGCTTTATTGTATTTGAAACCATATCTGTATCCATTTTCTCTACTCTTTGTTTTTGTTTTTTTGGTGCAAAACTCACACTGCAATGAACTGCAGTCTATTTGTTAAACTAACGATCAGTTAATTGACAGGAAAGTCTTGTACTCTAGTCCAATAGATTTATGTGTAAACTTTGTAAGGCCCAATCCCAATTCTCTAACTTACCCCTACCCTTTCCCCTTGGCCTCACAAAGAAAGTGGTAAAAGGTTCGATTATACACATTTTTAAGTAAAAACAATGAACCGATAGTCCCTAAAATCCATCAGCTGGTTTATTAACTTGTTTTCCTCCTGAGGATGATTTCTCTTCCCTTTGGTTTGAGATATGCTGACCACTGGATTATAGTAGCTACCAAAAGAATCATAAAAAAATTAAATGTAAATAAAATGAATTACTCTTTACTAAGTTGCTATTGTATGTTAATACAATGGTAAAAGAGCGGATCTTTACTTTCTTTTTGTTTGTCTATAAAATAATAATATGAGACAAATACAAAGTTCTTTATTTATATGATATACATTAAAATACCAGTTGGATCAGATCCGTATCTGATCACATACTCAAACAGATACTCAAAGCACCTGGGATGTGGATCAGTACTAAAAAAGCTGGATCGGTGCATCCCTAATATAAGGTCTATAAAATATAATACATATACATTCCCTAAGATAACATAACATTTTAAAGTTTGTTTATAATACAGTCTCATATAGTTTATAATATATTAAAATATATAATATAATATTAAAATAAGGTCTAAAAATACATCCGTGGGTGGCTAGATGTCATCATCATACAGCATATGAAAAGTTTTTTGTGAGTGTTTTGAGTTTTGCTCTGAACAGTATCAGCTGCTGTGTCCCTGGTCACAGACATAAGACCCTCCACAAAAACCAAAAGGACCGTTCGTTTACGACAGACCAATTGATATTGACAGCATTAGCTAATAAAAGTTTTAAAAGTTCTGCAAATACGAGACTGTGAGCTGTCGATGTGATGCTAATGTTAGCATTTTACTGTTTTATTTCACAGCCATTAGTATTCCTGGACCCCCAGGACCACCTGGAGCACCTGGTCTACCTGGACACTCTTCAGGGGTAAGTACTATTGTTTGCATGTTGCTGTTTCCACATTGGTCATGTGCAGCTGGGGCTGACAGTGAGTCGGTACATCCAGAGATGAGGGCTTTGTGACCAACCAGGACTACTGTACACACATAAACTTATATTCCTGAATTTAAAGATGCTCTATCCAGACATGCAGTGGTTAAACAGTTATGCAATCACCTGCAGGACAATCATTTATTTGAAGATTTCTGATCAGGGTTTGAACCACCTCACAGGACAGAAACCGCTTTAGTCAAAGTCACCAATAATCAATCTTAAGATAATAGACTGGTCACTGTGTTAGTTTAGATCTCAGCGCAGCCTTTGATACAGAGGTTAGAGTCTGACATTGGTATTAGAGGATCAGCTGGTTTCAATCTTATCTAACAGACAGATACCAGTTTGTTAGAGTTAATGAGCAATCATCAGTGTGCACAGTAGTTAACTATGGAGTACCACAGGGCTCTGTATTAGGTCCCATATATGCTCCCCTTAGGCAATATAATCTGAAAGCATGGTATTAATTTCCATTATTAGACACATGACACCCAGTTGTATCTATCGATTAAACCCAATAAGAATAATCCAATAGGTGAACTAGAAGCGTGTGTGAAAGACATAAGGATCTGGATGATGTTAAATCATCTTCTCCTAAACTCAGAAAAAACTGAACATACTAGGCCCCAGAAATCTAAGAGACACATTATCAAACCAAATAGTCAATTCAGATGGTGTTAGTGCAGCTTTGAGTTCAACTGTCAGGAATCTTGGAATAATATTTGACCAAAATTTGTTGTTGAAAACACACATAAACCAAACTTGTAAAAAAAAATGTTTTTATCTGTGCAACATAGCCAAAATTAGGAATATCTTATTCAAAAGTGATGCTGAAAAACGAATCCATGCATTTGTTACATTGAGGTTAGATTATTGTAATTCTCTGCTGGCAGGGTGCCCAAATAACTACTTGAAAAGTCTTCAGCTCTGAATTCTATATAAAAATTAGCATAAATGAAATTTTGGACCATCTTGAACCATCTTGGCCCATACCCTCTTGACAGTTTATTTAATTAATGTGAACAAAAAGCCCATCTTGACTTGGAAAGACCCTATCTTGGTACATGCCCTTTGTCATGCTCGTCTTTATTTATTACCGTAGAAAAACCCTACAAGAGCAGCCCCAAACTCTTTGTTGCCACTTCTGTCTGTGTGCCTCATTATGTGAGATGAATGTACTACTTACTGCATTTTTCATAGTTACAGGCTGTTAGTAATGCTTAAATTTCATTCCAAACTTTCTTAGTATTACAATGATCATAAAGGTAATAAAAAATGTGTATGGTTACATAGCTCATAATAACAAACCATGGTTACAGAACTTAGTAGGTATATGAAAAATGAAGAAAAACATAAACATAACACGAAATAATCAAATAAATGACTCGATAGTTCCTAGTTCCTCATGGACAATATCCATATCAATTTCTCATTCATTTGTTCATATGATGGACAATTTGTCAGTGACATTTTATTGCACGGCATGGATTCCTCCTTCTGTGGTTCTCCCTGAGGTTTCTCTTTTTTACTCAGCTGTTTTTTTTTTTTGAGTTTTTCCTCACCCTGAATACCCTTAGGACAGGAGATGTTCTCATGTTCATCCTGTTTGCATATTTACTATATAAATAAAGTTGAAGTGACACTGCTGACCTTTAAATGGTGTTGGACATTCAGTTGCTTAGTCCCGTTTGGGGTCACGGGTGGCTGGAGCCTATCCCAGCAGCTTTGGGCCTTAGGTGGGGTACACACTGGACAGTGGCCAGTTAGTTGCAGGGCTGACACTTAGAGACAAACAACCATTCACTAGGGATGCTTTTAGAGTTGCCAATTGACCTATACATGCATCTTTGGTGGGAGGACCCGGAGGACAGGCAGACTCCTCACAGAAAGACTAGAGTTAGCTGACGATGTTTAAGTCAGCTAACAATGTTTTTCTGTTGGCTGGGATTTGAACTCACGACCTTCTTGCTGTGAAGCAGGAGCGCTAACCACTCTGCTACCGTTCTGGACATATTGTATTTATTTTATGTGATCCTGTAAAGTTTGTTTTTATTGTATTAGACACATGTTCAAGATCTTTAAATAAGTTAATTGTTGCTGAATTTGCAATTTACTGTGTGTGATCTTTATGGAGTCATGGTTTTATGGCAGACTGACCAATGTGGGCACTGCTCTGATGAGGCTCTGTTTGCAGGTGACAGTGCTGCGCTCCTATGACACGATGGCGGTCGCAGCCAGACGGCAGCCTGAGGGCTCGTTGGTCTACATCATAGACCAGACCGATCTCTACCTGCGGGTCCGAGATGGGGTCCGGCAGGTCCAGGTGGAGTTACTCTCAAACAAATACAAAAGATAGTTGAGGGAGAAATGGTGGACTGTGTTATCTGATCTCACTGAGTCACGCTTGGCAAGACATTTGAGATGAACACACTCTTCAGTCTCACTAACTGAGAAAGTGTCATCAGCAACTGTTTGCCCCAAACTGGCTTTGAACAATTTCTCTTTATCAAGATTAAAAATAAAAAAAACATCAAAGAGTGAATAAGTGGTTCTGCCCCTGTTTAGATGAGACTGACTGTGAAAAGTGACTTTAATTGACTTTAAATTGTTGTAATCAGTTTGGGATTTGGCAAAAAAAATATAACGGTGTCCAGATATGAAGAAGATTTTTGATTTCAACAGCAGGGAATTGGGTTTCTCTGGGAATCATATCTGGATTCTAGCATCACTGACTAAAATGATCAACTGTCACCACTCCCTGTCTCTATTTCCTGCATGACAGGTTTATGAAAGGGACATTTTTACAATAATAAAGTAAAAGGATCCAGTGTGTCAGTGCATATGTCTCACGTCCAGTACTTAATTTCTAAATAAACAGTTGCTGGAACAAAAAATGCAGTTCGAAAACGGGGTCTGAGAGGTCAAACCACCTCATTTTAAGTACTTTATATAATATTCATTTATAGTAGCCTACTTCATTATTATTAACGGTCATCCAGGGGTGAATTTAAGGCAAAGAGTTTAAATATGGGCAAAGCTGACTGGTTTTATTTCTTCAAAGCTACAATTTTACAGCTTTTTTTGGTTACATGCAACATACAGTTGAATCGACAGGAGACAGCTCCAGTCAGGCTTATTACATTGATTACATTGTTCAAATCCCTACAAGAATGAACTTCTTTTTTTTTTTTTTCAGCTTGGGACTTACATTCCTTTACCAAATGAAGACGTAAGTAGACTTTTATGAGTCACATCATTGAGAGGATTACTCTGTTTTAGTAAACCGGGTCTCTTTTTAATTTCAGGGTAATGAGGTCGCTGCTGTGGTGCCCCCACCAGTGGTTCCCTACTCTCCGGACCGCCACTCCAACCCACACCCCCCCTCCGACCCCCTGCCTGACTCCCATCACCAATCCCAGCCAGACCCCCGCTACTACCCCAACCCTCACAACCCCTCCCAGCCTGACCCGCGCTACCCTGCACCCACAGACCCCAGGTTCCCAAGTTATGCAGACCGAATAAACCAACCGGACGGCAGGTACACAGTGCACACGGCCCAGGATCGAACCTACTACCCTGAGAACCACTACCCCGTGACACCTCAGAGACCACCATACAGGCCCACCTCTGCCGCCCAGGGCCCAGTGCACCATCACACCTCCGGACCTGGGGTGAGTTGCCAAAAGATTGTTAGAGCTGCACCACATTTAGAGAATTGTCTGCAGACAGAATTGAAAACAAGCAACACAACAAAAACAATTACAAAAAAGCAAAACGGAAACCTTTTCTCAGAGATTTCCTTGTTCTTGTGATAAACGTCTACATATCTAGTCACGAGAGATAGCGCCCAAACCTCCTGAAGACTAAACTTTTGTTCCCTCTAAGTGGACTTGTCTGCTGTCTTTTGCAGCTCCACTTGATCGCCCTGAACAGCCCTCACACTGGAGCAATGCGGGGCATCCACCGAGCAGACCTGATGTGCTTCACCCAGGCCCAGGCCATAGGCATGAAGGGGACGTTCCGTGCGTTCCTGTCGGCCAAGCTCCAGGATCTCCACAGCATCGTCCGCAGGGCAGACAGGGACAACCTGCCTATAGTCAACCTCAAGGTGTGTCTATTTATACAGAGTAACATTTATAACAGAAATCAGCTTAATCTTGGCCTAGGGCTCAGATCAGGACTAGAGGTCTACTCAAACCTGTTGGAATGTGAGTCTAAAGCCGGGTATACACTGTACAATTTTGGCTATCTCGAACGAAAGATGCACAGTGGTGGGAAAACTTGGCCATTGTAGCTAAAAAACGGTGGTCGTGTGTCTTAATGTGAGGCAGGGACAACAACAAAAGATAGAACAGTCTTACAACCAAAGGTGAGCTGTGACACATATCAAGCAGTGTCAGATATTTAGAGGATGTGTCACAATCTCAGCCAACTAACCAATAGGAATGTTCGGGGAAATGACGTACACAGTGGACAACAGTGCTAAACACAACGGAGGAGGAGGAGAGACAGAATAGAAGTTCTACTTAAGAGTCAGAAACAGAGGACTATTTGGTGGAGTTATGCCAACAGAGGCCTTTATTGCTATCTTACAAATCACAGGAGCCATGACAGCTTGCGGTGGTTGCAGATCAATGACACAAACAAGCTGTTTAGATTATGGAATGCGCTCTGGCTGACTTCGGTTATGGCCATGACTCAAAGTTTGTTCCATCACTCAGTGTAAACATACTATATTTTATGATCTACCTACAGTACTTCACGTTGTGTAGTGTGGCTTGCACAAATCTTATAAGGCTAAGGCTATATCCACTCAGAGACTAAAACATTTTAGTTTCAGAAACGTTTTACGCAAACACACCATTGTTTCAATAAATGTGTGTGTCCAAATGGGTCCACACAAAACCAGTGAAAACAGTACATGTGCCAGGCCTGTTAGTGGTGCTGTAGTGCCACTACAAAAGCATGAGAATAACAGAGAAGAACGCATGGGGTATGCGCAGAAAACCTGTTGGATATAAACACAAGAACGTGGTGGCAAATGTGAATGTGAGAGCTGTAATAAAAAATTGTAAGGTTTATACCCGGCTTAAAGCAGAAATAAATCCATTCACATCTATTACTGACAAAAAAGCAACACTGAGCCTTTCATGACATTTATGACATTAGAATGACCCCTAAAGCTGAAATATCCATAATTCCACACATTTCAAAGTGGTCACACAATAACATATATTCCCAAAGCATCAACTGTGCATGTTGCAGAACTCTGAGTTACATATCAGTCTAGCACAATGAAGCAAAGGACACTCCTGTTTGAGCCAGAGTAAGCGAGTGCACTGCAGTCACTCATTACTGTGATATAGGTTTGGTTTTCTGATGATTTCCTGATCCCACTCAGGACGAGATCCTATTTAACAGCTGGGATGACATCTTCAAAAACGGCAGGATGAAGGACAGTGTGCCCATCTACTCGTTTGATGGAAAGAACGTTCTGACGGACAGGACCTGGTGAGTCCCTGAACAACTGTATTCTGATGATAGTGACAGCAGAGAGACAAGCCGCTTCTGTTTGTTTCAGGCCAGAGAAGATGGTCTGGCACGGCTCCACTAGCTCAGGCCAGCGCCACATTGACAGCTACTGTGAGACGTGGAGGGTGGGAGAGCAGACCCTGACCGGCATGGCCTCATCCCTGCAAAGTGGCAGCCTCCTTCAGCAGAGCTCCAGCAGCTGCTCCAGCTCCTACATCGTTCTGTGCATCGAGAACAGCTACCATTCCACCTCATAGACTCACCTCTGTCCCACAGCTCACCTCTTCTGTTTTTTCACTTTCCCCTTCTTTACTTAGACAGACCCTCGGGTTCATATCAAAGGCTCACTGCAGCTGCACCAGGATTTTACAGATTTTGTGATGTCATGCATGACTCCGAAACCTCATTGGTTCAATGTTTGAATGTTTGAACGCACTCGACCAATGAGAAAAGATCTTGGACAGGACCAGGGCCAGAGCTGCTGCAGTGGGCCAGTCACAATAGTTGATGAACAGAGAGGTCCCACTGACTAATCAGAAGACACTGGGACAGGCTAGGGACTCGAGAATGCAGCGTTTTCACTCAGAGGCTGTCAGCATTTTGTCAAAATGCAGGGCATTTTTAAAACTAATGTGTTTTAATATAAAACAAGGAAAATTGTAATAACATTTTTACCAAAAGGCAAAATAGGGGACCTTTGAGCATGTCAAAGTGCCTTCTGCTCAGTTATGTCCAGCCTACAGATATATTTGAGTGTTTAATCATTTTGGTCCCCTGTAGCTTATTAATAAGAGGATAATATGTAATCATTTTAATCAGACATATAAAGCAAACCGTTTTATTCCACATTGAAGCAGTGTGGCCATTGGTTCGACATCACTTGAGCCATACTCAGCACAGTATGAGGTGCCATGTAAATATTATTTCTTTTATCACTGATTATAAGTTCATGTTTATTAGTCTTTATGGTATTTTGGTGATTATTGTTGCTGTCGATGTCTTAAATTCAGGTGAAACTAGCCTAAAAAGTCATATTGGGCCCTAAATGTGACCAGTCCACCAGTTTAAAGAAGCCATAATGATGTCAGAAAATGAAACTGTGTCACCAGGTATACCAAAAAAAAAATCTGTTCCTCTGTGTGATGTGAGAAGAGACTGAACAGAAGACTGAAAGAATTTGAAATAGTATTTTAAGATTGATAAGCGTTCATAACCAGACTGTCTACTGCCTGCTTTGTCACATGGGAAGCTTTAACAAAGGGATATTTATTTTTTATTATAAATTGTTCCTTTGATTCTCAGTGCGCTATGACTGCTTTCACAAAAATAGTTATAATTTTTAACACACAACACAGAAAGATATGTGTAAATGTTTTCTGTAAATGTAATTCTTCTGAAGCCACTGTTCGGTAACTGATATGAGCGGACCAATGTCAGTGACAAATATGTTATTAGACTTTGTCAATGCACTGTTAAAACATTACGCCTGAATTTTTTTTTTTTTTTTTTTACTGAAATTTACTATTGAAACAGTAAACACACTCCAGATAAAATGGCTAAATGAATGGAGTTCACCATCTTGGCCACAACACATGCAATATGTTATATAATAGCTCTTAAGATGGTTTCTCCTTGTATGCAAACACTGAACTGTGTTGAATAAACCTGTGTGGAAAATGTGGAGAGGAGTTCTCAGCTGACTGTGTGCAGCAATCATTTCTTATTCTTCTGCGTGGAGACAGCTGAACACTCAATACAGTGTAACAGCACTAAACATCCAAGTCTTGCTATGCTTCTGTCAGTATGGAGCCATAACAAGGAAAGATGTTTACCCAGTTGAGGCATGGCTTGGAGTTGACTTAGTAGGAAGGAGTTTGTGACAACTTTACATTTAAGCCATTGCATGCAATACATTTTAATTTCATGGAACCTACTCATAAACTATTTCTATAATTACTACATTATGACTTCTTAATTATCTACACCACATAATTTAAGCTGAAATATGAAGTGCTACTATACCAAGAAAAATAGTAATTTTTGCTTTTGTTTTCAAAGAAATACCACAACAGCACAACTCAAGACACAAAATTTAATCAGTGAACATGGTAAACAGGCACAATTGTCATAAAATATAAAAACGTAAAAGACATAACAGTGCATATAGAATTCTTTGTATCTGTCCCAGTTCCATTTAAAGTGCAGCAGTGGAATCCAGAAGTTTGTTATTGAGGCCAATTACAACGGAGCAGAAGTGACTGAGGTCCACAAAGTCCGAGCACAGGATGTTGACTCCTCCCATCTGAGGGCCCGGCCACTGCTGATTGGCCCAGTGCAGCAGCAGCGGCAGGCCCTTTACCGTCATCCTCCTCAGGTTTTGTCGCGGGTTGAGCAGGATGTAGGCCAGGTCCTCGGTCAGGTTCAGCCCATTCACAAAGAAACCCCCTGGGAACACAGAGTTTAATGTGATGTTGAATTGTGTAGTGAATATTCACATTTTCACTTTTCTGCCATTAAAGCTTATCTTCTAAATTATTAACAACACTTGACATTTGAGAACACAATTCAAAGAGAACAATAACGAGTTTCAGATTGCAGGCCCACTCTAAAAACAGACCTACCTGGTCTTCCTGTGCTCTTGTGCTCCTCCAGATACTGAATGACCTTCTGAGGTTCTGGGCTGTCTGCGTACCTGGTGATACAGACATGAGGTCAGTGAATTCAAACAGAGTGACGGACTTTATTTTAATGTCATTTAGATTTATTCGTCAGTAGAATGACAAATACGTACAAATGCCTTGTTTTATGCCAAATGACAACAGGCCATGTGCACAATGTTGATCAATAACCTGTTATCACTCGATAAATGCACTAAAACTGTTGGCTGAAATGGATTGATCTAAACTGCATTATGGCTGACAGTTTTATTAGTAAGGTGACATGTCTTAATTTTAGCAGAGTCCTTACAGTTGGCTCTAAGGTGAACATGAATATGGTTTAAGATGTACGTACGATAATGAAAATGATCATCTGATATATTGTGCAGCCTAAAATGAAAATGAAACTGAGATCTTGCAGGAGGTGGTTTGGGATGGGGTGGGTGTCACTGTGAGCGCAGGGGTTATTTATAATTTTGTTATTATTGTTTATATGAGGGATATATAATGTCTCCTGTTTCTTTTCTTTTTGTAATAAAAAATACAAAATTTATCACAAAAAAAACAAAACACTCAGCATGTCCAGCACCCTACTGAGGCCAGCCTGAGCTGCACTGGCATTAGGGTTAGCCGCTAACCCTAGCCCTGCTTTTAAAGGAGCTTTATAAGCTAAATTATTTGATATTTAATAATATGTACAAGCATAGCTTAGCTCATAGTTAAACTATTGTCCATTAGAGATGAAAGTTATCATCTCATCACTAATCCACCGACGATTAGTGATGAGTGGAGGAGATTTTAGTCATCTAAGTTTTTCTTTGGGTGACTAGAGCCCTACTCTGTTAATGCTGGACATAGGTTCATGCTCTCTAATATTCTAAGAGGGAGGAGTCACATCCACCAGACAGACAAATTTAATGTCATTTATTCTCCATCCTAATCTCCTGTACATATTTTGTTACCAGTATGGTATTGAAGCCCAGAGCTGGGGATGCTGCTGCACCATCTGCTCGTTGTCGTAGGACACTATGAGCTGTTGGCCTTTGAGCCAGCATGAGCTCAGAGTGGGACGCTCCTGCACACAGAAAACAAAGACTGAACACACGGTCAGGTATGCTGACGTCTTCCTGCTTCATTTGGGGATTCAGGGATTTATCCTTTAGACAGTGTGCTCTGGTCATCACCTGTGAGGAGCAGAGTTTGGGTCCGAACAGGCCGATGATGTACTGCACCAGGTCGATGTGGTCGCTGTCTGTTAGAGACTCAAAATGAGAGCAGGAAAGGATGACCACCTCTTTGGGGTGAGCGTCCAGCCAGGTTGCCAGCTCCTCCAGGGCCTCCTGCAGAAACACAGGTGAGATGCTTTAACAATCAAAAACTGTTTCCATAAAAAGATAAAGCAAATGTGAAGCAAATGCTACAAAACAATATTCAAATGGGAAAAGAATCATGATTGGTTACTGTTGATTTTTAGGTGATTAATGTCACCAACTCTTGATTGTTATTTCTGGTAGCTTTGTATTTATACTATATATATATAGTAATTAGTAAAACTGTTCAAGTCAAGTTTAACAACTCACTTTTCTTATTTTCAACCTAGGCTTAAAACTGAATACAAAGTAAACACAGACAAGGACAGCAGGCCAGTCCAAAGGCCTACCTGGCTTTATAAAGATGTGCATGTGAACATAATGAAATAATGCAGTTTCATTTCTGGTGTTTTGTCTTCTGGTCTCTAAGACAAAACTGTTTGTAGCAACAATTTTTCTCTGAAACCACAAACAGATCACGGCCAGAGCTTATGGTTCATAAAGTGATAGTGAACTACTGGTGGAGTGATATACATATATAATGCTCTTGAGTGTGTACCTTGACAGTCATCAGAGTGTAAACTCCATGGGCAAAAAACACCTTTCGGCTTCTTCCTGGTTTCTTGGCAATCCTCAGGTCCAAGAATCGTATTCCTAACTCGCACTGGATACTCAGGACAGCCTGCTACAGATGACAACAACATGAAAACACATGTAACAACTATTCTACTGACTTAATAATTGTGCTCCAACAGTTTAGTACAGAGCCAGAAAAGCCATTCGGTGTGATTGTATTTTTAAATGGTAAAAAGAATGTTTACATACATTTTTATACTTTTTTTTTTTTTTTTTTACCACTTTTATCCTAAAAAGCAAGCAGTGTGGCACATTTACTTTATTAGTGTTGTTTAATCCTTGTGTTGTTCCCCCTGTCTGCTTCTCCAAACTGGAGGTTGTACTACGACTTACACAGTGGTCAAGGTTTGAGAGAAACAGTATCTAACATTACCAATCATCTAAGTACTACAGCCCCACAATTTATATTTTCTTTACTCTTATGGGTTACAGGGCTGGAGCCTATTCAACAAGAGAATTAAATCTCATACCAGGACAGACAGTAAAGGACTGTTATGGTTGAGCAAAAACTAAATGAAGAAGGAAGAAGGTTTGAGTTTTGTCCACAATAAACATTTTCTATTCTTTCTTACTAACTTAAAGCATACATTTACGCCTCTGTGTTTGGGTACTTAATTACGTTACATTTTATGTTATTAAATGCCATGCATTTATATACATAGCGTTTTTTGCATCCTTCTTGGGCACCCAAAGCGCTTTACATCACGCTTCAGTTCATCCAATCACACACACAAGCAGTCACACCTTCACACTGTGGGGGTAGTAAGCTGCCTCTGTAGCCAAAGTTGCCATGGGGCAGTCTGACGGAGAGATGGGCTGCCAGACACCCCCCCACAATCACTCTTACACATTCATACACCAGTGCCACAGACAATTTTTATTTGTAATGACTATAAGCCTTTGGTCAAGGACTTGAAAATAGGGCTGCTCCGATCATGATCGGCCGATAATGGCTAAAAATAGTGTGATCAAATGACGCAACACATGCAAGACTTTCACTTGTTTAATACAAATATGGCATCTCAAGTCTGGCGCTTTTTCAGGTGTCTCAGCAAGACATTGAACTCGCTGTTTGCAACATTTGTCACAAGGAAATCTCCCATGAAGGAAAGCAACCACAAACTACATTTACTTACTTTCTAATTCTGTTCTTTTCTGCTTTATGTAGTGCTCCAGTTCATGCCTGTTATTTGTTCCTTAATTTAAAGTTCAGTGAATTAAAGTTGATGGCTGACTTTGGATAGTTGGATGTAGCCAAAATATCAGTTGTTTTTTTGTTAGGCATTTTTTTGCGTGTGGTTATTGTGAGCAAAATTTACTGTAAATAAATAAAATTTTAAAAAAACATTGCAGGTTGAATACCCTTTCATTTTACCACCCCTAATAATTAATATTTAAAATAAGTCTGTGTTTGGATGAATTGAATGAAGTGAATTTATTAAAGTACATAATAAAATAGAACCCATGATCGGTTTCGGCCGATAATGATTGACTCTTGTCATATGGGCGTGGATGAGATTCGCTACTTGTTTATCTCTACCTGAAATACCATCCTGGACTCAACTGTTCCATTCACAAAAAGTCAGCATCAGAGCCTTGGCTAAATTTGGTGTGGGTCCAGATGTGAATGTAGACCAGTTGTGAGAAAGTGGAAAAAGGACAAACTACATGTCTCCTGAAACTGTTTTTACAGAATGTTTACTCGTCTTTTTTGTATGTAGGGCCTCCTTCCTTTTTTCTTCTGTTTTTGTCATCTCTTTAAACCCTCTGCCCTCCCTCGTGTTTGATTTTAAATTTTTTTCTTCTGTAGTACAGCCCCTTCTTAAAAAACATAACTTTGATCCGGTTCTTTCCAACTACAGACCCATTTAAAAGCTTTTCTCTCAAAAATCCTTGAGAAATTGGTGTACATCCAATTGCATTCTCATCTAGATGCAAATTGATTTTTTTTTTTTTTTAAGTTTCAGCCTAGTTTTAAACCCCAGCACTCCATACAGTGCATCACCAGATACTGCAGATACTTATGGTGTACATAATAATACACAATTCTGCACCTACACCTTTTAAACACTTAGTTCAGATCTCTGAACCAATAGAGCTACACGAACCACCTCCAGGGGCAGTGTAGTATTCCTAAGCGCAGAACAACATTTGCACAATCAACCTTTTCATATATAAAGCTATAAAAGAGTGGAACAACCTCCCAACTGACTTAAAAAAATCACACAAGCGATGCAATTTGTGGTAGGAAACTAAGGAAGTGATTGTTTGAAGGTCAAGCTGTCAACACTGACAATGGGATGCTGTATTGCTGTGTTTGAGGAGCCAATCTATAACAAACACGACAGTAAGAACCATACGAGTATCCTTATAAATTGTGTAAAAATCTGTAATATGATGGTCTTTTTCTGCAGAACTTTGAGAGTTGTCATTTTATTTAAGGTGTTTGATGTTAATAAGACAAGAAAATAACTGTAAAATAACCCCGCAAACCCTTTACAAAGTGCAAATTTCCGTTAATTAAATGGTTTTCCACATTATTTGAATAAAGGCTTTATACCTTAATTTTAAAGGTTTTTTTTTGTTTGTTTTTTTTTGGGTTTTTTTACCGTAAATTTTCTGTTTTTTGTCTTTATTGAATTAACACCTAGAATAAAATGCTGTTTGTTAATTTACAATCAATGTAAGACAAATTTAGAGTTTTGTACACTATATTGAAAAAAAAAAAAGAAAAATTTAGAGTCATTTACCGTGAAATTAGGGTTTGTTTGTTTTTTTTACAGCGGCTGCATGTCTTCTTATTGGTACAAGGCGTTTAACCTTATAACTCCTGTGCTGATTTCTCCGTACTGTCTTCCTATCAGCTACAGGATTCATTTTAGTATTTTATTGATTGTTTTCTAATGTCTAAATGGACTGTCCCCCACATACCTCTTACAATTGTTGTCCATCCATGTTCCTACCAGAACAATGAGGTCAACAAACCAGTGTAATTAGTTGTACCTTGAACCTGACTCAGTCTACCTGTAAATATTAGAGCAGCCCAGTCCCTAATATTTTTAAATCCTCAAAGACTCATTTGTTTACACTGGCTTTAAGCACAAATTGAGCTGGACTTTGACTATCTTTTTATCCATTTTATTAGTTTTACTTATTTTTTTTTAATCTATTTTAGTGTTTTTAATGTTTTGACTTCTTTTTATGTCTTGTTTCTTTGTTTTTTCTTACCTTCCTCTTCTTCTTCCTCACTATACTGAGCCTGTAAAGCATTTTGGGCAGCGATGGTGGTTTTAAATGTGCTATATAAATCAAATTGACATTGACATTACTGACAGAGGGTTATCTGTTTGGTGGGTTACCTGTGCTGTGGACCAGCGGTGGATGCAGGGGCGCGTACAGCAGGGCAGCAGCCGGTCCAGCAGCCGGAGCAGAACGGGTTCAGACCTCAGCACAGGAGACCCCATGTCCAGACAGAACGACATGCTATCGTGGCTCCCTGTAGACCACACATGTCAAACTCAAGGCCTTTGCAATGTTTCATGGCGCCCCTCATGTTTTTTGGGGGTTTTTTTTTTTGTTAATAAGGGGTTTGTTGAGGGGTTTGGTTGGTTTTTTTTTTTCTTTTTTTTTTTTTTTGTTTTTTTTTGGTGGTGTGGGGGGGGGTAACCCCAATTCCTAACTTAAAAAAATATTTTTTTTTTTCCCCTTTTTTCCCTTTTTTTTCAATAAAACCCTTTTTTAAATTTCTTTCCTCCCCTTTTTTTCCAAATTCCCCCCTTTTTTCGCCTCTTTTCCTTTTTTTTTTTTTTTTTTTTTTTTTTTTTTTACTTTTTTTTTTTTTTTTTTTTTGGTTTTTTTTTTTTTTTTTTTTTTTTTTTTTTTTTTTTAATTCTTCCCTCCCCTCTTTTTTTTTATTCCTCCCCCCCCCCCCCCCCCCCCCCCCGGTTGGTTTTTTTTTTTTTTTTGGCCCCCCCCTTTTTTTTTTTTTTTTTTCCCCCCCCTCCTCCTGTAGACAGACATATGCACACTTTCAAGTTTAGATAATAATGGTTGATCACATGTTGCACACTTAAAAATGCTGCCTTTATTAATTCGAAGTGCCAGACCTCTGTGACTCGAACAAACTCCAATATTTCTGTTCATATTCCAAACCTTTTTGTATTTTTACACCTTCGGCAAAACCAGCCAAATCCTCAAGCCTTTTTGTTCAAGAGAAACGGCCTGTAGTTACTGTACTTACCCGGGATGGCTAAGTCCCACAGCGGCACCCGAAGCAGCCGCTGCGGCAGGAGGGACATCCAGTCCGGGTTGGTGCGCGCCTCCAGCCGCTTCTCAACCTCCATCTTCTCATTTCAACAATGGCTTTGATTTAGGTGTTTTCTTCAACTTTCCTCATGACGGAGGCTTGAACACTGTCCGCCTTCCGTCTTAAAGTGGTTTAGTTACACTTTTTCCGCGTAAGACTAATGGTTAGTTAATGCAGAAACACAACAACTTCCTGTAGTGACCTTCAAAATAAAATATCGTTCATAAGCTGGTCAGATAAAAGTACACTTTGGAAATTTATACGTGATCTAACCATGGATGTGTGGAAAAGGCCAACACAGAAACCTGAAGGCCTGCTACTATGGAGGACTTAAACGGCTAAAATAAATGAATAAATAAATAAATGAATAAATGAATAAATAAATAAATAAATACATTTAGAACATTATAAATAAATTGTCAATTTAGTAAAAAATAAAATAAAAAATGAACCTGCTACTATGGAGGACTTAAACGGCCAAAATAAATAAATAAATAAATAAATAAATTTAGAGATATATAAATAGTCAATTTAGTAAAAATAAAAATAAAAAATGAACGTGCACATAATTAAATACATTGATAATTAAGTTGCTAGACTTTTCGATATATTAATCATTCTTTTTATTTATTTACGATAATTGTTTCCCAACATGTTTATTTATGTGCACATTCATGTTGATTTATTGATTCATTTCACTTCATTAACACGTTTCTATATTTATCTATTTATGTATTTTTTATTATTACTATCCCTGTATTTCTTCCACCAAACCATCTACTCCTCCATGTACAATAATTCATCTTTGGAGGCATAAATGACGTATTAAAACCCCACCTGGATTGGAATGGAATCAGTCACCCGAAATCCTGTTAAAAAACAGTTTGCACACAGATGGACACATCATTATATAAGATTTGTGTTTTTGTGTCGGCGCTAACAGCAAACCTATCTGTTTATTCCTCACCTTTAATAAATTATTACACTTTCACGACTGTCACAACTGTTTTAACCATCTGACCTCAGAGCTAGTGTTTGTATGTATAATGTAGCTTTGTCCCATCATCATTTTGCAGCCTGCATTTGGGTGACTCTGTTAAACTCTAATATCCAGTTCTTCATCTTCAATAGGTGAGTAACGATCAGATTTTATGTACAAAAAGACAAAACATAATAGAAAAGAAACCTAAAATTGTCATCTTGTCTGTGATCACAACCTTTGTACATCTATGTAGTTTTAAACACAAGCTGGCTGAAGCTATTAAAAGGTGTATTTCTCCTCCATTAGGCTAATTTCCCCTTTTTATCTTCGCAGGTTACATATAATCTTGGATCTGTCTTCATAAAGAAAAAGTAAGCATTAGCAATCTGCACTGAACTTATAAAACCCCCAAACATTACAAAGAAGTACATTTCCCTCATTTATCCTTTTGTTTTGGCTCATCCTCATCAATGCTAACATCATCAAGAGCCACTATCATTCCAAGCATTTCAAAAACATCTTCCAAACGATTCAAAATGACATCTGCTAGTAAATTATCTCTCTGTATTTATTTCATTCTCTTAACCTCTGCCTCACTTTGGTGCTTCAGGCCAGAGAAACGAGTCAATCTCAATAGATCAGAATTAAGATCAAAATCCTTCTCCTTAGTTATGAGGCCCTCAGTGGTATCTCAGAGACCTCATAGAGCCGTACCGTCCTAACAGAATGCAGGATTACTAGTCATTCCTATGGTTTTCAAAAGTACAATGAGAGGTAGAGCCTTCAGTTTCCAAGCTTCTATTTTATGGAATTAGCTCCCAGCTCTTGTTAAAGAGGCAGACACAATCTCTACATTTAATGCTAGACTTGAGACTTTTTGACAGGGCTTATGGTCAGGACATATATCCTTTATCCTCTATCATTATCCAATTTAAATATGATCAATGTATAAACATATGGCAACAAAAGAAAACCCACCCAGGACTTGGCCTCCTGGTCTATAGGCTAATTACAGTAGGCCACATCATAAATGGCTTGCCAATCTCAGCTCTAACCTGCAGAGAGTGTGTGGTACTTTGACTGTGTCCATGTGCCAACTAGTCTTGGTGATCTGACATCATTAATCAGCAGAATTATCAATGACAAAAACAATGGAAGTTCATGTGAAGCCACTGCCTCTCAGCAGGGGGCAGCAGAGGAATGGTCTAATCATGACAGGGCCTGCAATGTGCATAAACCCACTAAAACAGGAGCAAATCAAGACAGAGCCACTGACCAAAACAGGCATAATCCAGGGCTATACCAGGACTAAACTAAAACGGGAGTAAATCAAATGAAGATCATTTTAAGATTATTTCAAGAGCATGAAACTTTACTCACGAGTATGTTTTTATCATTTGTTTTTGAAGTCTGACTCGGCAGTGAGTGTCATGGAACAGTCCCACTCCAGAGGCTTTAGGACGAACAGGGCCTTCACCTCACAATGACTCCTGATTGGATTAGACTAATACATTTACACCCTGTTTGTTGGTGTGCCAACAAAGACTCATGCTAAATGCTGTAAAGGAGAAGAGATTGAGTAATTGTAATGATTTGCACAAACAAAAAGCCTCCAGTGTAAAACATCAGAAAATCAATGAAAAAATTATTATGTTACACATTTTTCTATCTTGGCTTTGGTGCCTTGTGTGGACTAAGTCCAGTATGATGTTTACTAAAGCAATAAGACAGTGTTGCTGTGAAACAGTGGGCAAAGACATCTAATATGAGAAGTCATGTTACGCGCCAGAGTCCCTTATTATATAGTGAACAAGCACAGTCAACACTTTCAACAGCAGCACATTTGTTTTAAACTGAACACAACAGTATGTGTCTCACCACACATAAGCTCTACAGGGCACTGTTTTGGCTCCATTCCTCTTCACTGACTTCACCACTGACCCTGAGTCCAGCCCCACTCTCCACTCAGGGCACTGCTGTGGAGATACTGGTCTAGTCCTGGTCTGGTCCTAGTCAGGTCCTGGTCTTGGAATCAAGCTGAAATCTCTTTTCAAGGAAAAACAAATAGTTTAATTGAAAAAAAAATCTGCTTGTTGTGAATTTAACAATAAAGAATCTCTTATGCAATTGAGCAGTCCAGACTCTGGCCCTTTTCTCCAATCTGCCAAATGAGGAAGTCCATTTCAGGTTCATCTCACTGTGTGCAGAAGTATGATTAAGCACAGTGTTATTAAATCAGCAAATTAAAGTTGATTGGATAATGAGGTTAGAGAGAATAGGCTCCTTATGTTGATGGGAACACAGCCAGGACAGCTTCAGCAGAACTGAGAGCAGGATGACCTCAGCCTCAGCTGGAAACTGTTCATTCACACCTTAGCATCCTTATATTATTTTAAAATGCTTGTTTATTTTTACTAAGGTGTTTTTAGATTCTGGGGTACTGTATTTTGATATTTATTTATTATATATCTGTTATCTTCTTTTCTTTTCATTACTCTGTAACAAAAAAGAATTTCCTGTTGGGGATAAAAAAAAAAGGAATTCTGATTCTGATTCTGATCCCGTCCTCCTCCTTCTATCCTCCTTGTTCCATCCCTACTCACTTTGTCCTCCTCCCATGTCCTACTCATCCTATTCTTCTCCCTCTGTCCTTCTTGTCATCTGCAGTCAACCTGCCACCTCCTGCCCAGCTCTCTCTTGAAATTTCAGTTGCGTTTTTACTGCTGATCTCTGGAGTCCAAATAGAACTGAATTACTTATTTTTCATGCATCTAGTTAGGTTAAGTTACCCTTTATTATTGCTGTTAGGGCAGCCCCTTAGGGGAACCCTCTCCACATGTTGCACCAACTAACCAGAGACTGGAGCTCATGTTTTTCTGTGATGGTGGTGGAGACCAGAGAACCTGGAAAAACCCACCCGAGCACAGGGAGAACATGCAAAGGGCCACGTCAGGATCTTCTTGCTGTGAAGTGACAGTGCTCTCCACCTGCCACCTGTGCAGCCCATATTGTAGGTTAAAGTAATGTTGACTCTACTACAGTTTAGAAAAATAGTTTCTAATACTTTCTTACCCACTTTAGCTTACGTCTCTGCTTTCTAGCTTGCTTTATTAATAACTGCATGCTATAGTGTGCAAAACCAGCTGTAACACACCACAGTAAATGGCTTTTCTGAAACACTATCCTACTCTACAGTACAGTACACTTTACTATACTATCACATGGAGCTTGTTTTTTATCATGTGGTGTGGTCCCATCCCAGGTTACTGTAATGACAGTTATTTAACACACTCATGTTTCTGTGAACCAAAGGAGGTCATGCTCATGTGTTTCATTAGTTGAGGTCAGGTTCAGCCGAGGTTGAGCATGTTTTTAAATCCGGTGGGCTACACCCTCATTTTGCTGGTTTTAACTGGTAAATGTAATAATTGCAGAAGTTCAGCTAATCTCTCTTGGAAAATACTTTTACAAGTACCCAGTAAACATTGTAAAAAATAAAAAACACAATAAAAAATCATTTTAATACACCAGCTTTAACTTGAACAAACACAAAATGAGATTATTATTGGCATTTTCTGCGAGCTGTTTCATTGACGGACAGTTGTTACAATCAGGTTTGTGCTGAAGACACCAAACACAAATATCTGATGGAAAACAACAATTTATGTGAGGTTGACATTAAATGGACTTCTCCTCTCAGCAACTCAGCTCCTTACCAATATATGAAATTAAAACATTTGAAAGTGTTTCAACTACTTCTACTTCTACTACTGAGTGGTTGGTATGAAAATAGTTATAAATAACTGATTTGCATTTAGACTCAGACAGTGGTTCCACTTGCTTTTAACTGTCACCTCTCTGGCCTTTGTGAATTAAAATTGCCCATGAAATGATGTTTTTTTTCACTGACAGTTGTTATCACAAAGCCATTTCACAAACTGCTTTCTTGTGACACTTTAAAATAAACATCACAGCATTTTGATCAGGACAAATCCTAACTCCTAAATTCAATCATGCCCTTTTTTAGTACAGATACAAACAGTAACAAATAACTGAAATGACTGAATATATTTCTTCTCATGAACTATTCCCAGGTCATTTGAGTTGACTTAGGCTCCATGTGGTCACAGTGTTAGACTGGCTCTACTAATGACCTAATGAGAAATCAACCTTAGTGTAAACAGGCTGTAAAGTCAAATGAGGGCCTCGTGTTTCTCAATTGTGATGTATGCACTGTTTATGGAGAATTCCCTCTTACTGGCCCCAGATCAGGTGAAGTCACCATTAGATTACTGTGGCCGGGACATGAGAAGAGTCAGGCCACACACAGCAGAGAGGTTAAATTCAACCAGTTCCTCTCACTGACCCGGGTTCATACGCAGAAAATATTATTTTTGACGATGATGATGATTATTATTGTTGTTATTATTATTACTATTATTTATATTATATTATTATTATATCTGTGCCTTTGATCAAAAATTGGATCCCCTGAACACTCACAAAAATTATTTTTTTGACCCCAAATTCAGGCTTGTCGAAAATGTTATTAATTGAAGGAGGTCCCAAGAATACACACTGCTCAATGCTTCTGTGGCGACCCCATTATCATGTTGCCCCAATACGATTGAGTGGGAAATTTAGTTTCTTGTATATTAAAGAGTTGTGAAAAAAATTATTTTCAGTATATCATTGCCGTTTTTATAATGCTTTGTTTTCTGGAAGCAACCAGTCAGTTTGGATATTTAAAATGATATGATGAGATTTTAGTTTGACTCAATTCTAAGCATTTCCAAATGATTTCTGTGTGTATTGTATTTTCACGCCAGCTCCAAAAACCCAAATAAGCAAAATCTCATTCAGTAATACATTCAACTTGACTCGATGCTTCTGGGCCCCATAAACTAACCATTAACGTCTTTCACTGACGAAGCTGAATTGTTCTGGGCTTTTGAAACACGCACTCTGACCTGGACCTGATGACATACCACCATGGCTGTAATCTATGCAAATGGAAAAGGTCCAGCTGCATGTAAGGCTTCTAATGTGGTTTCTATACCAGAAACTCAAATCCCCTGTGCTAAAATTGAAAAATTGCAAAATGAAAAAAAAAAACAGCATGCCTATCTTCCCAAGTTCAACAACACAACCAGCCTTGTCAAAGCTATACACTCATGGATGGTGGCCTCCTGACTGAAAGACTAAGACAACAGCTTCTATAGTCCATGATCCAAGGTTCATCAAGTGCTTTTTCTCCTTTATATGTCCACTCTGGCAACTACATTTCAAAATACCTTGGACACACGATAGGCACACGACAAGGGCTGCAGCAAACAATACGCTGCTTTATAGTGATAAAACGGTGATAATCTGCTCCTCTAAACATCCACCACTGCCTGCTCCTCTGGTTCTCAGTGGTAAAAAAGTCCCACCACAAAGTAGTAGTAATGGTCTAAATAAGGTATGTGAGCTGTAGTGGACTAAAATAATAGGCCATTACCATAATGGGACTCTGAGTTGATTTGAACAGGGTTAAGAGGGATTTGAGCAGTTTTTCGATGGATTTAAACAGGTTTCAGTCAGATTTGAACAGGTTTTAGTCAGATTTCAACAGGGTTTCACTTGGATTTCAACAGGTTTTAGTTGAATCTTGGTAGCCAAAAATCGAATCCATCTAAAGCCTGTTCAAACCCAATTTAAAACTAAATATCCAAAAATATCACTTACTAAATTTATTGAAGGGCCACATAATATATTGATAAGGGCCACATTTGGCCCCTGGGCCTTGAGTTTGACATGTGTGGTCTAAAGTCAAATCACGCCTACCTTATCTGTCACCCGGGAACATACAATAAACTAAAAACATACACTGACTTCAAAAAGATTCATTTATATTTTGAATGTGTAGATCCATCAGTGTAATGGCTGCCAAGAGATATACTGCACTGTTATGAAAATGATCCACAAGAGCCCAAATATACCACAATACCCTGTAACCCAATCTAATATATACAACAATACAACAAATAAGTTTGTTGTAATACTAATAATGTGACTGTTTATGGTCAAAGTCTTATTATTAGATCACATTTTTGCCCCAAATTTTCTAAATCCAGAACTTGTATTTTGCAAAATTACATTAGAATATGTCTCAGAATAAAACAATTGGTTCTTATGTTCATTCAGAAAACTGCTTTTCCTGAAAATGGAGTCATACTGAAATTGCATCATAATATTACATGGTGAACAGTTATACAATCATAAATAATTACCTGCAAATATGAAATGAGTTGGCACATGTTACATTTTCACCTGCCAAGTCAGATGGGGATTATCTCATGACTATTTGAAACAGATGAAATTAAATAACTGGAAGAAGAAGAAGTGAGAAGTATGACTGAGGAGAATAAAATAGGTGAAAAAGTTGCTCGATGTAACTCCAGTTCTATGAGTGTGTGCCGTGCCTTATTTGGGCTTCGCTATTGGTTAACCACCCAAGTCTCTGCCTCGGTGCTCTGAGAGATCAGTGAACTCGCTGATCCAGTGGGAGGCAGCATTATATCAGGCCACTAATCTGCTCCTTTTGCATAGCACATACTCATAGAACTGGAGTTACATCGAGCAACTTTTTCACCTCGCTTTTATTCTCCTGGCCAGATGCGTATGAGGGTAGGGGACTAAACACATACTATTTCCACTTCATGCGCTACACCAGGGGTCCACACCCCCAGTCTCAAAACCCCAGTACCGGTCCTTGGATTGTTGACTAATGGCCTTCACAAAAAAAAAAAAAAAAAAAAAATGTTATTAGTATTTTACTGGACTGTAATTTTATAGATGATCGCAGTCTTCTAGGTGTTTTATTTTGGTTGAAGGGGCACTGCTTCTCCATTGGAATTCCTTTCATTGACAATTTTGTACCAGGCCTAGCTTATTTGCCTACAATGGTACATCAAAAGAGAGGGCAAAAAACACCCACCAGTACACCCACCATTTCCCACATACCTCACTAGCTGCGTTTCCATTACACATATGCGCAAAATTTTATCGATATTCTAGAAATGTCGAAAAAACACAATTTCACAATTACAGTGTTTCCATTAAATCATACATGCGAATAAAAACAAACGTATTCGCGCCATAAGTCATTCAAAAAACATGGCGACGGATGTAAACATCACTTTGATTTACAGCAGATTTATTCATATTTCAGCCCCCTTCGAACGAATTATTTGCCAGGGCTTGTGGCTTCCTTCATGGCTGCTTCAAGATCTTGATAAATACTCGCATTTCTTTGCTGTTTTGAATCTAATATGCTTGTAACCTCCCTGTCTCAAACTAAACACAAAAAAATTCCAAACATGCCGCGCCATCCTCCTTGTCTTTTACTACTTCCTGTCAACTTTGAGTAGTATCCGGTTGTTGATCACGTGACTCGTTTAATTTGACAAAAGTGTTTCCATTGCAGTTTTGTGGAAAAAAAAACTGAAAAACTACCTCATCTAAGCACAAAAACTTTTTTTTCGATAAATGCAAGTTTTTTCGAAATTGTCGTGTTTCCATTAGGCAAATTTATATTCGCAAATGCAATTTGACGATCAATGGAAACCCAGCTACTGTCACTCAGAAAAGTGCCGCAAGATCATGTGTTTTACAAAGACGCATTACCTCAGCCCATGTGAACGGACAGAACTCATAATAAATCATTTTTCTCCACGAATGAAATTATAACTTCATGTTTTTTACTGTAAATGAAGCCTGTCCCCACACCTATTTCTTCTCTATCTTAACCGCAGAGGGAAGGAAGAG
Organism: Rhyacichthys aspro; assembly: GCA_036850595.1. NCBI lineage: Eukaryota > Metazoa > Chordata > Actinopteri > Gobiiformes > Rhyacichthyidae > Rhyacichthys > Rhyacichthys aspro. Next base: position 355,657 of record CM072149.1, read on the forward strand.
TGGGAGGACAGCATCTCTATATAAGCATTAACTAAAATACAGACTCCCAAATCTCGCGAGAATCCAGCCGCAAAGTTATTCATGTGAGACCACAGCCAGACACTGGACTCATTCACACTGGAGTCTTACTTGGCCTTTGCTTTGATGAAACAGTTCTGCTCTTTGATTTATTTTCTCTTTTTCATCTTAATTAATGCCATTACATTATTAAATCCATCACACATCAATCCGGAGAATGTCTTGTGATGTCGAAACCAGGCTGAGCTACACGGGACCGGACGGGTTTGTTTAATCAAAGATAAGTCACGTCAACTGTATTGTTTACCCGAAAGCTGTGTTTTTTCTACTGAGCTGTGAGTGCTTAATTAATTAGCTTTAATGTGATTGAGTTTATATCCAGTGTCAGCAAAGACTGGCTGAGCAGACAATAACAATTAAATCAAAGTTGAATAAAGTCAATTAAGTGTTTAACTGGAATTAAGCCGAAGCGTAATGGCTCCAGAGAACGGCGCAGACGTATGTTGGTCATATCTGCAACAGTCAAACATGTTATTTTTGAAAGTTGTTGTTACAGGAAACTGACAGAGACACCTGTCCAGGGCTAAAATTCAAAATAAAATCTGTCTTAAAATGGAAAAAGAAAAGAGGCATGAGAATCCGCCTCTTTAATGAACACATTCAGTAACATATCAAGTTAATACAGACCTTTTAAACTTGATCAGCAAATTAATTCTATTGTGAAGTCTACTTTTTACCAATTTCCATTCACCTCCCAGTTTCAAATCACTTCTAAAAACGCACTTTTTCGTATTGGCTTTTGTTGTGGTCCATGTTATAAAAGGTTTAGGATATAAAAGGGACACATAACTTAAAAGATGGACAACGGCAGGAGTAATTGTAACAAAATGTACTCTCAAAATAACCAGAATAAAGAGATGGGGAGCCCTGCAACAAAGGAGGTAATAACTAAACCATGGAGCTGGGTCTCCCCACTCTGATCTAAAACTATAACTGAGAGGAAAAGAGACGATGTGGCGTCTGTGACTTGTCAGGGCCACGCTGGAAGAGAGAGAAAGAGACTTCCACCTTGTCAATCAGAAGCTGTGAAACAAATTACAGTATTAATACAAGTAAGAGGAATCTGGGTTGGGGCTTGCTTTTGCTCATGTTTTTAGTGCTATTATGCTTTTATTGTGCGTTTTAGGTAGTTTTAATATGGCTTCTGTCTTTTCAGATTTGATTGTGATTTACTTGTGTTTTAACTGTTTTATTTCTTTAAATGCTAGTGTACAGAACTGACTGCACAGTTTTTAAAGTGGTTTATAAATAAAGTTGGTATTGCAACATAGGTCATCCGTCCTTGGCCCCCACAATGGCACCTCTAACTCCTCCTCTGTTGTCTCCACCTGCTGCAGCCTCACGGACATACAGCTCAAATATCTTTTCTTCTCTTTTTGCTTTGCTTTGCTCTGCTTTGCCATACCTCATATCCTCCATGTCAGATGTGACGAGAACAGCCAGTGGCATTCAACATGGAGGGAAGGGGGCTATTTCTGCTGACATTATTAAAGCAATTTTTACAAGCTGACACTGGAGTTAAGACCAATTTAAATTTTTAAGTCATGGCCTCTACATATTTCATGATATTTTAGAAAGGATCAGTTAATGCAGCGTCAGATTGATGTGCTCACTGCTGAATGGTCCAGTTTGGTTTTCTAAAGAGGAATAATCTGCTTCGGAGCAGAGTAGCCATGTAGAGTCAGTTACCATGGCGATGAAAAACGCCCAAAACCACACCACATATATAGAAAATTCAGAGTTTGCTCAAACTAAACCTGAACTTGTCTGGATCAAAACCTAAACTATGACTATGGAGTAAACGGCCCATAACGGTCAACATGGAGAGAGGAAGGAGGGGCTATTTCTGCTGATGCAATGCGGTAAATAAAAAAAATCCAATAACAAAACAAAAAAATGAATAAAAATAAAAAGATTTGCGCTTTTATACGTATGTGTTTCTTCTTTGTTTAAAAAAATGTTCTGATTAAAAAATAATCTAAAATATTGTGGCATCAAATAAAAATGACATAGAAAAAAAACGTATTTAAAGCAATAATTTATCTCTTCACTGTTCTTGTGCATAGTGAAAAAACATGTATTCTTTGTTCAAAAAGAAAACACAAAACTCAGAGTTAACTTACATTAAACATGAAGTTAGCAGGGCTCAGATGTCCACTGTGAACCATGGTCCATAGTGTCAGTGTGGTGTCAACTGTTCCCGCAGGTCCCCAACAGTGTCCCATATAAGCACAATCTGAACAGAAAAAGGACAAACCCCAGTAGCTGTGGCACTAGAATGAGCCTGATGCCTCTTGATATCAGAAGTATCACTCTCATCCAGGATTTTAGCATAAAAGCAGATTTTGTCCAATCTGTCACGTCTCTGGCATGACCAAAGGTTTCTTTTGTTGTGTTAAACATTCAACTGGATCTGGCTTTACTTTGGATATGTCAGGAAATGGTTTTATTGGATGAGGTAAACAAGCTATTGCTTTAATACTGTTTTGGTAAACTACAAATACAATCACCGCTGACTTCTGCTTTAAAGGTCCTATATTATACTACTTTGAACATTATACAGTGTATTTTGGATACATTTAGGTTACCATATCACGTTTTGCAACATGAAACACACAATAATTATCTTATACAAGCGGTTTGGATGAGCTCTCATCATGAGTCCAAAGTGAACGGTCTGATTTGGCGCTGTCACTTTAAGGCTCAGCTCTCCCGTGTTGGCTCCGCCCACTCATGACGTGCTAGAGCTGCGCTGGAAACAGACTGAAGTAAACACGGTACATCGTAGTAATAACTTTTTCAGCAATGGCTTTGAGAGTAACTGAGCCGTATATCTTAGACCCAGAGTCTGACTCTGAGTTCGAAGAACATGAGCAAACACAAAGACCTCGAAGGCTTCTACAAGACGTTTCTGCTTGGTAAATGAGAAACTATTTATTGTGTATGTTTCTATGTTGTAGCCCGTAGCATAGCGCGTGTTAACTGCTTCTGTTTATAGGTGCACATGTGGAAATTACCGTAAAATGTATGCTGCCTGGAGACTCCTAAGGTAGCTGGTGTGCAGTGTATTGAAAGTAAAGTAAAAGTATTGACGGTAAGTAAGCTAACACAGTAGCAGCGATGCTTCTCTGTGTCTGAGCTGCAGAGCACGGCACTTGTTGACAGTTCAGGAGAGAGGGGCAGGAGGAGTGTGGAGGAGCACTTCCTGGAGAGGAGTGGTTTATTTCACATATTGACGTCATTGCGTGAAACAGCTCGTTGAAAGGACTGTAGCTCAAACTAAATAAATTACTCAAACATGCGCGAATGAAACAAAGCACAACTTTGGGTATGTGTTTGAGGTAGAAACAACGTTAGAACATGGTTAAAAGCTCAGAAAAGTCGATTTAGCACAATATGGGACCTTTAACTGTTGACGGTCGCAGTGAGAGGAATACACAGCAGCTGTTTCTCATCTGAATACATAGCCTACTCACTGCTCCAACCCGCTCTAATCTAATTGCCCTTATCTGTGTGTGACTGTTCAAAACTGTAAATGCTCCATGAAACATCTTGGGAAATGATACTGAGTGATTTGCGGCGTTTTGCTCTGAATATATAGCAGTCTGAATATATCCTGGCCCTCCCCATCTGCTCAACCTCGTGCCTGTCCAGCCTGGGGTCACACCGGCCTCAGGTCTTATAAAGCACACAGTCCGGAGCTGCACAGACATTCTCGCCCTCACTGAGACACTGCACGGACTCAACAGGTACAGCTGTGATTCTTTCCTTTTCCTTTTGGCTAGTGTAGTCAATAGTTTTTGTATTGTTTAATTGCTGACTCTTCAACAATGTTGTATAGGCTGTATGGTTTTATTTTCAGACCTGAGGAACATAGAATATCTGGCACTTTTCATTCAATGTGAATGTGTTTTGTTTTTATGCTGTTACATAATAACAGTCCATTATTGCTTTTCTGTTTTTGGAAATACACCTTATTTTTATCACTTTTACTTGTCAGTATGGTTCAAACACGGACAGTGATTTGCCTGATTTGTCAAAGCATTTATTTGCGGATGCTTTCCACAGGTTTAAAGGGAACTTAACCAGTTACAGCTGCAATTCTAAATGCACTGTTAATGTGAAATATGCCAAAACATTATGACCTTGAGAGTTGTCTTTAAAAACTCAGACCAAATGCATTAAAGAAGGGTGACTTTGGGCCAATCCATCTGCTATACTCAAGACATCTCTACAGTAGACACCAGGATGACTGCATTTGTTAACTATGGTCAGATACAGTGGTGGAAAAAAGTTTTCGGACACCCTTAAAATTTTACACAATCTCAAATATTATCTTGAAATATTTGTGGAAAAATCTTGTTTGTGTTTTAAAAGGTATGGCTGCATTAGACAGACTAATACAAATTATATTTTTTTGCACTTGAAGACCTAAGAGTGGTTCTTAATGCAATATTTCACAAATGAATGGGCTGTCCTAAAACTTTTTTCCACCACTGTAAACTAAAAACTATGTTTTAACTTCATTACTGTAAATGCCAACTGAATTGGCCCTATTCAGTTTGACACTTTAAAGCAGGAGAGTCAGCCAATTTAACTTCATTGAGTCTAAATACTCACAGATAATGGACCAATCAGTGCACCAGGATTCATTCAGCTGGCTTAGCCCATGTATCATATGAGAACATGTTTTTATGGGATTGGTGAAGTCATTGGTATGATAGCCCTAAATTAAAAGAATAGGTTTCATGCAGTTACATTTGTCATCTGCTGCTCATTTCTCGTAACGTCAACTGACGCCCCCTGCCCCCCACCCCCCCACCCACCAAGTTGCTCTTCTCCTGACTTCTTTCAATATAACCCAATTTGCCTCTGCAGATGGTGCCATTAATTTGGTTTGGGGTTTTTCAAGGATCTGAGGCTGATTTAGCTATTCTTGAGGATAGATGTAACTTTTTTAGATGCAGTAAACCAGATTTAAAGTCACATCATGTCCATTAATAAAGTGGAAGGTATTAACGCCACTGTGTGTGCCCGTTTGTGTGCTGTTTACACATTCCTTTGGATAATTTATAGTATGTGGCACTGAATTAAGGCTGCAGAAGGATGGGACATATGCAGGCGCCGGTCAGTCCCTCATGTGATCCCAAACAGCATATATGCAGAAGTGTGTCCACTTCATCTCAAATTGGACATTGAGCTGCTTTTTGAAGACAAATGTCTTTTACACTAAAGAGGCAATTGAACAGAGTTGAAGAAACTTACCTCAGTGCTCAGTTCAGACAGACAGTGGTAAGATCACTTGAAGTTATTAAGTAGATAAACACTCTACTTTCATGTTTCCGTGACAAAGATTTAAGACCTTTGCTCTGTCAATCCAAAGCACCTCAGCACTAGAGTAGTCCCTCTTACTTCAGATAACTACTTTCCATTGAGTCATCTTGATTTTACAGTAACAGCAACTTTGCATGTGTTTCACTTTTCCATAAAGGACTCAGTTTGTGAAGATAGCAAAGTGAAAATGGGTGAGCGCTATGACTGCAGAGAATGTAAGGAGACGCTGTTTGGGCAAAAGTACATTCTGAAGGAAGAGAATCCTTTCTGCATCAAGTGCTATGAAGTGCTCTTCTCCAACACCTGTGAGGTCTGCCAGAAGCTGATTGGCTGCACCAGCAAGGTACCTGCTGCTCAGTCATTCCAGCTGTCATTAGGAATAAGTGCTGACATGTTGTTGCTCTGTCTGCAGGATCTGTCTTACAAGGAGCGGCACTGGCACAGTGAGTGTTTTCTGTGCATCAAGTGCAGCCGATCTCTGGTGGACCGGCCCTTCGCCACCAAGGACGACATGCTCATGTGCACCGAGTGCTACAGCAACGAGTACTCAGCCAAATGTCATGACTGCCTCAAGACCATCATGCCAGGTGAGAGTGTAGGCCTGTAATAGATTTACTGGAGTGTTGATGTTGTGATGAACTAGAACAGAGGTCTGACCAGTTGCCTCTGGCAGTTTATTCATCCTGTCATTTAGACTAGTACTTATTTTTCATGGATTTGAGGAATTTTGGAATTCTGAAATTTTAATTTTAAGTTATGTCATGTTAGATCTTTCCTTAGAAAAGGGCCTTTTCTGGTAAAACTGTTCACTGGAGACTAACATTACATAGGCGGACACCGATATACACATAATATACAGAATGATGAGAGTGTTGGCCTGGCAGTGTCCAGGAGAGACATAAACGAGCCCCTTTACATCATGTTCTTCAAATTAGAGTTATATCTGCACATTCATGTCCCCATGCTGTTAACCACATACTCCACCACCAGGCTCCAAAAAGATGGAACACAAGGGCAACAGTTGGCACGAGAACTGTTTCACCTGCAATCGCTGTCAGCAGCCCATCGGCACCAGGAGCTTTGTGCAGAAGGATGCAAACAACTATTGCCTGCCCTGCTACGAGAAGCAGTTTGCTCTGCAGTGTGTCCAATGCAAGAAGGTAATACCTGCTCATTCTGTACGGTAATGTAATGAGAGGATGTTCCAGTCATGTGTCTCCCTGCTGCTCCTTTCAGCCCATCACTACTGGTGGAGTGAACTATCGCGACCAGCCTTGGCATAAGGAGTGTTTCGTTTGCATTGGCTGCAAACAGCAGCTGGCTGGACAGCGCTTCACCTCTCGGGATGACTTTGCCTACTGCCTCGACTGCTTCTGCAACCTGTTTGCCAAGAAGTGTGCCTACTGCACCACCCCCATCAGTGGTGAGACCCATTACTCTATCACAATGGAAATGCAAAGCAGTTAGTCTGCCGAGCAACTTCATGTAGGGGTCAATAAACTGTTATCAGAGATGAACAACACCTCTCACATGCACTCATGCTCGTCTGCTTCCTGTGTATCCAATTCCTCTAAATTACATGTTTATTACATTTTCAAAATCATGAGACTGTTTGGGACAACTCCATTTTGTTTCCCTGTAGATTACTCATGCTGCATCTCTGTTGGTTTTGGCACAGGTCTTGGTGGCAGTAAATACATCTCATTTGAACAACGCCAGTGGCACAATGACTGCTTCAACTGCAAGAAGTGTTGCGTGTCTCTGGTTGGCCGCGGTTTCCTGACGTGCAAAGACGACATCCTCTGTCCTGACTGTGGCAAAGACATCTGAAGCAAACAAGAGTCCATTTCAAAAGGTCGTCATACTGAGAGCAGTGGGGAAAACTCCTTTTTATGTTACCATTATCATGTATCAATTTTTAAAAAATCTCCTGCATGCACTATTATATTTTATAAGCCTTTACATTGTTTAGTTTTCTGTTGGAATTAGACTTTTTATATTTTAAAATTATTTCTAACAACAAAATATGTAACAATAGCATTTTGTTTGTGTTTTTCTTTCCGTACAGTAGAATCTAGTGTGGTTTCCTTTGTCAGATTTAAATGCCTGTATTATTATTATTATTATTATTATTATTATTATTATTATTATTATTCAATGGGACAAACATTTACACTAAGTTTGTTCTATACAACACATTTTTACTAAACACACTTTTTTAGAAAGCTATTTGTTGTATATAAATGGCTGTTATCTGTATTCTCAATAAATACATCAATTAAAATGTGCACAACTCTTATTGCAAACAAAACTTTCTTTTTCGGTTCAACTAAAATTATGCTAAGGTGCAAAAGTTTTATATAATTATACACTAATATAGACCTTTAGGAACTTTAGGTTAATCGATAGGAATCTTACTCTGCTCAAATTCAAGATACGATGCCTCTGTCAATTAAGAAAATAAAAACCACGCTGAGGGAGGCGCTGTTAACATAGATGAGCTTTGGTACACTTACAGGAAGTTGGCAGCAGGTGCCACCGGAAGTGTGCCCGTCCAACCCTTCTAAATGAGAACAAGCTTTATTGCAGAATCACACTAACCGCAGCCAAGAAAAAAAGAGAACGTAAGTTTTAACAGCTTTATTGTTTTACAGAGAAAGTGTATGTAACAAAACTCACATTGTTCATGTTGAAATGTGTTCGTTTTCGCCAGAGTGGGTCTGCGGGACCCAGCAAGGCGGCTACCTAAATTAGCACGGCTTTGTTAGCTAAGGTGCTAGCCGACATTATATAGCACGCGTGGGAAGATTTAAGGCTTTTCCAACGTGAAAAAACGCAACATCATTCATTTAGACAGTATACATATTTAAATTTTGTTCAACTTGTATGCTATAGGCTACTGTTTGCATTACGAGGCAGCCATTAGAATATTTCACATCGCGTTTTGTCCATAAGCTGTTATTTAACGCTTCACACTACATTAAAAAACGGCGCTTGGAGGATTTTGCGTCTATTGACGTCTTGATTAATCTATAGGCTATATTCATACCGGGCAGTAGGCAGTTGCTGTTCTTCTAGCTAGTTCGCTCTAAACAATGCTTCTCATGTAGCGGGCCGGGGCCCTAAGTCGGTAGATTGCATTTAGGACGCCTCAAAGTGTTTCTGAAAAACTGTACGAAGTAAAAATGTTTATAGTTCTATATAAACAGTGATACTTTTGTGTGGTTGAAGTTATATAAAATGATATAGGTTATAAGTATATAACTTATATGATATATTTATTACATGTCTGATAATTCCTTGGAATGTGTATTACACTGTATTATCTTTATTTTGCAAATACTTCTATGGGTTATAACGTTAATACTTTGGTAAGCACCCTTTGTCTTCCGAATGCACTGTAGTAGAGCTTTGAATTTCATGTTCCAGTTTGTTTATATGATGAAAATAAAAAAGAGCCTTGAACTGAGCAGTGTCCTTTTTGGTCTTCAGAGAGTGTTGTGTCTCAGCTGAACATGAGCACTGCCATCCCTAATCACCGGCGGGTCAAGCCTGGAGGTAAGAGTGAGCAGTGTCCAGTAGAAATGAACTTAGGCAAGTCCATCAATAAATTCCAGTTCCATAAGATTATTGAAAAATAATTCTAAGGCTAATTTCAATGCGCTACATTTCAAATTGACTTCAGTGGCTTTTAGTGTCATGCTCTTGTGGAGGGGCCCCTCGTTGATGACTGCGGTCATGTATCTGGGTGAGTGGATGTAACTGTGAGTCCTTTGCAGCCATTAAGCCCGGAGCTGCATCCAGTGGAGTGACCGGACCCACCTCCCAGATCCCCGGCCTGTCCCAGACCACCATCCAAAGCCCCAGTGGGGAGAGGATCAGCTGCCGGCGAGTGGGGATCTTTGAGAGCGACTCGGACTATGTCAAGCTCGCTAAGCAGGGAGGACATAAAGGTATAGTGTTTCATTATTTTCATTAACTTATCAATTATCACTTTCTGAATTAATCAAATCAATATTGTATCAATATTCTAATATTGGTAAACTGATTAAATGAAAAGTGCAAATAGATTCAACTACTTAATTTCAACCCTTGTTTACTATTTTGTTTATAAAGGCTGAAAGTTGCACTGCTGAATAAGTGCCACTTTTATTGACAAATGCTACAAAAAATATATATTTTTTGTAGCCATGGCTTTGTGTTTTCATTCAAAGTATTTAATCCTTTGCTTTAGGTGTATCAAAAAAATCACATGCAACAACTTGCCATGTAAGTTAAAATGAAATGCTTGGGACCAATTACAAGTCTGTTCGTCCCCTCAGGCCTTCTGAGTCATGACGTTGAGGACGACCAACCAAAGCAACACTACAATCCATCAAACTTTTTTGGAGGTGATGAGTCAAAAAAGTGAGTTGCTGAGTGGAAGTCATGTTGTGAAATAACAGTTCTGCTGATAACGCTGTGGTCCTCTGAGTGCTTTGAGCCTGTCAGTTCCTTTTTCGTGTTAATGTTAACTGTCAGAAAAGCATGACCATTCAATAATATCCCCATTCAAATATGAAACTAGTGGCATATTTCTGATGAAGTCTAGCACTGCAAACCCCCACTCTAAGCCATGTCCCTGAGAGCGGCGGTAATGTGAAATGGAATAAGGGGTGGGCGATATGGCAAAAATTTCATTTCCCAATTTTTCTTATTCCAAGATCACGATTTCAATTTCATCAGGATTTATATATTTATATTTGTACTGTTGCTTACATTTCCTCATACTGAGGGCTAATACTGTTATCGTTAGTATTTGTGAATGAAAATGTGTCTAGAAAGTGTTATTTTTACAAACTTTATTTTACAAAACATATGGCTTTTATTAGAGGCAGGTATTTTTTTAGTATTAGAGTGTTGTTCTATGTACCAAATCCTATATATATGCCATTTTAATGATAACATCAAGCTTGCTTATGTATTGCGGCTTAAATCTATGTGTTTTACACTGGTTTAGAGGATGTCAGACAGGCCCTTGTCTCAGACTGAGAGTAAAGTGTCTTTACGCTTACACTTAGTTTTATTTAGCGAGAGTCGAGTAGAGATCTCTTCAGGACCATCACTGTCAACAAAATAACGTTGTAAGCGACTGACATTTTTAACAACGTTGTCATTAACGGGTGAATAACATTCTCAGTAACGAGTTGTCATGGTTTCATTTGTCCTGTTGTTTCAACAAACAGTGTAAGTTCTGTGTGAACTTATTGTGAAGGCAGGGAGAGGAGAAACTGAAGCGGTCAGCACTAGCACGTCGGTCGACTCTTGTCTTGGCTGTGAGACTTCTGTTGCCCAAAGCCCTTCCCACACTTGACTGTGATTAGTTCAGTCTGTCTTTCACTCATCCAGAGCATGGCATAGACGAGCCAATAGTGACAGTGGGTGGGAAAAAAACAAACTGCACGCTTCTGTGTATGAGCACAAAGCCACACCAAATAGAAACGCAATGTGGTGCGATACAGATATTTTCTAAACTGTCAGATCGTCACGTTATAATCATAACACGATAAAACACGCTCAACTATCGTCCTATCGCCCACTCCTAAATGGAATGTCACCCTGGTTTTGTGCTTTCAGTGGAAGCCAAGCCACCTCACCTGACAGCCAGATGAAGGGGGGCAGGCAGCTTCTGGCTGCACCGTTTGGCACTGATAATGATGTGTCCTGGGAAAAGGAGTCCGATAGGTTTTCCCATGGTAAAGAGAAGGTGAATGGACCAGACTAGTCATCCCCATGGGCCAATTTTTTTTTACCATTACCTTTTCATTTTGAGCCATTGTGCATTTATAATCATTTGGTCATTCTTTTCATTGTTTATATTTTCTTTCTGTTCGCGTCATATAATATCATTAGTCATTGTAGCACTTCATCCACCTCTAAATGCGGTCTGATCTTTTCCCACTGCATGTCTTTACCATCTGCTTTTGTTTGTATGATGGATTTACTTTACCATCAGCTCAACAACCAACCTCAGTTTGTCAGGTCAGGTGTAGCTACAGGTCAGACATGTACTCATGCTTCTCCCCTCTGTAGATGTCTCCTGATGATGCAACCAAGCAGCTGGAGGCTCTGTCCATGACTAACAAATACAAGAGAACGTGAGTGAATCCTGTCCGTCCCAGGTGTGGCTTCAGAAATGTGTGATCTTGATTTATTGTTGATGGCCATCTCCTGTCCCCCTCAGGTCATATGATAAGAAGGCTCCACCGGTCAGCATGACCAAACTGCTGAGTCATGGTTATGTGGAGGAAAAGAAGTCTCCTGACGACGACACTTCAAGTACAATACACTGCTGTTTGTCTCATTTACAATGCACTATACTGTAGCCATACACAAACATACAGCCAGCTATGTTGAAGATTGCACAGAGGCAAACTTCTAGTTATAGCTTAATCAAGGGATTGTTACGGTTAGAAGATGTAGGTTATGCAGTGTGCTTCGTCTAGACCCAAATTAGAAATCTCTAGGCTGTAATTGGCCCAGATTTGTGACGCCATAGTCATTACAGCTGCAAACCTCATAAGTTGCATGGACCACGAATCAGATTTTATCACTGGGGGGGGGGGGAAATGCCGCAGACAGTCTGCCTTAATCTTTATCCCATTTGGTACAGATTAGGCTGCAGTCTAAGAAAATTGAAAAGACTTTATATAATGCTAAATGGACTGTATTTCATTTTTGTCCTAATTAAGATGCAAAACACTTCACAATGCACTTCTTTGATCTGCCACTGGTTCTGCTCTGAGCCACAGCAGAATGAATACTCAGCTATTTGGAACAGTAACCCTCATTGAAAGTGCGTTTCTACAGTGTTAAGAGAATGTGTGTAGCATCGGCAGGGCCACACATAATGTTCTACACAATGAATTATAATGAGATGAATTACTTCATCTGTTTATTTTTAGGGATAATGCACCAGTACAAGTGACTAGTTGTCACACTCTGGAATTTTCCTCTGGACCAAAACCGCTGGAGGTTGAAAACTGCTGCTCTATGTGCGCACAAGCAGTAGAAAACACAAAACTAGCTCATGCAAAGCTTCTTGAAAATCAACCGTTAGGGAATAACACAAATGACTGCCCCTCTGAATATGTCTTCTTCTATGTTCCCAGGCGTGACCTCAGAACAGACCAGCACTATTGCAACAGAGGACGTGGATGTGGACGACCTTGAGTAGACCAGGTCCCGTCTCGAGGCCAAGGGGGTCGCAACAGTTTTCATCAAACACACCCATGTATTAATTGTACATCTGCTGACTGTTTTGAATTATGTTTATGCAAAGGTACTGCCCTCTATTTATTTGCTCAAAGGTGTAAAATGTCTGATTTTTATCTTAAGTAGATGTATTGGTGCTTTAGTATTCATTTTCTGTGTTGTTGCCACTCGATTTGAAAAATGTGTACCGGGCAGGAAACTAACGCTTTACATCCTTTCAGAAAGAATTGGAGATCCAGTTTAAGAGTTAGTGCCTCTCCCCGGTTGTATGAAGATCGAGCATGTGAATTGTAACAGTGTTTGTGCTAATGACTCGTGGTGAAAGTGACGTGAAATATAATAGTTTTATTCAAGGGCTGTTGCCGTGGGAAGGAGTTGCATCTGCGTGGATTCGAGCATTAGTCCAGACCAAGTCCAAAGCTTGTAGCTGCTGAGGTTTGTCTAGTTCAAGGGGCCAAAGGCTGCAGAGAGCTGAAGGGCCACAGTCCCACTCCTCAGCTTCCTACGCAGTTACTGATTTCCAAAAATGTCAGTTCCCCTTAACATAATAAGAGCAGAGTGATTCATAAATGGTTTAGATAGTGGCCAACATATTTACCAAACTGTATTTAGGTGGCAGAGAAAAGCTTGAGCCTTGAGCATCGTTTCTTTCAACAATCAATTAATTTCTCATTTAGTAGCTCTGGTAAATGTCAGCTTTAAACTTGAGCGTTCTAAACGGGGAGGCTTATTGCTTATTAACATATATGCTGTAATATAATCTGTAGTAATACTCATTCTTTAATCTAGGAACGCATTCGATTTTGAAAACGTAGGCAACCCTGCTTCTATTACTTTTTTTTTTTTTTTAGTGTATGCAACAGTTAGATTCATGATAGCCACAAAAGCCTACATTCAGTGTAATTACCAGAGCTTAAGAAATGTCAGTGCCAAGAGTGTTGCCTGTTGTCACATATTGATCTGCATCAAACTAACACAAATCATAATAAATGAAATGTTCCATTTTGACAAGCCTGAAGGTAGTTCACTTAAAGAGTCTGTTCTGTCCAAGCAGGTCCTTCTTATGCTGAGTTTGTAGGTCACAATAGAAGACAGTGATAGTCCATAGCCTCACAAAACTGATATGTAGGGACAAACATCAGGGTTCCCCTCAACTTCCTGGAAAAGCTGGACTATAACTGACCAGTCCTCCAGAGGATAGAGTCAAATGAGTTTCTTTCCAATCAAACCAACGGCGTATTAATATGTTTTGAAGGCTTTATATTGGGCTCAGACAGTAGTCATTTAGTGCCATTTGTTTTTTTCTTTTTTGCACTTTTGAGGTGGACTGCTGTGGTAATGCTTCTGGAAACTGATGTAGAGAAGAGCAGACTCAGAGCGTAACACTTGATCATGTTTGAGCAGCAGCAGTGAACAGTCAGACCGTAATGTTCAGGCGAGACGTTTGATGAAGAGGACGGAAATGCTCCTTTTGCTCCAGTGTCCTTTGATTCGCGGTGTAACGAATGGTGAACGTATCAGAGTTTGATGACTGGACGTCTTGAATATTCAGGTTCAGCGCTGCTCCCCCACAAACCACTGTGGATCCAACCTTTAGCAGCTGTTACTTTTCTGAGTCTCCAGTGTGTGTCCTTGCTTTTTTCCATCAGTGGTTTTAAAGTGTTTTACCAACAAGAAGAGAAGCAGCAGCTCATTTGAGACCCTGGTTCAGTGTTACACCAATAAAGAGGCATGTGCATGGACACGTCCACTGGTTTTGATTTCTGTTACGTGTTAATTTTAAATGTAATTTTTCCACTGATTACTTATTTGACTTAACAATAATAAACAATTCGGCCAGTGAAGTCTAATGAAATGAAATCTAAAACGAAGACATGATCTAATATTGTGTAATGTACTTTGCATTCTCTATTAGAAATTTAGGAATGATCTTTGCAAGTATTTGTTTGGTTCATACGATGTATTCTGTGAATGTTTAAGGGAAATAAAATAACTCCTAAAATGTTGAGCTAAACTGAACCTGTTACAGATTTTCTTTCACAGTTTTTAGTACTTAGTGTATGTCTGGGTCAGTAGTTTGCAGTGACAGTATTTTAATGACACTGGAAACCATTTCAGAACTATTGTTTCACTTGATAAGAGTTTATTTGAAAGATCTTTTTCTTTACCAGTCCCTGACAGAACAAACAATCTAACCAAAAGAAAGGGTATAAGAAAGTTTTGTTATTTTAAGGTAAGGTATTTTAGGCCCATTGCCTTCAAAGTCCTGTATAAAGAACTTTTTATTTTTAAGTTAAACCTCCCTGCTCCTGGTTGCTCCAGAGTAGTGATCTACCACAGCCCACTGCTGTTCAGAGTTTTCAGGTCAACAGATCAACACTACTGCTCATTTCCACGAGGAGTGACCAGGTGAGTGTCCCGGAGCCCGCAGCCCGACCCTCGAGTCAGTGCAGCGGGCAACGACGCTATTGAGCCCACAGCCCGGAACTGGGGACCACAGTCCGTTCCTGCGGACCACAGTCGGGTCATGTAGCCAGTGCAGCAGCCCCTATAGCTCCAGAACCCGCTGCACTGGATTATCGATTATTTATCGGAGAAGAATACAGCCGCATGGTGACGTCACGGCGCTGATCGCCGAGTGGCTGGGCGGGTGCCGCGAGAGCCAGAGGAGCAGTCGTGCATGCGCGCGCTGAAAAATCGGGAATAACAGACGAATATTGCACGAGGAGCGTGGACGTCCCTGTTTGTTGTGTTCGGCGGCGCGTGGACAATGTAGCCTAGCTGTGCCAGGCTCGTGCACTCAGGAGGATGGAGGCGTAACCGCGCGCATCCAGCTGTGGCCTGCTTCTACCAACATCTGGCGGTGAGTGGGGGGTAGGGGTCTGTCCCAGGTCTGGGTGCGGGTCTGGACCGGGTCTAGGGTGGACTGACAGTCAACCTTTAGCTTGTCACGGAGAGTCGAGACAAAATGGCAAACGCTGAATGTGACAGGATGATGAATGCTCGTGTCGCTGCTCGCACCTGCAGATGTAGCTGTGCCGCTGCAGATGCAGGTGTGTGCTCCTGCTGCTGATGCTGCTGCTGCTGCTGCTGCTGCTGCTGCACTGTGCACAGATGTGCGCGGCGCCGTTTGTTCAGAGTGCTCCTGTACGAAGGCTGTGAGCACATTGCTGGTTTAGACATGACTCGCGCAGAGCAGCTCTAGGTCAACAGTAATTCTGCAGAGACACTCCTCTCTGTGGAGACACCAGAGCTCTTGAACAGCTCTGAAAATGGCACAGAGCTTAAGGTCAGAGAGACCCCTGCAGCAGCATTAGTGAACACAGCGTGGCCCCGGGCCCTCCTGAAGAGCCCAGAGTGCAGATCCTGACCAGCTTGTAATTGTGCAGGGTCAGAGAGGCCGGCCGGCTCCGGACTACACAGCAGCAACAGGGAAGACATGGAGGAAGGGGACGCAGAGGGGGAAGGGCCCATGGCAGTGCAAGAGGGGCCGAGTGGTCCCAGCCTCCTGCCGGACCCCACCATCACCACCACCACCAACCTGCTGGCATCTGTCAAGGAGCAGGTACAGGCTGCACTTACACTCCAATCTCAGTCTGATCTCAGTCGAAACATTGTAGAGTTTTTCTTGTCAGACATAATATTGTGTCCAGTGATCTGTGCTAAAACACTGGTCTCATTTGCACCTCACAGACTGACCCAAATAAAGTTTGTAAATCCAGGACATTTTCGTGATGAGACTGTAGTGGCTCTTCACACTGAGCTCCATATGTTCCATTAAAGACCCACTCACACTTTCCACAAATCTCCTCTTTGTAGATGAATGAATGAGGAACTGTGGTAACCCCTTTTAATTAAATGGCCTTCTGCTGATCTTTGGACAGACACACATTTGCTTTTCTTCCAGAGATTTTAATTTTTAGACAAAAGCCAATGACAGCATTGTATTTTTTTTTCCAAATGAATGACAGGACTTCATATGGTCAGAATATTTGAGCTATCTGCTTTATCTGTAATATTCATATTTTGACATGACTGATACATTTTCCAGATTTCAGGCTTAGTAAATCCTTTTGAATTTAATTCTGATTTTTACATGTGCTGATATCACAATGATGATAGCTTTATGATATATTGTATGCCCAAAGTAAACAACAAAACAGTGATCTAGTTCTTATTTTGAAAAGCACAGACTTCTTTACTTCTTTAAGTCTACAAATTTATTTTAAAACACTGAAGTTGAAGAAGGATTAAGCCTTTGTGTTGTTTGCTTTTTCATCCAAATTGTGTTAAGCCACATATAGTTTTTTCTCTATGGGCAAAAAACAAACAAACAGAAAAAAACAAACAAACAAAACCAAAAATCTTTGGTATTTGACAAACAACATGAAAGTGACCTTCTGTAAATGGCTCCTTTGACCAGCTTTGGCGGAGGTCATTTCGATAACAGTCAGGACACTGCAGTCTAAAGCCACACGCTCCTGCCAGATAAACATGTGTTTCTCCATTTCTATGTGGAACATAAAGAACTCATCACCACAGGTTACATGCCTGGCTCTGGGAGAAGGCTAAGAGCCAATCGTCCCAGTTAATCGTCTCCAGAACTCTCCTTGTCCGGCAGCTGAAGTCTCAATGTTTGTGTGAACATTTGTGAGTTCACAGACTGAGGAAAATCCATCTTGTATTGCTCCAAACAAAGAGTCTGCTCATGAACTGCTGCCGGTTCAACCAATCATGTGGCAGCACTGACGGTTCTGGGCATGTTTAAGGTTTGAAGAAGGTGAAGTAACTGTTACCTTAACAACGTAGTGTTGCTCTGATTGATGATGGTTTATCCAGTCACTCACCAAGTACCTGCCCTTTGCAAACGCTTTAACAGACTATGTTTGTACATGATTATATTGTATATTTACACCTAGTGTGGTCTTTTGTACGTCTTATGAAAAGACACTGATTCGCCAAATTTTTCGTAGAACAATTGAATTTGTAAGACGTTGATTTCAGATGCCAAAAATATAGCCTCTACTATAAAATCACAAAGTGGAGAACACGCCGTGTGTCTCCCTCTGAGCTCCAGTTTTTCCTCTTCATCCTGTCATCGTCTGTTCTCTACTCTTAATTACACCTGGACAGCGGCCATGTTCTCCACGTCATCTCCAGGTGCCTTTACTTAGCCATATATTATTTATAGACAAAAAAAAGGCTGTCACTTTTAATCTTTTTCTTTGGAGGCAAAATGTGAGCAGCTTGAAGTCTGCCTCCTTGATGCTGCCTTTAGTTTTCATCGAGTTGGTGTTTCTTGAGAGCCCCAGGGCCGGTTCTGGTTCAACTGCACCGTCTGGGACCGCTATCGGACTGGGGACCTCCTGTGGGTTGGTTCAGGAGCTCACCATCTGCACGTACTGTACAGACGGTCAAGAGATGTGGGATCATTCAGATTAAGATGTTCTCACGTTGTTCTTAGTCTGGTCCATGAATCAGTTTGGACTAGTGTAAACACTGCCGTCATTAGTCCATAAAGGATATGACACTGGCAGGGAGGGCAGGTTGTTGTGCTCAGTGAAAGCTGAGACGTAATGCAGAGCTCCTCGGGCTCAAGTTTGTGCATCAGGATAGAAATCTGGTGTGGAACCAGGCCAGAGCTGTTTATTGAGCTGTCACAATATGTGTATCATATCACAACAAAAGGTTCCAAAGAAGGCAACTGGATTTAGGTTTGAAGATGAAAACATTGCATCCCTCATCCAAGAGACTTCAATTCTAAGTTCAACTGGCAAGAGAGCTGAGTTTCATATACCTCAGAGGAGGGATATGAGCTTGAAATTTGAAAAAGGAGTAAAGGAAGTCATCTTTGTTCAAATAAAGACAAAAGAGCTGGTCTGAGGCTGAATCTTTCCTCTATTTACAACAGTGTATTGAAATAAAAATCAACAGTTTTTCTCCAGAAGGACATAAAAACCTGAAGGAAGCAGTTATGCTAATGGTTCACAAGAGCTACACAACCTTCCTCTGAGAGATATAAAACTCAGCTCTCTTACCAGTTCAATTGACGCTGAGTGAAGTCTGCCTTTGTCAGTGTTTATGTGAGGATTACATCTGTAGAATCAAACCTACTGCGCTAATGTGCCTCCATGTGTCTACAGTCCTCACAAGAACTCACAAATTGTTACGCGGTATTAGTTTGGTTTGATAACGTTTGGTTTCACGCTACAGTTTCTAAAAGCGCAATATTGGACTTTACTTCACGCTGTGATTACTGTTGTCGTGACTACGAGAGGAACATGCCTCCCGAAGATGACTTTTACTGTGGTGAATGTGTCGCTTCAGTGGCTTTTGCAGTTAAACTGGATAAATACAGTAATCAGACAGAAGTAGGGCCTATAGAGACATGTTATTCTTAATATAGAATTAATAAAAACACTTGAAACTTCAAATGTACTGTTTAAGACACACATGTCAAACTCAAGGCCCGGTGGCCAAATGCGGCCCTTTGCAATGTTTTATGTGGCCCTCCAGCACATTTAGGAGGTGAAATTTTTGTCACTAGGTTTTAATTGGAACTGAACAGCTTTTATGGATTAGTGGATTTGATTTTTGCATCAAAGAAAATAAATAAAATTGTTCTAACCCAGACAAAACCTGTTCAAATCAACTGAAAACTAGATGAAATCCATCTAAAACTTGTTGGAATCTGACTAAAACCTTTTCAAATCCATCTAAAATCTGCTCAAATCGAACTTAAACCAGTTTCCATAAAAAGAGGAAATTAATGTTAAAGATAACTTATGTAAGACTCAAATGAAGCTTCCAAATGTCACCACCTTTGGCCCCCTTATGAACCACCACTTTAAGTTTGGTTTAAGACATGATTCCAATCACTATAATGCTTATTTGGAAAACAGATGGCTTCACAGGAGCCATAAAAAAGGTAAAACAATGTAATCTATGCGTTTTATGTGTTTTTAAACCTAATCAATATCTGTTTTTCCTTGTTTCCGTCCTCCGTTTGCTCTTCTTCGTGTGTTTAATTGGCCGTGACTCTCTGCATTTGGTCCTAAAGTCTGTACTATCGTCAAACGTGCTTTCACAAATGAACTGAACCTTGGTTCAGTTTTTGCTGGACCAAAGAGCAATTGTTTGGTCTGAACCACGGTCCACAGGAGTTTTCACACCTGAGGTTTTGGTTAGAGCCAAACGGGACAGTCTGAAAGTCACCCTAAAGCGCCCTAAAATAGTACATTAGCTTAACTCAGGGCACAGTTAATGAGTAATAACTTTTTTTCATAATTTCATCAGTAAGTAGACCCTTCAGAACCAGTCACTTTTTTCAAACCAAAAAAACATTGACAACTGCTAGGGTCGGTTGCTTTGATTTCTGTGTAAACTCGCAAATCTCACAGAATCTAACGCTGCACAAGTTGTTTTGAGCCAAAGTACCAAAAGTAGTGTTTAGGCCTTAAATGGAGACACTTTATTGTGCTTTGTCAGAGCTCTGACCGCTTCCATATTGTAGAATTTTTAATAACTAAAGTATTCTGTACGCATTTTATTCTTATCACTATGTAACGTCTTTGCTGTATTTGTGAAATAGAAGTCAGAGAATGAACCATGTATGAACCACGGCATTCATAACGCTTCACAAAGTCACACCTGAACACTTCACATTAGTTCAACAGTGTGTTACAAAAAAATAAGCGGAAATGTTAATGCTTTGCCATCTGCCATCTTTTATACCATCCCACATTTCACTGTCACAACAGAGCGCCGAGAGACATGAGTGACGTGTTGACTGCAAGTGGGCCTAAATATTAATATTAAAATGACCTACCTCAGTTTTAACATGCCCCGTCCCTCAAAAACAACCCAAGCCAAACATTAAACACAGAGCAGTTTTCTAGAACAGTCTTTGCAAAATAAAATGATGTGTTGCATTAATGTTCCGATCTTTGCCAAATGGGCTTCAGCTCTGTTCCTTAGAGCTCCTTCACACGACATGCCGCCTCCACCAGTGTGGAAGTAATCACATTATTCAAATTATTCAAATGATGAAACATTTTCCCATAGACTGACAATAGATGATAGGAAGTGTTTTTTCTGTTACATAGACCTCATATGACTTTGAATTTGAAAAAATAAACTAAACTGGATCCAGATGTACAGCTCCTGCTGCTGTGACATTAAACCCACGGCATATCCTCATCTACTACCAGGACTATATTAAAAAATATGGATAACTTATAACCATTTTGTAATCAGGAAGTTATGATTTGTGATCTGACTGTAACCTCCAGTCTCCAGTTTAACTCACAACCTCCCGTTTATTCAGTTTCTTGTGGTTCGGAGCTAAATTCAAGTACAGGAGCTAGAGTGTTGGCAGTTCTCGAGTAAATCTGCTGTAGTTTGTGTGACAGACTGCTGCTGTTGGAGCACTGTCCCTGGTGGACAATAAGGCTCCCAGTGCACGAATGTGACGCATGGTGCTGCTGAAAAAGAACACGCAAGCTCAGCAAAATCCCTCCTTTCTGTGGCCAGAAGAGAGAATAAACCACCACAACTGGGCCAGGGCCCTCTTGGGCTGATGTGTCCATGTGACTGCAGAGACAATCTTTGACTAGAGCAGTGTTAGCTTCTCATGAGGTTGTAGTATTTTAGCAGAAGACAGTGGTCTGGAGCAGACAGAGGACAGAACACAGTCTAAACATGGAACACAGTCTGACTGGAAAAACAATACCAGTTTAATACCAGTTAATCTTTTATTTTAGCTGCCCGTTCCCATGGCAACAGCATCAGGATCTTGACATTTTAAGCCTACAATAAGAACTTTTTCTAGATCTTTATACTTATGTGATTGTAGTGGGTGGTTTTGAAAACATTCTGCGCAATCTGTTCATATAAACTGTTGTTTCTATATATCACACTAGACATTTCAAAATAAAAGTCATGTTATTACATAGCGTCAGTTATTTTGGCAGAGCCAGAAAAGGACAGAGCGTTAGACCTGCACTCACCAAAAACACAGCTTCACCACAACAGCAACTGATTCACAGCAGTATGTCAGCATAGAATTAGAAAAGCCCTGACTGAACATAAGTGGCATAAATGGAATACATTATTTTGAAGTTTGTACAACAATTGTAAGAATGTAAAGACATTTATTTGCGTAATGTTCAATAGTTCTTGATGGCGTGAGTCTACTAAACAAATCTTCAAAATGTACATTTGATTTGCTATTTTTAGAAAGGCATTTGATTTGGTGTTCAATTTATTTTAGTTTTTTTTTTTTAGTTTTATTGAAATATTGATATCGATCACTATAGATTTTTTCCCATAATGCACAGCCCTAAATACTCTGGACTGAGGCTGGTCCTATGAAAACAGGTCTGAGCGAGACAGATGTGGAAGTGGACTTGATGTGATTCCATGTGATACTAGTTTTGGGAATTTATTCCAGTTAATAAAATGTGGACAGTATGGGCCTATTACTGTAGCAAAAGGATTTGTGAACTCGTATCAAGATATGTGTGCGTGCATTACAAGTTCTGTGTGTGTGTAATAAGATTTATGTGTGTGTAAAATGATCAACCTTAAATGCACAAAAGTCTGTCCTGTCATTTCAGATTTGTGTATAGTTCTCTGGCCCTGAGTTTAGACTAAGAGGCTATGTCAGCACAATCAATGTGGCACAATCACACAACTTGTTTACAGAGACAAAGGACATAGCTTGTCATAAATGGATTGTTTGCCTAATATAGTGAAGCATCAGCTAAGTATAATACATAGTATAAGAATCCTTGGTTTCTGATTTAATTAAATAAATGTAACATTAAAAAGGACTGTAACCCAAGTTTTGTCTGTATTTAGAGCTTTGTGTGTACACCTAAAGACTTTTAGAGAGTTTACAAATACTTTTGCTACAGTAATAGCTCCATAGATAGACTTTTTTTTAATGTTTTCATTCTACAACAAATTTGAGTGACTCCACATTTGAGAAAAGAAGAGACCTAGCAACACCTGAGGTCTGTGGAACAGTCACTGCTTCAGGAGAAGGTGCTTTGACACTTCAAAGATAAAGCCGGCCTTGGATAATGCCTCTTTGCAACTGCTAGAATTATTTACTCTGTTACAACTCCCAGTGTCTCAGAAAGCCTTTTGACAAGCCTCAGAGAATCACTACTGACTTGTGACTCTCTCAGGTGGGCGTACAAAGCTGTGGAAAGTGTTTTAATTCAACTGCAGGTTACATCTGTAGGTGGAGAGAGCACCAGAAAGACATTAAATGCCCCCTTTTCACTTAATAACATAGTCCCTGGTGCTTCCATGAAGGTTTTATGTTACATGTCTCGATCAAAATGTGTTTAAGGTATACCGGGCCCTGAAAAACCCTGTCTGAATCACTCCTCAGAAACGCTCGGTTTTGGCCACTGGCCCTTTAACTGATCACTTCATGTCCCACTTCAATTTCTGTTCTCGGTCACCATTTTCTATAGTCTTTACAGGGTTACGCTCGTACAAAACTGCAAGTTGTTATTTGGGGATTTTAAACATTCTCATTGATTCAACCATGGATTACATGTTTGAGCCAGAGCCAGACCACGAGCGTGAAGAGTCCCAGGAAGAAACTGGGGAAGAGCCTGGGGCAGCCAGGGTGAGAACGTTATCAATGGGCAAACTAACTCTGTTGAAAACACTTAATGCATTTAAAAGCATATTCAGACATGGTTTCTTCCCACAGAAGAGACTGATACATAAATCTGTGTATGTTGCGGCCAGTGTATTTTCATCTTGATATTGTGATATGTAGCTTCTGTTACTACACCCATAACAAAAACTCTGCCTGTGAAGAGCATTGCTGGGTTGGGGCAGCTGCTGAGACACGTTTAACATAAAGACCCTAAAAGTACAGCTGCAACGTTGTGATGCTATACCCAGGGCTCAGACGGGGCAGAAGTGACAGACAGCTATCCCCGGAGCTAAGAGGGGCAGTAGAGAGAGCTAAGCTAAGAGGGGTAGTTCTAAATTCCTGTAGCCTACCTGCAGTATGTTGACACCTCAGTTTCTGATGCACAACACTCCTCTGAACCTGTCCATAGCTCAGCAGCTCTGCGGACAGCAGGCATTAACTGGTCTGAACTAATCCACAATCCCAGTGCTCCTTACACCCCATCCCACTCCAACCCTCAGTGCAGCCACATATCACAATCTTAAACATCCTCTTGTCCTTTATTTTTTCTGTTTTATTTTATTCACTGATATTTCATGTAAGAAATTGGGAACATAACTCTGGAGTCTGGAGTGGCTTCCTCTAGTCTATATGTCAGCTTATAAACTCATATAACTGTGATTACTGGCTCTGTCTACATATAGCCAAACCAATAGTAGCATGTTTTTTATGTTTAAAAAGGCTTTAAGCGATAAACTGACATGAGAGCAAACTAAAGCTGCTAAGAAAACAAGATGGCTGATGCGCTCTCCGCTCTGCGGCCTGTAAAGGGAAGTGACGCGAGCAGAGAGCCCGCCTCCTTGGATTGTTTCGTCACAGTCAAGCTTTTTGAGAAACATTTTTGGGCAAGTGGAGAGATTCTGCCCCATAACAGAGAGATCCCGCAGTTGTTTTATTTCACACTTTGTGAGTTAGTAGAGACCCCAAACATGATTATAGTCGCAAAAAGTATGTAAAAGTGGTTGTTGCATGGAATGTCCCCAATCTGAACGTGACCAATAGGTGTAACTGTGTGCATTTACTCTCCATATGATTATCAATTACGTATTATCCCCTGAAATGCTGGAAAACATTATACTTCCATTAGACACATGCCCCAGATCTGTCCCTTTGCTAACATTTATCCAGAGCATACATACTTTTCTTTTAGGAAATACATGCTTTCAATGGAAAGGCAGTTACTTAAAACATAATTTGAAGATATTGTCAAAAGGATGTCGACATGGAAGCTCAGGTTTTCATTGATTATTATAAGATGGTAAAATTTTCCGGTTCCACAGATGCACCCAGAGCTTGTTGCTGGACGGAGGTGATGAATGGACAGTCCTTCAGAAGCAAGTGATTATGTGTCCTTGTTATGTATGGCCTCTGATATGATTCTTTACCTGAGCACTGTATGAACGTGTCTGATGCTGTACAGTCCGATAGGGCACACCAAAAGCTCCATTTGAAGTGTGACTCCTCTCTTTTGGCGGCGTGTTAAAGCAGTCACAGAACTAGGCTGAACATTTCACGGCTCCGGCAGATGCAGCGTGGATAAAGACGAGTGTGGCGCAGTGATTGGACACGTTCTGAATCGGACAGAATCGCCGGGAGGCAGAGGTCCGCGGGGTCACTGGACAATAGAGGGTTTATGACGCCATAGAACAGGCCAAGCTGGTACCATGCTGTCTCTGGATCCGGTCCACATCAGGAGGAGGCTGGAGCACAAAGGGCGTTAGGTGCTCTCCTCTAAAAAATGTGGAAATAGTGGTTCACATACGTCACAGATAGGAGAGAATTTGTGAAATAACGTTGTATAATCTACGCCGATAATCAATGCTTTCCTCCACCTTATGACTAATGTTTACTTTTGTTGGTATTGTGCACTGAGCAGAGCCCCTGTTCTCGACAAACAGCAGCGAAAGTGAAAGTGTTAATGTGGCCCTGTGCTTTACGTCTTGGCTCTGTCATGTTGATGAGCAGAACTTTGTGCAGTGTTCTTTCTGAAGTGCACTAGAAGTGAAACTAGAGCAGATGCTCTTCTGGTGGGTTGAACTGAGAGAAAAACTGTGTTGACAGCTAGACCATTTGATTTGACAGAAACTGATAGCACCCTGCAGTAAATGTCCACACAATTTAACAGAACAGAAAACACAATTATATTTAAAAAAAATAATATTTTTCAAGTATAAATCACTAAAAGAATGAAAGGAAGTGCTGCTCAATACAAATCCTGACCTGATGTCTTCTCTGTTGATTTTTTCGGTGTCTCACATTTTCAATCTTACATTTTGCAGTGTTTTGCGGCAATTCCCCCATAGCTGTGCTAGCATACACAAACATCTCCCCAATTAACTCTGAATAATCACAAAAAACAATGCCCAGTTTTGCTGCAAAAAAACGAACAGTGTGTTCTCTTTTCTCGTTTTAGTTTCAGCTTGTGTTATTTTGGACTCTCCTCTTTTTAAGCAGCATTTTCTTATATGTTTAATGTAAGACACAATCAGATCTCTCACAGAATGTGGCCATTTTAAATCTGATTTAAGAGATGATTGAGGCTTTGTGAGTCACATGACCAGCTCTGACCCAAATACAAAGGAGCTTTTATTAAGAGATAGTGAGAAGCAGAGGTTTAACGATTTAACCCATCTGTAATGGTCAGATATGTGTGGATATGTGGGGAGGGGGTGTTGCCTGGGTCTGGTGAGCCTGATGACTCTCGCCCAATCAGAATAACAATGTTTCAACTCTTCACATTCCCAGAGCCTCAGTTTGTAATTATATAGTGTTTTTACAAATATTGTTGTAGTCATTCCTGTTTAGAGCCCCTTCATTTATTTCCACATAGTAATATTCTTTTAGTTTTACATGTTATATGAAAAGTGTTTTTTAATGCATGGCTATTCACTGCCTTTGAGTAAAAAACGTTTTAGTGTCTCTAGTACTGTGCTTTGATTGGCCAGTGGGACTTGTTTGTACATTCACTGTTGTGATTGGTCCACTGCAGAGCCTCAGGGTTTGGTCCAGCCCAAGGTATTGCTTCTGTCATTCAGTGCTGTCTCTGATCAATATTAAACATTGCAATTTATGCTGATTTTTTGTAATGCCACACTGATGCATATTAACCTGCTCTATCAGTCTTTTTGAAACATTTACCCGTGAATGTGCTCTAGTGTTGCCACCAACACAACTGCGATCCTAGCTGGGATCTACACATTAGGTTAAACTGGATTTAAACAGTACGTTTAAACTCAGTACTTTGTCCACCAGGTTCAAACATGATTCTGCTGAGGTCCAGTCCAGAGAAGAGCTCAGCTGCGTCTGTTACTGTTGTCATGTGCTTGTCCCTAAACTCAGATACTGCAGTCATCTGTGCGACTTTTCCTCAAGCCATGTTTTTTAGTCTTAATCTTTTTAGTTGAAGATCATCTGTAAGACACATATTTCTGTAAGCGCTATGTTTTCATTGTTTCCAGAAACAGATTTTAAAAAGAAAATTACTTTCTGAATAAGCATTAAATGTTGTCAGAGTCTGTTTGTGAAAGTCTCCACCTGGACTCTTTTATATTTAGACATCATTTCCAGACAGCCTATTCTCTGTTGGACCCCCACATGACACCAGCTGTGGTTTGTGGAAGATTTATCAAGCAGCGGTGAAGTCTTGTTATGTAACTGAATACAGCTGCAGAGCTGCTCTACTTTTAAGCAGTGGGTCACCACTTTGAGATACTGTTAGCCTTTCTGAGAACTGCTCTGCTCTGACACAGACTGATGACACAAAGCCCACCTGCAGGTTCTGAGTAGTCCTAATGCAGTCTAATGATGAAACAGGCTTTCGGGGAAGACCTAAAGGCCCTTTACCAGTGAATAACAAAACTAATAGAGGCCAACTAGCAGCATGTGAGTCCCATTTCCCCCCTCACTCTTTCACCCACTCTGCTCTGAAACAGTCTGTATCAGACA
Source organism: Rhyacichthys aspro (assembly GCA_036850595.1). NCBI lineage: Eukaryota > Metazoa > Chordata > Actinopteri > Gobiiformes > Rhyacichthyidae > Rhyacichthys > Rhyacichthys aspro. The sequence continues at coordinate 382,988 of CM072149.1, forward strand.
GGCCTCATGAGCACAAACCAGGCTTATTTACTATTTTACATTTCTTACAGACATGTACATTTCTACACATATATAATACATGTTTTAAAATAGGGATTCCATAAAGAACAAATATTCACAATTATATTAAAAAAACATATTTTTTCCTAATGTGAATATGATCATATTATGAGAATAAAGTAAAGTAAAAGAGTTGAACCATCATATCTGAGAAGCAGTGTGTACACACAAGGTAAAGATTCCATCGACTGGACATGACTAATATACTGTATGTCAGTAATATGGCTGTGGCTCCAGAGCTAAGGCATGTACTGACAGGAGATTGTGTCTAAAGTTTGTTATCTCTCCTCAAAGACTGGTGGTACAGTGTTTTAAGTGGCACATGGTGAGTCTCATACAGCCAGTGTCCTCCTAGGCTTTGGTGTTTAATACTGACGCTGTGAGGAGCCGGATGTGCCTCTAATGGCTGTGACGGTCTTGTTCTTGTAGGAGCTACAGTTTGAGCGTCTCACTCGTGAACTGGAGGAGGAGCGGCAGATTGTGGCCAGTCAGCTGGAGAGGTGCATGCTGGGAGCGGAGTCGCCGGTGGAAGACAGTAGCAGGTAGATGTTACACGGCCACAGAATTTATGATCTTTTTTTGGTCATGAAGGTGAAACATGCAGAAATGTGTATATGTTTAGATATTTCAGAGTTGACTAAAGACTTGCTGGGAATCTGTGATAGGTTAGTTTGTCTGTTCAAATTGAAATCTTTTAGAAAAGTGCTGCTTGATATTGTCGCCTCTATTGGCCTCTATGATAGATATTCATCATCAAATTGTTATAGTGATTGTTTAATAGCAGCACTAGGTCCATCAGGTTTTATGGTAGCTTCATGATGATAAGTTAGAGATTATAATAACAGTAGCTAATGCATTACCGCAGGATATACATTATGTTCACTCTACACAGTGTTTTGACCCATTGTGGCTGTAATTCTCAAAAGAGGAGGGCCTACTGTTGTATTTTAATGCAGCATAAGTGGAAGGTACACATCATTCTGAATCATGTCTGTGATGAGTGCTGCAGGTTATCAGCAGCTGATCCTCAGCTGAGCTCAGTGGCCTCAGGAGGCTGCACTGGGCCCTGAAAGGCGGTCACTAACATTTGTTTGGTTTGTGTCTCTGCTCTGTGTCTGTCTGAAGCTCATCTGAGAAGTCGTTTGCATGGAGAACCGCAGGTATGATTATTACCGTTCTATTTTATTACAAAATGTAAAGCATTGCATTGTTACTCTGCTTCAATTCAGTCCTGGTTTCGTGGTGGCTTTTGTCGTGTTTATGTGTGTTCTTTGTTTTAGAATGCTGTTTTTGTCCTGGATTAGTTTTGGTTTTAGTTCAGTTTTCACTCTTGTTTTTTGCTTTGGGGTTAAACCTGGTTTATTCATCCTTTACTCTCACACACTGGTCCCACAGCTAGCAGTGTCCCGCAGACCGGTCCCACTCTGGAACCAGTTTGCAACCGATGCCACAATAAAATACCCACAAATACCCACATAACATTTCAGTTCAGTCTTTTAGCTGTGCTTGAACTCTGATGTTAAACTCCTCATTTGTGCTGGTGCAGGTGGAGAGATACAGGGCTCCATGGAGGCCTCTGGAAGTCCAGGTGGACGCTTGGAACCGGAGGAGGGCCTGTACCTGCCTGAACCGGACCGCATCTCCATGCATGACAGTGAGGGTCGGTTCCATCCATTTTCTTTTCCATTTTGTTGTAACACACCAGTACCTTGTGCAAACTGCACACTTGAATGCTTGCTGCTCGAACATTAATTGTCCTGACACAGAACCCGTGACAGTCGACTGTTACAGCTCCTGCTGGTGTTAAACTCAATGTGCCAGGCTCAGAGAATGAAGCATTGGTGCTGCTGTGAATTCTGATGGGTCCAGCAGTGTTTGCATTTAATCTCAGTGGATGGTGTTGGCGAACATTGTGAGGATCCACTGCCACAACAACACAGATGGAAAGAAATGACTCTAAAACTGACACTAAATTAAAAAGTAAACAGTAGAAAAGTTGTCTGTGAATCATAGTCTATGAGCAAGCTATTTGTCTGCCTTCCTCAGACTGTGATATCTGTCATTTTTGATCTTCTGGTGTAAAGCCACAACATGTATTTGCCACAGATCTGTCTTTTAACAGTAGTCAAAATCCTCAGCCTGAAGGAGCTTTAAATGCTTTGTGCCAATCACTTTGTGTTAGAAATAGAGACACATTCAGCAGCAGGTTCGTTGCATTTATATTCCATACAGTCTGACAAAAATATCCCCATTTCTCCTCCTGTTTGTCTGTGGAGAAAGTAGGACAGAAGCTGCATTCAAAGGAAAAAGGCTTAACGTCCATTTTTACTGTATATTCATAATATCCGTTAATAAGTTGAAAGCCAAGTTAGATCAGATAAAAAGGGCTGACAGAGCAGTCACTGAGGGGTTTGATCGTCCAACACTGATAATAAACAGCTTTACTTTCTGGATAACCTGCATAATAGGCCCAAGCTACAGTCTGTCACAGTTATGAAAATGGAAGTGAAATGTGATTGTTCTATTTCTCATTGTAGCCCACTTCTGATACTGACCCTGTGACCTTTCCCTCAGGCTCCGGGGGTCACTCGGTCCACATGACCTCATACTCGGACAGCGGCTATCAGGACAGCAGCGTGAGCTACTATAGCAACCAGAACGTGGTCCGCTCGGAGCCGCGGGGGTCCCTCTCCAGGAGCCCTCGAGCGGAGGGCCAGGCCTCTGCTCAGGTAGAACTTACAATTCAAACAGTAGTGCAAAAAAAAAAAAAAAAATGCATGTTGTGTGCGTTAGTGTATAGTTCAGTTCTGTTAGTTGTTCAAGAGTGTGATTGTTTGGGAAGATGCTGTTCTGGTGTCTGTTAGTCCGTGTCTTGATGGTTCTGAAGCTACAACAGTCTAAGACAGGGGTGAGTGTGGTCTCTGATGATGTTGCCTGTCCTCTTTTTGGTTCTGGAGGTGTACAGTTCAGGAGTTCAGCTGGAGAGAGAGCGCAGGGGAGCTCCTATGATCCGCTCTGCTGGTCTAACAGCTCAATGACTGCAGTGTAGAACAGGGTCAGGATCTTGTGGCAGTCCGTGCCCTCTTAGCAGCTGCAGGAAGTACACCTGCTGCTCAGCCTTCTTCAGGATGAAGGTGATGTTGGTTTCCCACTTTAGGTCCTGAGAGATGGTGGTTCCCAGGATGTAAAACATGTTTGCTGAGAAAAGAGAGGGGAAGGATTGCTGAATGATGCCTTCTGAAGTCTACTACCATCTCCACTGTCTTGAGCTCTAAGTTGTGCTGACTGCTCCTGGATGAGGCCAATGACTGTGGTGTCGTCTGTAGAGGAGCAGTCATTGGTGCAGAGGCTGAAGAGTAGAGGAGAGAGGACACATCCCTGGGTTTGCTGATTTCATGCTGTTGGGCTTTGGGTGGCCTCCATTTTTTGAACTGAGGAGATATTTATAGATAGTCATACGCAAGTCATGCACTTTCTTCACAGATGTTGAATATAACGATGCAGCCTTTAGTGATAAAGCAGCAGTTTTAAGGAGATGGCAAACATATTTTACAAATGTAGTGTATTTTCATTGTTCAATTTTTTATGAATTAAAATATTCCACTCACTGAGCTGTCTCATTATCTCACATTTGAATAACCAAGTAATTAATGACAAAGATAGTCCTCTTACAAGACTGCAGATCTCCATGGAAACAGTAAAAGGTATTGCCTGGCCTTGTCTGTCCCTGCAGGGGAGATTAAGATAGATCAGAACAAAGTCATTTATGCCTGTCTTTTATTCTGCAGATCCGGAAGTTGTTAGAGAGTCGGCCACAACTAACTGTAACTTGAATGTAACTTGTGTTCAGGGTATTTCGCGGTTTCTAAATATCACAAAAATCAACATAAAGCACTGATACGTGACATGGTGTTCTTGTGATATGAGCTGAAGCGATAAGACCAAAAGGCACCAAAACAGCTTCTCTGGTCACTTTACAAGTCATACTCTTCAACCATTTGCACATCAGTATTTTGATTAAAAATACTGAATCCAAATAATGGGTGTTGCAATGAACACGTGAAGTGTGGGAGAAGACAGAAACGGACTAATCCATTGAAGGCCGTAAATTCAAGACAGAAGTAATGAGTTGTTGCTGCTGTTCTGTGGATTTAAAGTGTGCTGCAGACCATAACACCAACCAGAGGAAAAGTGAGCTTAAGGAAGTAATTCTATTAGTATTTGACTCTTAAAACAACTAAAACATTTGCTGATAGTCCATTTACATGTAAATGAAACACATTTAGAGTTGAATGAGCAGTACAGGAATAATGTCAAATATCACACCTTCACAATTTCACACAGTCTCACACCATCAACGTCTCACACCGTCACAGTCTCAAATGGTCATCGTCTCACACCGTCACTGTCTCACATGGTCTCCGCCTCACACCTTCACAGTCTCACTTCGTCACAATCTAACACCGTCACCGTCTCACATCGTAACAGTCTCACACCGTCAAAGTCTCCTTCACTGTCTCACATGGTCACTGTCTCACACCGTGAAGTCTTGAAACCATCACTGTGTCACACTTTCACAGTCTCACACAGTCTCACACCATCATAGTCTCACACAGTCTCACACCATCATAGTCTCACACTGTCTCACACCATCATAGTCTCACACAGTCTCACACCATCATAGTCTCACACTGTCTCACACTATCATAGTCTCACACTGTCTCACACAGTCTCACACTGTCTCACACCATCATAGTCTCACACAGTCTCACACTATCATAGTCTCACACTGTCTCACACCATCATAGTCTCACACTGTCTCACACCATCATAGTCTCACACTGTCTCACACCATCATAGTCTCACACTGTCTCACACCATCATAGTCTCACACTGTCTCACACCATCATAGTCTCACACTGTCTCACACCATCATAGTCTCACACTGTCTCACACCATCATAGTCTCACACCGTCTCACACCATCATAGTCTCACACTGTCTCACACCATCATAGTCTCACACTGTCTCACACCATCATAGTCTCACACTGTCTCACACCATCATAGTCTCACACAGTCTCACACCATCACAGTCTCACACTGTCTCACACCATCATAGTCTCACACAGTCTCACACCATCATAGTCTCACACCATCATAGTCTCACACAGTCTCACACTGTCTCACACTGTCTCACACTGTCTCACACCATCATAGTCTCACACTGTCTCACACTGTCTCACACCATCATAGTCTCACACTGTCTCACACCATCATAGTCTCACACTGTCTCACACCATCATAGTCTCACACCGTCTCACACCATCATAGTCTCACACAGTCTCACACTGTCTCACACCATCATAGTCTCACACTGTCTCACACCATCATAGTCTCACACTGTCTCACACTGTCTCACACCATCATAGTCTCACACTGTCTCACACCATCATAGTCTCACTCTGTCTCACACCATCATAGTCTCACACTGTCTCACACCATCATAGTCTCACACTGTCTCACACCATCATAGTCTCACACTGTCTCACACCATCATAGTCTCACACTGTCTCACACTGTCTCACACTGTCTCACACCATCACAGTATCACATTGTCCCATGTCTACTGTTGGACCATTCTATATAGTAACTATTATCTGAATGTTTTTTCCAATCTGGTTATTGTTCATAACCATATGTGGTCCCTCTCCAGGCATCAGGCCGGGTGCTGCGCAGGATGGCCTCGCTCCCATCCCGCAGCCAGTCTCCAGGCTGTGGCACCGTGTCTCCATCCCGCGTCTCCCTGCGCACCTCCCAGGGCAGCACCTACGACTCACCCGTCCTGTCCGAGCCCAAACCCCTGGCCTCTGTCTTCCCCGGGACCACCATGCCCCCCTCCTGCCCCTCGCCCACCTCCCCCCCTGACGCCTCACAGGTCCTGGGTGGCGTGGGGGTTCGGCTGGGCTCCACCCTGTCACTGGTGGAGGGCAGGGGTCTGAGCGGCTCCCCTCTGCATTCCGGGATGACAGCAATGCCCCAGCACTACGGCTCCACGCTGCCCCGACAGAGCCAGCCCCTGGCCTACGGGGCTGACCCCTATGGACTGTACCAGCGAAGTGCCCTGCCCCGGCCCGACAGCCTCATAGGTCAGTGTTCCGCCGTTACACCGAGACTTATAGATGTTCCTTGACCAAACTCTGTTCACCTACAGTCACATGATCAAACTGACAGGTGTGAAGTATTTGTGTGCATGATCTATATTCATAATCCTTCTATGGCTGCTAGTTAATATTCATAGAGGATCACTAGTCTAATGTGATGACAGCTGAATATAAAGCAAGGAATCTTTACATGAGGCGGAGTTTGATTATATTACATGCTTCAAGGAAGACTTTCAGCTGACGCAGTGTAAACATAGGGGGGTCGGCCATTGGGGGGAGGGGCCGTGTGAGACACAACTAGGACACCACCTTATTCATACAACCATAAGTATGTCTAATACTACGTAACAATTACAGTAGAGCTTTGTCTTTGCTTCGTGTTTTCATCAGTCCTATAATGTGTTAGTCTAGGCTCTAGTTTATTCCTCAGTACAGAGACCACCTAGCTAACAGGGCTAGTTAACCACCTAGCTCCCTTGTACATGCAGGAGTAACTCCATTAAGAACCAAGTTATGAAGAAAATTCAAATTGCTGTGTTATATTTTAAAAAGATTGAAGGTTAGAAGGTAGTCTGATCATACTGTGAATAACAACTCTAGTGTCATGTGTTTTCTCCTCAATAAAAAACAAAACAAAACACAAACTCCATAGCGCTGACAACACTTGCATTGATTTAAGAACAGGTCCTTTGTCCCAGGACAGCTGACTGACCCTGCACTGCTACTCTGTCCATTGAGTAGATCTTTATAATCATCCCGTAAAGGTTGCACAAAATAACAGAGCCAGGTCCGAGGTTCCAGTAGTTTTACAGTTGAATGGTGCGTTTTTTCCTGTGATAAGCTGCTCTCACTGACCTATATAGTACTGCTCTGTCACATCAGCCTGTGATCAGCTGACTGAGCCAAGCCTCTATTATACGCCATCAGCTGGGACTGTTTGAAATCATTGTGTTTGCACATGGCATCATGATTTCAGTTGTAAGGAGGGTCAGCATGGTGTGTGGGAGGTGTCTCACTTCTACTGCTGCAATATTCCTGGTGAATGATACTCAAACTCTTGTGTAATATTACAACAATGCCTGCGCATTACTCGGTATAATGTATATAGAGAAGACAGCAAAGAATCTAATATGACTGTTTAAGACCTATAGTTTTGAAAAATCATGCTTCTTAAATGGAGGACATGCAGGAAATGTAAGTGAATTGCACCATAGTGTTAATGAACCAAAGATTTGAATTTCAAAAGTAAATTCTTATACATCATAAAAGTACAATTTTCAATTTTTTTTTTTTACAAACAAAAATACAAACACAAATGGCACACCAAAGGGAGAAAACAACAGCACGGAGAACAAGCAAGCAACAAAAGCCCCACCACCCCAGTCCTGTCAATGCCACACCCACTCTCTCCGCCAACACAAGGCTAGTGAGCCAGGAATGTCCCGATGAAGGGCTCCGTTGTCCTCCCAAATACCCCCGGACCACCTACCCTAGAGATCCTTATTTTCTCTGTTTTCATGCAGGATATGACGCTCTGCAGCCAATGCACATGCAATGGTGGGGTGGCGTCCCTCCAAGAAGAGGCCACAGAGTGCCTCCCGGGCCCTCTCATTCTGAGAGGTTTTACCCTAGACTCATCAAAGGGGTCATAATGGTGGAGCAAGAGTCTCCTCATTGTTTGCAACTTTTGGGTTCTTTTAGCTTCTTTTTGCTTTTGTTGTTCAGAGTGTGTTTTTGGGGGTCACTGAGTGCGCCATAAGTGATGGGATTTTAAGGCGCACTCACACCAGGGCCATTTAAACCATGCCATGCCTGAGAACAACTGGGTTGGGGAGCATGTTTGGGATGCGACAGCAAGTTCCAGTTCCAGTTTTCCCCCAATACAGTAAAACTACACATTTTCGAGTGGTCTTTTATTGTGGCCAGCCTGAGACACACCTGTTCAATAATCATGCTGTCTAATCAGCATCTTGATATGCCACACCTGTGAGGGGGATGGATTATCTCAGCAAAGGAGAAGTGCTCACTAACACAGATTTAGAAAGAAATAGGCCTTTTGTGTAGATAGAAAAAGTCTTACATATTTGAGTTCATGCAGCTCATGAAAAATGGGAGCAAAAACAAAAGTGTTGTGTTTATATTTTTGTTCAGTGTAAGTATAAAACATTCACATTTCTTCAGACATTCACTGATACACTCACTCACCTACACAGAATAATCACAATATTTAAAAATAATCACAGTTTTGTCTTTAGCCACACCTTAAGCCTGGAAGTGAACATTTTGAAATCAGATATGATCTTAATTTCAGATGGAAGTGAATTCCAGAGCTTATAGCAAGAAAAGACTGTCTGCTGAAAGTTGTCCAGCAGTATGGTATTTTCCAGTTTTGATTTGTGGCGCTTCTGGTAACTCTGTTGCTGTTTTGTCTCTGAATAAATGTACTAAGTGGCTCGGGTGCTAAATTATTAATGCACTTATATTAAATTACCAAAGCTTTCAAAGTTTAATAAATTATATTTCTTAAGGATGTTACAGTTATGGTTGCGGATTGGCTTTTTGTCCATAATTTTTATTGCTTGATTGTAAAGTGAACCAATGCGTTTTGTTGCAGAGGGAGCTGCTTGCGCCCAAACTGTCATGCAGTATGAAATCAATTAATTTTGATTGAGCCATTGTCTGACATCCGTCATACATGCAGACAGTACATCGGCAGCCAGCTCTGGTGACTTGACGGGTGCATAAAGAACTGCATTTAAAGTTTGAAGCTGGCACCTACACAGTTTAAAGGCGGTGTGCTCTGTTGACATCCGGTGGTGATGCCAGCACCTCCTTACCAATATCTTGTGAAGCAGTTTTGAAAAAAACTCGCTTGGATGGCCGCTCCCTGTAGATTCTGGTAGACCGAGTATCCGTATGTGTATTTTGACATCTGCTACGGCGCTCAAGATTGATTGATTTATTTTATTAATCAGTTTATTTGGCAGGGACAATGTACATTCATCAACATTTCCATAAATATACCAGAGTTAGCCTAATGGCTATCACTTGGACAGATGTTAAAATGTCACCCTAAAACAAGATACATCAAACGTTGATACATGATAACTGTAGCCTTTAGCCACTTACTGCTCTCTCAGAGAAAGGAACATTCCTCCTTCAGGTCTTTGACTCATTGACTCTGGTCCTCCAAGGTGAGCTTGAGCGAGGAAATACTTCCCACCATGTTCTTGCATCTTTTCACATGGCTGGTCCAGCTTGGCTTCAATGGGAGCAAGATCTGTCCTAATTTCGGCCCTAAATTCGGCAATTAGCTTTTCAGTTCAGTTTGCTCCTTCAACTTCTCAGTTACCTTTTCAGGTTGCGTTGTTAACTTCTCAGTTAGCTGCATTAGCTTCTCAGTTAGCTGCATTAGCTTCTCATTTAGCATATTGTTATAATGGTGTTGGGCGCTGGGTTAGCACTAGCATCTTCTTTATCAGCAGCTTTACTCCCCGTAGTCTGCATATTGGAAGGTGGTTACTGCTCAGTTGAGCTCAGTAGGAGAGAAAATTGTGAGACAGCGAACACGCCAAGCAAGATTCTGAGGGTTGGATGTCAGGAAAGGTTTCGATTATACCAGAGAATAAAATCCACGTGTCTATGCCATTCATTACCCAGAAGCAACCCCAATATTTAATTTTCTAATTAAAACAAATATTTGGAAAGAAAAAGTTTTAAAAACAAGTATTTAACTTTATTTTATGTTTAGTTGAGATGAAGAGCTAATTTGCAGAAATACGGTCTGAAATGAGCAAAAAACAAATATAGTTGGAGAGCTTCTTTGTTTAAGGAGAGAGGTCCAGTAATGAAACAGCAGAAGGCAGGACTGTCAAAAAAAAAAACATAAAAAAAAGCTGCATTTAAAAGAAAATATTAGAGTCCTATGTAAATTATGGGTTTCCATGTGACACATGATACATGTGTAAATCTTCTATATTAAGGCTATGAATCCATGAAAAACTGCTTCACCACATAGAAACCAGGAACCCTGCATTAAAAGATAAGCCTTTGGAATTTTCTTAAAGAAAAATGCGAAAAAGAAGGACAGATGCAATTAACAACTTCATATCTCACAACATTCTGGATTAAAAATCAAAGCAGAATTTCCCCTGATCACTACAAAAGCACTAAAACCCCTGCTTCCATTTCCAACATCTTATCTTTGTGAAGTCGGGGTTTCTGCCTCAACAGCAACTAAAACCAGATTACAGAGTTCAGTGAACATAAAGAACACACTTCGCTTCACTGTCTCCATCAGCCCAAGAGACTGTCTCATTGCAAACCATAATCACCATAATGTAGATGAATGAGTTTTGTTAGGTTTCGTACATTGTAATTCTAGTCCTCTCCCACTGCTCTGTGTACACTATACAGATACAGGCTAGAATCTTTCATTTTTTTAATAAAACACAACAGTGAAGGAGTCTTTAGGAAATGCTCATACTGAAAGTCCATACGTGGCAATGGAAATCCAGCTGCAGCTGTGAGCTCAGCTGTGGCTGCCCTCATGCCCTACAGCTGCTGTGTAACTGGAGCACTCTTTCAGCATATCTGCGCTGTGATTGGACGATGTTCAGTGCGTTTGACTTACCGATGCCGGCAGCAGATCCAAACAAAACGCTGACGAACTGACACAATTACGTACTGTATCTGGTGGATATATGTACGTCTTTAACATCTGTGTTACTACTACTATCTACTCCAGGAGGGGTTAGACAGTGGACACCAGGAAACACAACAAATGTTAATCACTTAAGAATGAAAAATTCAAAATGTACATGTAAAAGTCTTGCCAAATATTGTATTAGTATTTTTGTGTTGTGTGCAGGCCTCCACAGCTCATACGGGGGCCACTCAGGGCAGATGGACCCCGAGCTGAGGGCCGCGCTATCCCCAGACTGTCACATGACCCCAGTGTTTGATGAGAGAGCCTTCCAGAGCCCCCTGTTCCACAGCCCCACCCATGACACCCAGAGCACCCTCTACAGGCCCAGCACAGGTACTGCCCTCTTATTGTATTGTACTGGTCTTGATTGTAGTGGTCTATGGGTGGACCCTGGTCAGACATCCAATAGTCCCATAATAGTGTCCTGCCTTGTCCAGGTATGGAGACCCTCCCAAGGACCACCAGCCACTGCGGGACTCTGCCGTTCCAAAGAGGCAGCAGTTACGGCCTGAGCTCGGCGGCGCTCTACGTGGATTCCTACAGGGTCTCAGGAGATCCACTCTACTCACACCGACACTCTGGACTGGACCGGGGGGCTACTCGCACCCCGTCCATCGAGAGCATCCATAAGGACCCCAGGTGGGCCGCGCCCCTCACACTGCCACACACAGTTACAGTCATAGTTGACTATAGTCCTGACACCTTTAGCACACTGGTGAGACTGCCGTTGGACGGGCTCAGGTACGCAGAGGCAGACAAAAATACTTCTAAGGTCTTCGTAGGTAGTTTAAAAATGTCCATACCATGTTTTAGCCCAGTGCTTCATTTTTTACTTAAATACTTAGAAGACAGGTGAAGACAAGTGGGTATTTCTTCTCTGCATCTCTGCTTTTGTAGACTTTGTCGGAACTCCAGACCCTTGCCTTCTTGTTAAAAAACATAACTAAGCTAAAGATGTAACCTAAGCTAAATCAGAGAGTTGCTGCAGACCCTTAACCTGACTCTGCCAGATGGAACTGCTCCACAGATCATCGTCTATTTCGCAGTACCATCTGGGAAGGCTCCCAGACGCCTTCTGTCGAAAACTTTGTGGTGATTGGATGAAGCACCGACTAGTATCTGCCCACAATGACGTTTCTTTAACCAATCAGAGCAACGATATGACGTGCTACTCTTTGCGCTTCTTTCAAAGAAGAAATACTCAATAGCAGCGTCAACGCTAACGTCTTTTGTCATAACAAAGAGGAGAAGAGTGTGCTAGTTGCTTTGTCAAATTAAAAACCCGCCTCTACCTGTTAGTGCTGCAACATCATTGGTCAAAAGAGTCCGGTGAGTCCACGGTTCGCGACTCAAGCAGTTTGCTTGGCGCAATGCAAGATGGATTTACAAGAAACTCCCAAGTCTCGCGAGAATCCAGCTGCAGCGCAAGGTTAGCAGACCCTGTTGTAGATCAAAAACTCAGATTGTGTGGTAGTGTGGACAAAAAAAGATAAAGAAGACTTTGGCAAACACTGACTCCTTTCATTCTGCTGTATGTTTTTTATAATTTACATAGACATCCTGTTAATGATAGGAATGGGTCTGGATGATTTACTGATCATGAATGACTCAAAATAATACCTGTTATCATTAATGCGTCCTGCTGTGTCACTTCAGGGAGCTGGCCTGGCGTGACCCCGAGCTGCCGGAGGTCATCCACATGCTGCAGCACCACTTCCCCTCAGTCCAGGCCAACGCCGCCGCCTACCTGCAGCACCTGTGCTACGGAGACAACCGCGTCAAAGTGGAGGTATGACTTAGCAGCACCAACCGTACAGAAGTGACAGAAGTGAGCGCTCTGTGGGGGTTTGCACCAACACTCTGTCTTACAGGTTGAATGTCGGTAACATCGTCAGAATGTGGAGTAATCTTTATGGCCAAAAATAGGTAACATTTGTAGATATATTACAGTCTTTTTGACTGACTGTTAATAAGCCATCCAACTTTATAAGATGCTTTATACTTTATGAGCAACTTGAACTTAGCTTGCCCACCCTCCCATTTGCTCAAAAGGACTCTGTTAAGGCAATATGGTTATTTACTGACTGTTAGAAATCTTGATATGATATTTATGACGAATCTTATCTTACCCCTCATCATACCTCTAATACTACAATTGTAGGTGGTGTTGTTTTTATATTTTATTTAATATCCAGTCTCAAGAGGTCATGAGCAAGTGTACTTTTGTGCCGTTCCCAAGCCCGGATAAATGGAAAGAGTTGTGACAGGAAGGGCATCCGAATAAACGTTGCAAAATAAAATATGCTAATAATTTATGATTTACTGTGGTGAATTCTGAAGGAAGTGGAAAGAGAGAAGATGTAATATCCTTGTATGGGAAACAGTATGTAGGAAACTGAGACTTTTATGGTTATGTTAGAAAAGTCAGGGCATTATGGCTGTCTGTTTAATGATCTTTGTAATTTTTCTTATATATATTGTTGTAAGAACCCTTTTGTTGGGCATTTTGGTGGTTGCACCTCCAGCAACTATGTGGAAGTGTTTACCAATTTAAAGGCCCAGAAATCAGTCTCGGGTGCTGCAAAGTGGAGGCAAACAACATCTTTGACCATGTGACGATGTTTGAATGTTTGATAAATGGCAATAGTGGCAACCTAACAGTTTGCCTCCACTTTGCAGCACCAGGGCCAGGAGTGAAGACAATTACATATATATATAAGCAGCCATTATTCTTTTAAATAACAGTACTTTCATGTACCAATTTCAGTGCTGTCACGAACTGGCTCAGGGTTCGGACAAGGAGGGAGACCACACATGTTTTAAAAGGTGTAAGAAACATATTTTTATTAAAAACAAGACTAAATTTTAACTGTATTTGTACAACTTTTAAATAAAAAAAAAACAGTGGAGAGGGAGATGGGCTAGGCTTTTAAATGGCAGTAGTCCTCAACAGTGGTCTTGTCTTTTGCTAGACCTAAATGGAGGAGAAACCAGCTAAACAGCACTTGTTAAAGCCAACTGTAGGGGTCTAACACCCTCCCCTTAACGAAAAACCAAAAAGGTTTTTCGTAAACTCCATGCCCCGGAACTTAATTGCCAATTTCCTCTGGAACTTGTAATATAGAATCGTAACTACCAAGTGGTTTAATTTCTCTGAACCTGGTACCAAGGAGCCTTAAAAAAACGGTGAAAAAATGGGTGTCCATGTTAATGTGTGACAAGTTGCTCAGAGCCCAATAATTGGCTCATAAAAAACAGGGACCAAAACTTTGGAGGGACAAAATACTGGGTCTGTTTTTAACAAGCAAGGCCTTCCAACCCCAGGTTAACTGCCTTAACAAGTTTTCAAAATGCCCATTTCTCCTTATTTATTTCCAACAAAAACCTTACTCAATGCTACAATGGTGCAACTTGGAACTTGAAATGAAGTTGGTCAAAAGTCAAAGTCATTTGACCCCCCTTCTCCATTAATTAACAACAACTGTTGTTTACTTCACACCTTCCAATATCAAAAATCAAAAATGTAAAGTACAGAAGTCCTAATATGTAACTTACGACCAAATACCAAAGCCTCTAACAAATTTCCTCCCCATAAAAAGGCCCCATGTCCAGTCTCGGGCTGTACCGGCGGGAGGATATTTAATAAAACCATACAGCTTACCCAACCAGCTGTAGTCTAGCACTTTCCCCTACCCCCACCGGCTCCTAATAACCAGTGGGTAACTACCTAGGAAAATCAAACAAGGCTAAACAATGGCCACACCATCAAAAAAACTGCACAAGTCTAATGAGATACCAAACTCTCAAATTTACAAATTCGTTCCCAAACCAATTACTTGTTAACTTACCAAACTATGGTGAGCAATAAACCCTATCCTAGCCCAAGTTTCTTTCAAATCAAAATACCAATGGCCCCAAGTCCCGGACGAGCCCCCATCACAACTGGTCACGGACAAGGAGGAGACACACATGTTTTAAAAGGTGTAAAAAATATTTTTGTTAAAATAACAAACTAAAGTTTTAACGTATATGGTGTAAAGTTTTTAAATAGAACAAAAAAAAAAAAAACCTCCGAGGTGAGAGAGGAGATGGGTCTAAAAGGAGCTTTTAAAGAATGGGCCCCGCCAAGCCAGTCCTCAATCAGTGGTCTTGTCTTTTCAACCGAAAGGAGAAAAACAGCACTTAAGCCACGTAGGGTTAACAAGTGCAAATATAACTCATGGTGCTTTAGCTGTTTGAAAAGGTCTTAACCAACCAGTAACAACAATATTAAACTCTCTTTCATCGCCACCTTTTTCTTTTCAATGACTCACAGTGCCTGAAATGGGAAATTGTTTTTGGTTGTTGAGGATCAAATAGAAAGTGAGAATATCCAGTCTGTCAGTCAAGTCACACATGTCCAACATTTTAAAGTCTTTAAAGCCAATCTCCAACCACTGTCTTCTCTTGTGTAGGATTTGTCATAAAAAAAAAACACTCTTAACCAATACTTTCTTGCCCTTCCTTCAAGAACCATTATAGCGTCCAACAGGAGTTTATCAGCAGCTGCTTCATTACCGTTCCTGGCTCTTGTCTGGGAGTTATTCAGTTTTTCTTGTAATTTAGGCTTTACCTTCCTTCTGTAACTGCAAACCTATTTATACATCAACAAATTGGCAAATGTTTCACATTTTATTCAGTACACAACGCTTGAGTCATTTCCAAAAGACAGCAGATTGGACAGCAGATTGTAATTTGTGTTTTCATAACAGTAGAATCTGTGGAAATGTTAGACTATATTCTTCTCATAATGTATTGGTTGGTTGTTTTGTGATTTCTTATGGCTCTTATGATTCTTATTAATCACAAAAATGTACATATAACATATTACTAACAAAGGTGAAGGGAGAATATGGCTAAAGTCTTGCATGATTGGTTATGTAATTATTAGTCTTGCTGAAAACAGATAAACCCCTCAGATCTAAAGAAAGAGAAATTAAACCCGAAGCTGAACAAATAATTCTCTTCTGTCGCAGTGCACTTGCAGCTTCTCTGAAGGTGTCTGCAGACTCGAGCCAAACCACCATCTGCTCCAACTAAACTTTGAGGAACAATGTGCCAAATGTAGCTCGAGCCTGAAACGGAGTGCTCACTCTGCTAGGCTTCTGAGCCATAAATAACTCCCTCTCCACAGAGCAGTGCCACATCGCTTGATGATGAGCTTTTACTGAGCCTCTGGAGCCGGACACTGCTCCTTCAGCATCAGTCTGAATCAGCGGAGCGTCTGCTGCATCAAAAGCTCTGTGTCACAGTCTACTTGTAAAACAGACGTGGAACATTTCACTGAGGGGTTCCACATCCTGGAAAACCTGGAATATAGCTGAATATGTATATGTAACTTTTGTGTTGTCAGGTTTTTTTGGCCTATTTTTGACAATTTGACACTTTTCTTGATATTTCTTGATATATGTCAACATTCTTGGATAAGTCCTGGAAAGTGGTCTCCTGAAAAGCTCTGTAACTGCATCCTCCCTGAGACACAGGTCTGTAAGGTTTACAGCACGGTCCAGTTACATATGTGGCTCTTTACATGATGAGTCAGGTGAGCAGTAAACTGTGGTGAAAAGAGCAGACTGTGGATCTGACACTGCTGCCTGCAGTGAATATCATTGACACTTCTGGGATTTCATCGCAAATCTCTCGCAAAGTCAATAGACACTATTCAACTTTTTCAAATGTAATATTTCCGATGTCAGAGAGCACAGAGTTTTGTTTATCTGTCATTGCAGAAAACATTTATGTCACAATACAATGTAAAAGTGATCAGATAAGCATATGAACAACCATTGGTGAAGGAGAAAATTGGACATTTACTGACAAGCCAAACTCCCTTAGTGCACTATGACCTGGGTGAATGTAAATATTCAGAGTTGGCACTATTATTGCTTAGAATGCTTTGCATTTCATTATTTTATTTATTAATTTATTTTTACATCTTTGAGTCTTAAGAGTTAAACTAACATTTTTGATTTTAGAAAACATAGAGGAAATGTCTCCTGTCTATATGTCTCCATGTCTCAGTTCAGTTAAGTTGTCTTGTGCTGAAACCCCTATCTGTTCCACACTGTGTGCTCAGGTGTGTCACCTGGGAGGTATCCAACACCTGGTGGACCTGCTGGACCACAAAGTCCCGGAGGTGCAGAAGAGCGCCTGTGGGGCCCTGAGGAACCTGGTGTACGGCAAGGCCACCGACAACAACAAGGTGGCCCTGAGGAACTGTGGAGGAGTTCCAGCCCTGCTGCGCCTGCTAAGGAAGACCACTGACAACGAAGTCCGCGAGCTGGTCACTGGTACGTTTTAAAATTGGTTTGAACATAATCTATTCTTATAGGTAGAACTCTCCTACACTTCTCATCTAATATTTAAAAAAATGTTTAGAGCCTCATTGTTGTTGTCAGATTAGACACACAGAATCTGTCACTGATGTAGTGCAGTAGTGTTTCTGTCACCAGTGATGTGTCGGTGACATGTTGGTGCTGTTTGGTGGTTTGGTGTGTGGGAGGTGAGAGCGGCAGTGGGCAGTCAGAGTAGATCTCCATGCAGCTCTCAAACAGTTGCTCAGACATCTCTGCATATACTGTTTAAAAAGGGGACATTCCATGCAAACAACACTTTTACATACTTTCTATGCCTATAATAGTGTTTTTCACAAAGCATTTCACAAAACATGAAATATCAGTGAATAAACTAAAATGGAAAAATAAAGAACAAGACGATGTTTCAGATTGAAATGTGGCTGCACTGAGGGCTGGAGTGGGTTGGGGAGCAATAAGCACTGCGGGGTCCAGGTTTGAGGAGGATTACTTGAGGACTGGTAAATGCCCACTGTCCCCAGAGCTGTAGACAGGTGCAGAGGAGTGTTGTGCATCAGAAACTGAGGTGTCAATATACTGTGGGTAGGCTACAGGTATTTAGAAGTCCCAATGCACTGAACTCCTGCTGTACAGTTTATCTACTGCTCCTCTCAGCTCCGGGGATAGCTGTCTCTACTGAGGTAAACAGTAAACATGCTGGGACGCATTTACCGTGAAGACCCGAAAAGTACAGAGGGTGCCCCGACCGTGCAATGCTCTTCATGGGCTTCATGAGTTTAGTTTTGGTCTCGTTGTGGCGACTGAGGCTAACAGAAGCTACATATCACAATATCAAGACGAAAATACACTGGCCGCATCATACACAGATTTATGTATCATTTGCTTCTGTGGGAAGAAACCGTGTCTGTTTAATACGCTTTTAAATCCATTAAGAGTGTTTTCAACAGAGTTAGTTTGCCCATCAATAACTTAGCATTGCTTGTTCTCACCCTGGCTTCCCCAGTTCCCCCAGGGATACCTAACACTGAGATGAAAGAACACAAATAAGACAGCAAACACAGACGTGATAGGGTCATGTGACAGAGCTGAGAAACTGGGCCTGTGCTTGACACTAACAGGAAGTCAAATGTTAGAAACTAGTGCACGTCTGTCTGTTTAATAAGGCTCCCACCTCTTCTGAGCAGGACTTGATACTTCTGAACTTATATTCATACCCCTGTGGTCATGCGACTGTGGTGCAGGCGTCCTGTGGAACCTGTCGTCCTGTGATGCAGTGAAGATGACCATCATCCGCGATGCTCTGTCCACACTGACCAACACGGTGGTCATCCCTCACTCGGGCTGGAGCAGCACGTCCTATCGCGACGAGCACAAAGTCAAGTTTCAGTCCTCGCTGCTGCTGCGGAACACCACGGGCTGTCTGAGGTGAGCAAATAAAAGCCCAACTGGTTACCACAGAATAAACTTGACAAATGAACGTCACGGCGGGTGCATCACTGTCCTCCTGAACCAGCACAGTTTAACTGAGATTTTGCCTCATCAGACTGTCAGCTGTGAGTGAGCAAGTCTGCTTTCTATCATAATGGTTCCGTAAACTGCTGCTCATCTGTGTAATCCATTTGACTCTAATGTTGTTTTTATGCAAGAATTAGATGCAAATTTGTATTAATTTGATCTCTTACGGATAGAAATATGATCACCGAAGGCTCATAAGTAATCGGTCTTTATTTCTAAGACGCTAAAACCCTTTCAGAACTGGAAATGAGCAAGAATATTCTAACCAAGTGTCATAAATCAAAAATGTTTAGAAGTGTGCTAAAATAAAACCTCAGTTAAGACCTGTTTTAGTCCTGTTTCATAATATCAGAAGTGATGCTGTATTAAAGCAGCACTACACTGTGGCCTTTTCTATGACATGCCATGAAAAAACATGAATCCATCTAACCTGCTGAGGAGTGCTTTACACCAAATGAAAGACAGGTAGGAGACCTTCCTATCTCACAGAAGCCAATCAGGACAGTCCCTCTGCTTGTGTGCAGAGTACCTGTGTTTGGCAGCAGTGCACTGATGTTGCTGCAGGGACAATGTGGCTCCAGTGTGTGCACAGCTCTGACAGTGGCTGCAGACTGATGCTAGAGAAGAGCATTGTGTGCTGTGCGCGGCTGTCAGCTGTGGCTTCCTATTGGAGGATCAATCCCCTCTGTTACTGTATCCGGGCAGGTTTGAAGCCACCGTGTGGTGAGTGCGGGCAGTGCAGCTGACTGAAGGTGTGTGCGTGTTTGTGTGTAGGAACCTGAGCTCGGCCGGGGAGGAGGCGCGGAGCCAACTGCGCTGCTGTGAGGGGCTGGTGGACTCACTGCTCCATGTGCTCCGAGCCTGCGTCAACACCTCCGACTACGACAGCAAGGTCTGACCACAGTAGTGCACCGTGACATCCACATAACGCCCAGAATGTTAGAAATATGAGTCATAATGTACCCAAGCATTTACACAAGCACAGAGCTGTATATATAAATGATAATGATGGCGATGACGATAATGATGATGCTAGAAATGTATCATCATCCTGTTTAGAGCCTTGTGCTTCAGAGGGATTTAAATAGAAAGGAGCATTTAGAAGACATAAACATTCATCCTATCACAGTGATGTGTACTAATAGTTGTTGTTCTGTCTCAAGACTGATCCAGTGTCAAGTACCTCAGACTTCAAATTGTAATTGAGTTGTATTTTTGAACATAAAGGAATATTTTATCCAAATTCCTAGATTTTTAAAATATTTATATTTCTTTGTATTGATGGTACACATAGGACCTTGTATTTTTTGGGTTGTTCAAGGTAAAATGTGTTGCTCTATTTAAGTGAAGGTAGAGTATTTATGTTTATGGGTGATTATGGATGATTTACTTTACCTGCAAACAGTTATGTACTTCATACAGTGTTAGTGCCAGCCCTGTGATTTAAATGACCATACCGGACTTGTTCTGCCTTTATCCTGGGAGGTAAAAACAGGAAGTGCACTGACACCTGCTTCTTGAAGGAATTTTAAAATCAGAGCACCACATAAAAAAATCAGATACACATTCTCAGTCAATGTATTGGTGAAAATGACTTCATGGTTAGACTTTGATAAGGTATAGATCACTGCAGCTCTGGGGAAAGGCCTGAGGCAAAAGCATTTGTTTCTTTTTGCTTTATTGCATTATTAACCAGTCATGAGCGTGAAGCCGGGGTATTACTGTTTGCGATCGATTTCTTGTCTTCACACTCTGCAGAAGAGCGGTGATTGCTTAATTTTAGTTCCTGTTCCGCCCATAGCCTCGCCCTCCTCAGTTACTGTTGCACAGGTATCCTCACAGAACTCACTCAGTTGAATTATTAAGTTTTGTTCGAAAACCTGAACAAACCTGGGACAGTGGAGTGAATGACTACAAACTTCACTCTGATACTAATGCAAAGTTGGAGTTAACAGGTTGTTATCAAACAGTTTGGTCTCTAATTACTGGAACCAACCAGTAATTAGGTCCGTAGTTGACTTTTAGCTAATGACTGTACATTAATCATTAGTGGAACTTTATATTTTTGTGTTTTTAGGCTAATGCTGGCATCTTTCGTCAGTAGTTGTCAGAGGAAAACAATACGATCACCCCACTGCACCCCACTGCCCTTTTATCTGTTTCGAATAACTAAATCTGTGTGACCCAGGGGTGGAGACATGAGTTAGAATGTGATGTTATGACTGGCAGGGCAGTAACCAATCAGAAGGCTGTATATCTGATTCTTCAGATCGTGGAGAACAGCGTGTGTACCCTGAGGAACCTGTCGTACCGTCTGGAGGTGGAGATGCCCTCCTCTCGTCTCCTCGGTAACCAGGAGCTGGACACGCTGCTGGGCTTCTCGTCCCCGGCCAAGGAGCTGGACTACCTGTGCTGGGGCAAGAGGAGGAGGGGCAGGAAGAGGGGCGGCTGGCCTGACGACAAGGTACCACCACCGCCGCCGCAACACAACCCATTCCCATGAGAAGAGTTGTAACTTTATTGGCATCACATGATCTGAGCTACAGTTAAATTGTGAAAGATACTTGGTCAATGAAGTGATCTTACTGATGGTTTGAGAACCATCCTCTCATGAAATGGGAACCAATCCAACTTCACTCCCCTCCCTCTCCATGTCCTTTGGAGATATGGAAAATAGTGCTGATAACTCATTCTAACTTTATTTTATAGTTCAGGATTACTTTGTGTTCTTAGAGTAATACTTTTTTGGAAAACTAAAATTTTCACAATATGAAACATATATACATTCTATAACAAACCTGCCCCTCCATCCTGGCTCTTAAAAATACAGAGGGATAGGAATTTGTATATATTGTACATACACAGTTGGCAAAACAGTCATTTAGATATTCCAAGGAAAGGCTTTCACAAAGTGCTTAAAAGGAAATTTCTTTTGGGATATATCACATGTACCTGAGTTTTTCAAAAGGCAGGAAAGAAAGCACCTCCTTTACCAATTGTGACAAAGATGGGGCCTTATTAGATTTTCAGTGGAAAAGAATAAGCCTGCCAGCAGTGAGGCAAATTCAACGGCATTTGCTTGACAATTATTCATTTTAGAATTTGGTGGCGTACCAAAAATGCAGGTGTGAAAGATGTAAATTAAAGCTTGTCCGCTAATTCGGGAGAGTACTAAAAATACATGCTCCCAGTAGGCATAAAGGCTGGGGCATGTCCTGATCATATGACCAACTGTGGCAGGACCATAGCCACATCTGGGGCAGGGAAGGTCCACATTACAAAAAAAAAATCTTTGAGTTTTTTCCCTGTGGAAAGGTGCAGCACCTTAAATGAATCAGACCGTGACAAATGCATAGAGAAGATGTGTGTATACCAGTTAAAGAGTTTTTCTTCACACCAAGTTCTCTGTCCCAGACACTTTTTGATATTTCCCATTTATTTATATGTTTTAATTCTTGTATCAAATTGCAGATTGGTGAAATACAAAAGAATGCAACTCCAGAATAGTATTGAACTAATCTTTTTGTGGCAGATGCATTTACGTATTGGTAAAGACCGAAACATGTGTATTTCATGGAAAAACCTTAAACTTTTTTTATGCCAGTGCTGAAATGCATTATCTTACACAGATTTTAAGAAAAACGTATTGGCCATAAGTCTGCTGCTGACCTGCTTGAGTGAGATTTTTTACCTAAACTGCGGCCATTTCTTAAGTGAGGCTTTATTTAGTTTGTGACTTGCACACTCTGGCCAAATGGCAGTGAGCAGTGAGGTGAGCAAAGGTATTGGGTTACTTCTGTTTGTGCCCACTTTTTTCCCCTCATTACTCTCATATGCAAATTTCCATACACTAATGTGATTCCAGTTGAAGTCTCCCATAGGCCTCCCATTAATTGCAGGAACTATTGGAGTATTTTGAAAAGAAAATTGAAAAGCATGGGTTGGAATCCTTGATGGCCCAGTCTCCAGGCCATTCCCCACCGTTTATTAGTAAGTATGAATGATTGATGAAGATGCATTACATATTCTGTGCAGTGGGACGGCGTGGGGCCCATCCCGGGGTTCTCCCAGCCTCTGAGAGGGGCTGAGCTGCTGTGGCACCCGATGGTGGTGAAGCCATACCTGAACCTGCTGGCAGAGAGCTCCAACCCGGCCACTCTGGAGGGGGCCGCCGGCTCGCTGCAGAACCTGTCCGCCGGCAACTGGAAGGTAACACACCACATTTACAACAATATCAAGTTTCGTATAAAACGTTCTGATGGGGTTTGTGCGCAGTTCTCGGCCTACATCCGTGCTGCGGTGCGTAAAGAGAAGGGCCTGCCCATCCTAGTGGAGCTGCTCAGGATGGACAACGACCGCGTTGTCTGCTCCGTCGCCACTGCCCTTCGCAACATGGCTCTAGACGGGAGAAACAAGGAGCTCATAGGTCAGCACACACAGACACCGACACGATGAAGTCAGGGGAAGAATAATGCGTAAAAAACTGCAAACTAACGAGTAATCAGTTGTAGAGGAAAAACATTTGTGGATGATTTTTTCTAAAATCTCTTGTCTGTAGCGAACCTGAACACTTTTCTCACAATTCATTTTTGATTCATGTGTATAAACAATAATAACATCATAAATCTATAGCCGTGGGACTAACTTGGGAAACTTGAGTCTTCCTTTTATCACATCAAAATATTAAAAATTAGATTTTTTTCAGACTATTACTGGGACCAATAATAATTAAAAACATTTATTTTTAGCTAGTCTTTTGCCCATAAATATTCCAATCATATAGCATGTAGCTCATCTTCACTTCAGTCAGAAATGATTACAGCTTGTTTGGATGAAAGTGCCTTTTTAACTGTGATGATACATTGCCCCCTTGTGGCCTCTCTCCAGTCTGGAACAATCTGAAGTCTGATCTTCTCTGTGCTCTTAGGGAAGTATGCCATGCGGGACCTGGTAAACCGGCTGCCTGGTACCAGCCCCTCAACGCTCTCTGACGACACGGTGGCATCCATCTGCTGCACGCTGCACGAGGTCTCCAGCCGCAACATGGAGAACGCCAAGGCTTTAGCCGACAGCGGCGGCATCGAGAAACTGGTGGGCATCAGCAAAGGACGAGGCAAAGGGTGAGCACTCAACCAAGCTTTAACTTGATGGTCTTAGTTGCACCTTTTAGTACCACTCTACTATCCTGGTCCCAATGGAGAGGTGCCACAGACCTTAGATAATATTGTTACTTCAGTCTAGTCTCCTCAAACTTTGCCGTTACTTGTTTCACTCTGAAAATGACTGATGTGTTCACAGATATTCGATGAAGGTGGTGAAGGCAGCAGCTCAGGTTTTGAACACACTGTGGCAGTACAGAGAGCTGAGGAGCCTCTACAAACAGGTCAGAATCACCAACGAGACCTCTCAACTTTGATTGCACACTGAGATGAAACATAAGTATTGTGATACGGATGTGTACAGGACGGTTGGAACTACACGCACTTCGTCACCCCCATCTCCACTCTGGAGCGAGACCGCTACCGTTCACAGCCCACTCTGCCCACAAGCCCCCTGCAGATGTCCCCTGTCATCCAATCAGGTGAGAGAGCTCGGGTCACCACCCTCACTGCTCAGCTGCACCGATGGAGTTAACTCTGTTTTGTGTTGGTGTCGTTCCTGCAGGGGGCAGTGCAACATCATCCCCTGCGATGCTCGGGATCAGAAGACACAGTTCAAACTATCAGAGGGCGCAATCTATGCAACTCGACTCATACTACGGAGACAACAGTTTACACAAACGACACTACACAGGTAAAAGTAGATCAGTACATATAAGACAGCAGTGTGAAGAGTTATGAACAGTCATAAAATAGCTTAATGTACTGTTGGGACAGAAGGAGGCGCTCACCACTGCAGTCTCTTGAGTGGGAAGAAACAGAGAATCTATACTCATAAAAGTGGAATCAAAAGGAAAACACAGAACATTTTGTCAAACAGTGTTAGTGGAACACTGCTTCCACCTCATTCACGTCCCTCCAGGTGTCACTGTCATTCCATGTGATTACAATGACAGGCTCTTGCCCCTTAGGGACTCCACACTCTAATCTTCTAGTTAAAATACACTGATTGAAGTCTATTAGTTGAGTAACTCTCCATCCATCTAACAGCGCATTCTCTAAAACCACATGCAGTAAGTTTTTTCAACAGTAAACCATGATCAATGACATCAAAAGCTGCAGTAAAATCAAGAAAAACAGCACCATACATACACACCAACATAATTTCTTGCATCAATATGACAGAGCCAATCATCAGTCATTTGCACTTAGAGTGACAAACTTTATAAGCATGCTGAGACTCATAGCAAATGTTAAAATGAGAAAAATAGTTTAAAATTTGTAAAAAAAAAAAAATTATTATTATTTTACTGAGAACAGGCAAAATACTAATTTTACTATTGGCCCCATAAAAAGCCATCTTAATATTATTTTATTATGGGTATGGGTATCACCTTGGCTTCTTTCCAAGCTTGAGTAAATATACACTCTTTTAAACTCAAATCAATAGTAATATAATCTGCCATCATGCATATTCATTTTTCATCAAGATAAGATAGAGCTTTTCATGTAGTTGTATAGAGGTTAAGGTAAAATTGCAATTTTCTTTCATTATAATTATAATGATTTATTACAAGACATAAGCTGTCCATTTATTAAGTTAACTGTATTCTGTCTTATATTGTTTCCTTTGTCAATTAAGAAATATTTAAAGCAATTGACAATTACAACAGGTTTAGTTAAAAACTTACCATTAATTTCAATAAAAATGTCCTTCTATCGTGCCAACATTATAAATTTGTTTTAAATAATATGCTTTTTTCTTCTGTTTATTCATTTTTGTTACAGTATTTCTGAGTTTACGGTATTTTTCCCACAAGCTTTGATCACTATAATTTTTAGTTCTTTATCAAGCCATGGTGCTATGGTCTTTTCGACGGTAGATTTCTTTAACTGTGCATGTTTATCAGCAACTTTCTGAAGCATCTGAATAAACACATTTAGAGCAGAGTTTGTATGTTTTCCAGAATAAACAATGTCCCAATTTAGTGCCTTAATGATATAAAGCACACGTGTCAAACTCAAGGCCCAGGGGCCAGAATGCGGCCCTTTGCAGTATTTTATGTGGCCCTCCAATACATTTAGAAGGTGAGATTTTTGGCAGTAGGTTTTAACTGGTTCTAAATGGATTTAAACAAATCCAACTAAACCCAAAATAAACCCAAATAAAACCTGTTCAAATGCAATTAAAGCCTGTCCAAATCTCTCTTAAACCTGTTTAAATCCATCTAAAAACCTGTTCAAATCTGACTAAAACCTGTTCAAATCCATCTAAAACCTGTTTAAATCCATCTTAAAGCTGTTCACATCCAACAAAACCCTGTTCAAATCCATCTTAAAGCGGTTCAGATAAAAAAATAAAAAAAATTGTTCAAATCAAAATAAATTGTGCAAATCCAATTAAATCCATGACTCATTTCTTTATTAAAGACAATTTGTTTGTGATGTATTTACCTTGTCGACATGTTTCGGCTGCTATCTGCGAGCCATCTTCAGACAGGCTGCTGTCCAGATAGCAGCCGAAACATGTCGACAAGGTAAATACATCACAAACAAATTGTCTTTAATAAAGAAATGAGTCATGGATAGTATTAACGATGGATTAAATCCAATTAAAACCTGTTTAAATCTGACGGAAACCTGTTCAAAAGGAGGAAATAAATGTTAAAGACAACTTTTGTAAGACCCAAATGAAAACTAAACAAGTTTTTAATAAAAGCTTCCAAATGTCACCACCTTCGGCCCCTGAAAGGATTGTTATTCACTATCTCGGCCCCTCACCACTTTGAGTTTGACACCACTGATATAAAGCTGATTTAAATGACCTTTACAATAGAATTTATTAGTCCAGCCTTAGGCACTATAACTCTTCTAACAAAAGCAATGACATTACGATCACTGATGCCAACTGGGATGGATTTATCACAAACAATTCTTGTAGGTACATTGACAATTTGAGACAAATTACATACTTTCAACTTTTTTCGAAGAACTGTCACCCAGTAGGTATATTTCCCTTTGCCTATCAGTCACATTCATAAGCATAGTACAGAAATCATCACTATATTGCACAGTCACCTAAATCACCTAAACACCCGCTCCACTTCCACGTCCCGCTGTATGTGAAGTTTTTCAACACAGAACACTTTTAATTTTCCTTTCCAACTCAGACCACAGCCCACCCAGTGACTCCTCAATTCCATCATTTAATAGTCAGAGTTAAGTCTAACCTTTAAGATATTCTATCTTATCAGTTACAGTAAGAAGACTGTCATTGTTTTCTGCATGTTTTTCTATATCTACTTTAATGTCATCCACATCTTTCTGACTGAATTGGAGGCTAGTTGATTTCTTAAAGCTCTTTTGATAATGAATAGAGGTCTCTATAATGAGCTTAACAAAAACTTTAAAGGTCCCATATTATGCTAAATCGACTTTTCTGAGCTTTTAACCATGTTCTAACGTTGTTTCTACCTCAAACACATCCCCAAAGTTGTGTTTTGTTTCATTTGCACGTTTGAGTAATTTATTTAGTTTGAGCTACAGTCCTTTCGACGAGCTGTTTCACACAATGACGTCAATATGTGAAATAAACCACTCCTCTCCAGGAAGTGCTCCTCCACACTCCTCCAGCCCCTCTCTCCTGAACTGTCAACAAGTGCCGTGCTCTGCAGCTCAGACACAGAGAAGCATCGCTGCTACTGTGTTAGCTTACTTACCGCCAATACTTTTACTTTACTTTCAATACACTGCACAGCATACATTCTCAACTTCAGTAGGCATTGTACGGCCATTTCCACATGTGCACTGATAAACAGAAGCAGTTAACACGCGCTATGCTACGGGCTACACCATAGAAACATACACAATAAATAGTTTACTTAATTGTGAGAATGAGACATCGTCATCATCCTGCTTTGCATCAGATTTAGACTTGGGAGGCATGATTAAAGCCTGCCTGTTGCAACACAGCACACAGGAGCCCTGGAGGTGTTAGCAGCATTGTGGTGGTAGATTCTCCTGAAGTGTGGAGTGAACAAAAGGCTGGTCTGCTAGTAGCTGGAAATGAAAGCTACGTAGAGATGAAAGCCTGGCTCTTAATCCACCATGAATCTCCTCAGTAAAAATCAATCCATTGCAAACGATTATCCAACTGTGCTGCGTATTCAAGTATAAACTGAAAATGTCCAAAATTGGGACAAAAACAGCAGTTATTTTCAACACTATTAACTCCTGCCACTGGAGGACTCTTGCTAGATTGTTGTCCCTGAGACTGCTAATTGGTTTGTAACAGAAAGTGAAGATTAGTAGTCTGCAAGTGTAGAGTTTTATACCTGTGCCAGTCGCCATGTGGCCGTGTTTCAGGTGGTGGAAGTGGACAGTGGCCCGAAACTTAAACAACTCAGAAACAAACTGCAAAGATAAAGTGAAAGTGTATGCAAGACATAAACAAATACATTTAACATGCATACTCCAAAGATTCAATTCCCACACCTGTATGACAGCATTGTTTCTGGAGCTGACTGCTGCTGACTTAAAAACAGTTATGTGGTTTTCAGATGTGTTTTTTTTTCTCCTTTAAAGGGTCAGAGAAAAAAGCCCCTTACTTCATTGGAACCTATTCTTCCCAGTCAGGAGAGGATTTGAGACGATCCCAGGTAAAAACCTACTTTGTCTTGCTCTGGTGTGACTGCCACCTGACAAAACCAAAATAATCAAGTACAATCAATTTTTATCATGCAATTAAATCTAATTTTATTCAAAATATTGAATAAAGTAGGGCCAGGATGTTTTGAGAAATATGTCATTTCCAGTGACGGCTGGTGGTGATATTGGGTTGGTGGGCTAACAAATGCAGTACTATAGATACCATACTAATACTGATAGTACAGTAACATCACATTTGAGACAACAAATTACAGGTAAAGATGGCTAAATGAATTAGAGTAAAAAAGAGTTTAATGTCCCTGTCACTTCTCCTGCTCGCTTTTAAAATGAGTTAAGTCCAGTGTTACCCTGCATGTCTCTTCTATTCGCCTAATTTCAAGCCTTCAATAATTAGCAATTGGAGAGGGCGGGTCATTATGCCTGTCAATCATCAAATTAGGAAGATTATTGGTGCTGAGATCATGTGACTTAGGCTTGATTTCTGCTATGAAAACTAAGCCCTTTTTAATTTTGGGGTAGAATTCAGGGATATTACTTCCATCGAATTTAAATACACTATATAAAAAAATCTCCCATTACATATTGTTAAATGTAAATAAAAAATGAAATATATATTTAAAAAAACGGTACAATATAGCCTAAATAGCTCGTAGCCCATGTATACCAGCCTTTCCTGGTCTTTTCCTTTATTCCATTCCAAATTCAATGACATACAGTAAATATACAGTCTATGTTATATGCTTGTTTTACACTTTTTCAAAATAGAGCACACAGCACAGTTAAATATGACCACCATATGTTTTCTCTGCTGTGGGGGCTGGTGAGGCTAAGGCTGAGAAATGGGAAATAAAACTGAGTGAATGAGATCGTAGGAAGAGAAAACTCTAGCCCAATTCATTTACTTAAAAATAATCTTCAGGGGTCCTGCTAAGAGTGTGGAATTTTCTGTGCACTGCTCGCTCGAATTTCATGTTGACTCAAAACTACATATAGAGGAGAGCACAATGATGACGCTAAAGCCGATAAAGCTCCTTTGTTGTTCTGTCAGAACCCGGAGCCATTCTACGACGAGCCCGACCGGAAGAACTACAACAGCTACAGAATGTACCTGTCGTCGCCACAGGGCTGCGGGGAGGATCAGTTCGACGAGGAGCCGGTGCAGCTGACCCCGACCTCCCCTGACGGCTACAGCAGCCAGACGCTGCGGTTCAAAGCCAACACCAACTACGTGGACTTCTACTCCACCACTCGGAGGCCTTCAAACAGGGCCACCAAGTTCAGTGGCTCCCCCGACTCGTGGGTGTAACGGCGGGGCTGAGCGCGCGGAGGAACTGTAAGTTGTCTGTGTGTGGGCGTGCACGTTCGTGTGCTTGTGAGGACGTCCGCAGGAGCATGTGAAAGTGTGCTTAGTGTTGACACTGTACTGAACAACCGGGACAGTTTTCTGAGGGCAGCTTTGACTAAGGGAGTCCATCTTTATTCAGTTGAGTTTTCTCACCACAGCGGTCGCCTCAAAGGGCGTCCCAGAGATAAATAAGCAGCAAATTAAACGATTTAGAAACTGCAAATCTCTTTGGTGCTCCCGTATCATTCACTATCAAATACAGTATGTTCCTAAACATGTAAAAGTGAAAGCTACATTATTGCTTCACCTGTTTAATGAGGTGGAGGACTATTTTCCAAAATCAATGTTTTTCCTTTTATTAAGACATACTCTGGGAAACCTTTAAAAACTCAGAACAGAGGTTAAAGCTATAATCTTTGTTATTTGTACATTGGACAAAAATAAAGTGTATCATAAAGGTTGCCAATTAGTAGGTTATATTGTACAGAAAATGTCAAATCTGTCTAAAACTGTCTGCCACACATTAAGTGATCGAATATACAAAATATGCTTATAGTGATCTATAAACAGATGGAAAATGGACTTAGTCAAACGGTGCTTTTTGAAAAGTCCTGCCCTTCTGGTGTTATTTAACAGTGTTTGTTGACTTGGACTTGTTTCTCTCTGGAGTATAAATGTGCAGTGGCTTTATGACATAAATTTCATCTTGAATGAAACAGAAAAGAAGCCAGTTCAAGCGGAGGATAACCTGGGACACTGGAAAACACATGATCCACAAAACTCTGCATTTGTCCCAGGTTTGAAAGAAAAGCCTCCTCACCCTTGAAAACCTTTAAAACTCAGAGAACAGTGGTTACCGGTGTAACCTTTGCTCTTCTGTCTGTTGGCCAAAAGTGCAGTATCATAAACCATGTGACATATGTGAAAAAGATGTGAAAATTATTTGTACAGATCCAATGGTTGAAGCGTACTGTTGCGTTATGTATTCAATGTGTAGAACTTTGTATGTGATTGTGTGAAGAAGATTTTTCTATTATTTATGGATTCTTTTTTATTCATTTTCTGTGACTTGACCAAAACACCCACCTGTCTGTTCTGTCCAAAACTGACAATGATAATGTGCAATGTTCCAGATGGAATATATGTATAGGGATTAAAGAGGATGTCATGATGCCATATCAGAAAGGCTTGGTGTCTTTTTCACATTAAATAGCACAAGGTGACGCTAAAGAGAAATCCCGACTAAAATAAACATCCTGACGCATGGTTTCAACACTTCAAAAAAAAGCAATATACAGCAGTTTATTGTAATGAGTAGGCTTGTCCAAATAAAAAGACTTGAAACTGTTTTTGTAAACCAACTAATGGATTTTTAGGGACTGTAGCTTCAAAGTTGTGATATATAAAAGAATAAAATGTGTTTTGCAATGGCAGCTTTTTGTTAAACCCTCACTAATGTAAATTATATAAGTGAGTAAAGACAGCAGAGTGCTGCGTGGGGCTCCGTGATAATCTCAGCTCAGAGGGAAAGGCATGTGAAACTACGATAAATTGGACGCTACAGTTGTGTTAGCTTGCTGCTAAGAAGTAGCTGCAGTCTGAACTACAGTTAATAACTTCACTCCCCACTTCACTGACCTCAGAGACATTTCAATCTGAATTTTTCTTTTTTTTCTTTTGCACATCTGACACACTTAACTATTTCAAATCATCAAACAAATTTAAATATTGGACAAAGATAACGCAATGCTGTTTTTATGAGATGAATTTAATATTTTATTAAAGGAAAAAGGTATCCAAACCTACATGGCCCCATGAAAAAATGTAATTGCTCCCCTTGTTAAATTATGAATTAACTATGATTAATCACATTGTTTTTTGGAAAGCTGAGTTCAGTTTCACTAGTCATCACCCACATTGTTCATTAAACCCAAAATCATCATATTTAAAATAAGGTAGGCCTACTTTTAGTTCCACAATGAAATTATTATATTCAGTGTATTTAAGTAAGACAAATAAGGCTGGCCACATTTTTGACCACTGTATAGTAGTCCAATATTATTAGTCAAGAGCAGTGGCACTGGCTTGTAAACAAGTGGTTACAGTATGTGATATGGGACAGGACCATTAAGTGCATTACAAACCCAAACATTTACTGTATTAACTGAAATATGCTTTAGATTTAGCTTTCCTTTGAATCACTGAACTAATATTTCATTGTATTTTGAGAAGCTGACATATCTGTGTTGCATGGAGTCAACCAGCTTCTGGCTCCTGCAAACAGCCCAGGACCACTGTACAACGATCCACGATTCCTCTGCATTTCTTGTTTTTGCCTGAGAAACAGCATTTCTGATGCCACCCCATACGTTTTCTATTGGATTAAGGTCTGGGCATTGTGCTGGACACTCCATAACATCAATCTTGTTGGTCTGGAACCAAGATGCTGCTCACTTACTGCTGTGTTTGAGGTCGTCTTATTGAAAGACCCATTTCGAGGGCACTTCCTCCTACGCATAAGGCAACGTGACTTCAAGTATTTGGATGGATTCAAACTGATCCATAATCCCTGGTGTGCGATAAAAAGACCCAAAACCAAATTTGACAAACATAGCCATATCATGATGTCTTTTCTGTGTCGTCTTTTCTTTCTTCAGTGTTTGGGGCCGCAGACATAATATGGATAAGATGCCATGTATGAAATAGTTGAGTTGATACTGGCGTTGGTTAAAAAAGAAGACAGCTTTCAACACACCAGCGGACTTTATGAGTATCTAGTTATGCCCTTTGGCCTCACAAATGCTCCAGCTGTCTTCCAGGCACTTGTCAATGATGTCCTCAGGTATGATCAACGCATTTGCTTTTGTCTACCTTGATGACATCCTCATATGAAGAACATTTTCATCATGTGCAATCCGTGCTAAGACGCCTGTTCGAAAACTCTCTGTACGTGAAAGAGGAGAGGTGCGAGTTCCATGTTTCTTCAGTTGCCTTCCTCGGATACATCATGGAGCAAGGTCAGCTTCGAATGGACCCTTCCGAGGTAACAGCTGTGCAGAATTGTCCAGTTCCAGCTAGTTGCAAGCATCTCCAAAGGTTCTTGGGATTTGCCAACTTCTATCACCATTTCATCCGTGGTTACAGCTCCTTTGCTGCCCCTCTGACAGCCCTTACCTCCTTGGTCCGAGGACCCTAGTACTGCCTTTGTGAACCTCAACAGGAGACTGACCTCATCTCCTGTCCTCACACTGCCTGATCTATCACGTCATTTCATTGCAGATGCTTCAGACGTTGGCGTAGGGGCAATCCTGTTGCAGAGATCTCCTGGGTTCCAGAGACCTGTACGCCTTTTTCTCACGCAGGTTGAAACCAGCAAAAAGGACTTATGATAGCAG
Organism: Rhyacichthys aspro; assembly: GCA_036850595.1. Taxonomy (NCBI): domain Eukaryota; kingdom Metazoa; phylum Chordata; class Actinopteri; order Gobiiformes; family Rhyacichthyidae; genus Rhyacichthys; species Rhyacichthys aspro. Next base: position 416,293 of record CM072149.1, read on the forward strand.
CAATCGGGAGCTCCTGGTGGTTAAGCTCGCATTAGAGTAGTGGCGCAACTGGTTGGAGGGTGCAGAACATCATTTCCTTGTTTGGACGCACCATAAAAACCTGGAATACATTCAAAATGTCTCCTGCCAGGCATGATGGGCCCTCTTTTTCACTTGCTTCAGCTTTCTCATATCGTCCTGGTCCCGAAACCAAAAACCACATGCCTTTTCCCGTCAGTTTCCTGCCAATCCTGCTCTCATTCTACCTCTCTTGTTGTTGCTGTAGTTCTCTGGGAGGTGGAGGAGAGAGTCAAGGCAGCGCAAGACACTCACTGTAGTGGAAGTACTTGTCCTGATATTTGTTTTTTTTTTTTTTTTTTTTTTAGTATGATATGTTCTGTCATGTCCACTGGTTTTCACTACTTATTTACTTCATTATTTTTACTTCGTTACATTCCACCACTGGTTAAATCCAGATGAACAAGTTCTAATGATAGAACCTGTTCATGATGCTATCAAATAGAAACATAATCAGTTACGGCGCTTGTGTCGCTTATGGCGTTCGAAGCCTTGCTGGTTCACAAAGTGGTTTGAGTAGTAGCCATGGATGTATTAAACATCCATAGTGCGCTTTATTTATTACCCTTGTTGGGGCTATTTTTGTAGTTTACTTAATTTCTTTTTTGCTAAGGTTGATTTGGTAATTTGTCTTTATTTTGCATTTATTATTCATTGCTAAATTTTTTTTGCTAATTTAGTTTAGTCTTTGTTTACTAATTGTTTTCATTTGTCAAGGGCTAGGTGTAGCATAAGTAGGTGAAGGGAGGGAGGGTCGGAAGGTACCAGGGCATGTGTTTTTTTTTCCACAAAAGGTACTTCTTTGAATGGACTTCATTTATTTCTGGTCTTGATGGTACTTCAGTGGCCATTTGATGATTTGTTAATTTGTTAGGTTACTTTATGGATAAATAGCCACTACATTAAGTAAAAAAAAACACCTCTGGATGTTTGTTCTTGGATTATCTGCAAACTGGACTTTATCATTTGTTGGATTACTCACCTGGATTTGGATTACTTACCTGGACACCTGAGACAAACGCCGGGCCTATGAGTGGAAGATTGGCGGCCTGGACGCAGTGTACACAATTTAATCCGACCCATCCAAAAGTGAAAGTCTTCCCTGGACGCCATATTGGATAATAGTGATGCTATAGGAGCATTGAATGTACATTTCACTGTATTGAGAATTATTATTGCCTGCCTATCTGGTGACTACTACACTACCACCAAGTGCCAAATTATTAGAAAAATACCCAACAACAAGACAGATGCCACCACTGCAACCCAGCTCGACCAACAAAGTCCTATTCCCAGCAACTCTGGCACCTAAGAGAAGAGAATAGGAAAAGAAGCAAAGCAATCAAGACAAGCTATAGGTGGACAATCAAAACTGGAAATAACTAGTCCATAGGTGCACGGGATTATGCATCGGCCATAATATTGTCATGACCTTTAATGTGGCAAATATCCAGCTCTCAGGCTTGCAAAAACAGAGACCACCAAATCACCAAGCCGTTGGTTCGGACGTCAGCGCAAAACTAAAAATGTTAAAGGGTTGTGATCTGTGTACACCACTAGGGGCGCTGACCCTCCCACATAGACCTCAAAACGTTGTACGCCCAGATTAATGCTAAGGCCTCCTTCTCAATTTCCGAGTAGTTACTGTGGTGCTTATTCAATTTTTCGAGAAGAAGCAAACGGGTCATCCTCCTGGAGAAATACAGCACCTGCGCCAACTTGGCTAGCATCCACCTGCAGCATGAACAGCCTGTCGAAGCGAGGAGCTGCTAACACAAGGTGAGAACAAAGCAAGGCCTTTACATTTTCAAAAGCTTCTTGACAGTCTAAGGACCCAACAAACTGGACTCTGGCTTTTTAAATAGCTCAGTTTAAGGGTATACCGCCGTGGAAAGGTTTTTGCAAAAACACCCCACTAATCCCAGAAAACGTTGGAGCTCTGCATGTGGAAAAGGAGGAGACAAAAACAACCAACAACAAACAACAACAAACCACCAACACTGTGAGTACCTTGCCTGAGCAGCAGCAGACAGGTTGCCATATAGGGACTTGTGAAGAGGACAATTCTTTTTTCTCAATTGTGGCTGTGCAGAAAGCAATAAGACACTGCACACGTATGCTTTCCTTGACCCTGGGAGTTCTGGCACTTTCTGCACTGCTAGTCTGCCAAAGCGGCTAGGTGTAACAGGCAAAAACTGGACAATGGGACAGACTACAAGCATTAATACCACAGTAATAACTGGTTTGGAGCTGTCTGGTCTTGACACAGAGGACTTTATTACGCTGACATCTTTTTCTGGAAAGGGCAAACAACAAGTGGATGCATGTGACCTGCTCATCGAACTTTGCAGCCATGGGAACTAATTAATAGTGTGATGACATTGCTAGGAGTTGGCGGGTCATAAACAGGCCTTTGTTGGAGCAGATCCACTTGGAGCACAAGATACATGAAGTACAATCTGTTTTTTTGGATGCGGATGTGAAAACAGACACTACTGCAAGGTTTGAAGAGGAGATTTGACAGAGACATTATATTCAAAACACAATACTTTTTGAACATGTTGGAGCAAGGATGTGCTGAAAAGGGGTCCCACACGATGCAATAAAGCTCAGTCTGTGCTAAAGGGGCCTTCCATCTCCAAAAGTAGGTCACAAACAGCCCAGAAGTGTTTGCATCCATTCCCAGCTGTGGATTTGGAGGACATGGACTTGGACGGAGACCAGCTGCCCGCGGAGAGAGCGCTGGGGACGCAGTGGTGCGTTCAAGGAGACACGTTCAGCTTCAGGACTGCGGTGCAGGAGCGTCCCCACACCAGGAGGGGCATCTTATCTGTGGTGAGCTCTCTCTGCGACCCGCTGGGCTTCCTGTCTCCCTTTGTTATTAGCATCTCATTTTCGAGGGGGTCCAAAAACACAGAACACGGAAACAATAGAATAATAAACATTACACACAATACAAAAATACACAGAACACGATACAATACATCTCACTCACCCTTCCCAGTCCCAACTCAGCACAAAATGACAAATTCATTTCAAAGTAAAATAACACAAAAATCTGTATCAAAATGCAGAAAACAAGAGAGTAAAATGAGAAACATGAACAGGAAGTTTTCAAATAAATAAACATGGATGACCTGAAGCGAACCTGTTCCAATCAGAGGGGGCTTTATAATAAAATGATCTACGACCAACTTCTTTATAAATTCTTGGGACTGTGAATGAAAGATACTGAGTATGTCTAAGTGAAGATGTGGATGGAGTTAAATACTGTTTTAAATGTATTATCCCAGCCAAGATATTACTACATGAGCCTATTCCATCTGCATTCTACAAATACTGAAGTCAGTGGATTTCTGAACTCCAGCAGATGTGTGGATTTAAAGTGGAATCTCGTGGAATTTGTAAAATATGGAAAATGGTTAAAAGGGCCAGATTTACTGCACTTACCTGTAAATGAGTGGCCAATATTTGAAGTGGACTCCTCTTGTATCCCTGCTGAAGAGACAGAGGTGAAGAAAGAACCAAGAGTGAGTGTTATTAGTACCACACTCAGTGATAATTCCACCAGTCGCCTCATTCACTATTTCTCATCCTGGAAGAAGCTCAGAACAGCAGTGGCCTGGTTGCTGGAGTTAAAGGAGAGACTTTTGCTTTTGAGGCAGAAACGTAAGGAGATTCTGGTAAAACAAAGATTTAAGGTGGAACAGGAGATTCAAAATTTAGTATATGTTTGTAATGCAAGAAAGACAGAAGTGGACAAGACAAAGGAGACATTTTTGCCAAGGTTAATTTAGTAATTTGTCTTTATTTTGCATTTATTATTCATTGCTAAGTTTATTTTGCTAATTTAGTTTAGTCTTTGTTTACTAATTGTGGTCTGTAAGTTTGCTGTTGTCTTGTGTAAAAGTTACTTCTTTGTATGGACTTTATTTCTGGACCTGCGTAAAGTCTTGATGGTACCTCAGTGGCCATTTGATGGTTTTGTTTGTTAATTTGTTAGGTTACTTTATGGACAAATAGCCACTACAACCCTCTTTATCTTCACAGTCATATTCACTGCCCCTTATCTTGTTAAAACACTGCAACAACAATTGTTCCCCTGCAATTATGAGTTATTCAGACACTGACAAAATTATTAAATGATAAACATTTGACAAGTAATATTACATTCCACTGTATTGTCATGTTATATCCCTAGAATACTGGGAGCTATTCTACATGGTGGAAATGTTAGTTCACTCTATTGAAAGCAAAAGACAGGGTTCAAATCCTCTAGGGTCCCTTGACAATGTTGTGGGGGGGAGGTTGGTTTGAACAGGTTTAGAGATTGATTCATTTTATTTGTTCATGCAATCTTAAGCCAGTTTTTGCTACAAAGATATATTTAAACTGCTTAGATCCAAATAAAACATGTTCAAATCCAACTAAAACCTCCAAAAATCCTAATAAAACCTGTTCAAATCCATCTAAAACTGTTCAAATCCAACTAAAACCTCCACGAATCCTAATAAAACCTGTTCAAATCCAACTAAAACCAGTTTCCATAGAAGGATTAATGTTAAAGATAACTTTTGTAAAACCCAAGATAAAACCTTCAAAATTAAATAAAAGCTTCCCAAATGTCACCGTCTTTGGCCCCTGAAATGATTCTTATGAACTATCGCGGTTGTGTGCACATGAGAAATTAACCTTTTTGTGAACCATTTGGATTCAAAGGTTCAAAAAGCTTCATCACTTTGCATCAACATTGATCAAGATACTTTTACAGGTGAAAGTTGAGCCAGTTTTTCTCCCTTGTTTTGGTGAAATGGGGCAGGAAGGAGTTGGAAATCTTATTCTGCGGGTGTCAGGATTATTTTTAAAAACCGGCATAGATCATTTTGATTCATGGCTGAGGAAAGGAGGGTTTCTGATCTGGATTACACATTTTGAAATTCTGGCCCCTGGAGACCTAGTTTACACATAAGGGCCGTTTCCCATCCATTCCACCCGCCCCAAAATACCAAGGATACATCTGTGGATTCGCCATGGCCTTTCCCTACCCACAACGCAAAGTCTTTTGGGAAAAAAAAAACGTGGTAGAGGCTTAAAGTGGTGCATTTTCACCTCTATTCAGTTTAAATAGGATTGTCCATTTGCTTTGATCATAAAAAATGTTTTATTTTGAAAACATTTGCCCATTAAACTGAACAATTCTGTTTTATTTCACGTCACCATTGTCATGTCTGCTGATTGTTGCTATAGGCTTTCAACTCTTTGCTAAACTAAATAACTATCACTATAACTAACTTTTAGTCCACAAATGTTTCTATTCTTTCTTCATGATCCATGGATCAGATTCAGACCCTCACTAACATCAGACTTTTTTATAAAAAGAATGTTGGGCTTGTTTTTTTTTCATTTTATTAGTTTTTGTAAAGGTTTTATTTGTTAATATTTAATGACCCATAACTTCTATAACAGGATGTAAAAAAATATTTCAAATTCAAGCTCACATAACCTACTAAAAAGTAAAAAAAAAAAAAAAAATACAAAAATAAAGCTGTGTAGTAAATAATTCAGTCAGTGGTGAGTTGAACACGTTTTGAAACAGAAGTGAGAAATGCAGTTCATTTCAAATGCACCTATCGAGTTTAGTGTCAATATGAAACACTAACCACTAGAGGTCACCATTTAGCCAAAACAGAGGTTAAGGGATGCACATACACTATTTCTGGTAATTATTATCTGGTAATGATTCATTGGGCATATGACTAAAGACCCCACAAATATTTATAACATTAAAACAGGTCCAATTCTTTTCCCGATAGAGAAGTTGGCTTCATAAATGTAGATCTCATGGTTGCTAAGAAAGAAAAAGAAAAATATCCCACTGAGATTTCTCAAGTGTATTATATTTCTAACAGATACTAGTTTTCTGAACATCAATAAACAATCATAAATTCAGAAGATATGAAATAATCCATTGTCCCAATTTGCGGACTTTGTCTCTGTGTGCGTTAGATCTCTGCAGAACAGTTTTATGTTCTGTCGTCTTCTGTATTAATGTCAATATTTTATGCGAATGCTGACGAGGCCCACTGCTTGACATCGGTGGGGCACTGGGGGTACTTGTGCAGGGCCTCTATGATCTGGCTGTGGTCTAGCATCAGTCTCATCAGCTGGTACTCCCTCTGCGTTTTGGCCGAGGTGCTGTCCACAGGCCGGATCAGCTCCAGCTGCTGCAGATGTTCAAAAGCCTGCGGGGCGAGAGCAGAACGTGAGCCTCCAACGCAACCCTCCTCGCTCTCCTACCTCAGCACTCACCTTCATCACCACAGGCTGCTCAAAATTGTAAATGGAGCTGGACTTCCTCTGCAGAAACTTCTTAAACTCTGAAGAAAAGTGCAGACATAACAGTCATATCAAAGTCTGGAAATCTCTTTTAAACCAAACATATCCGGTGTAAAAGCTGACTGTGATAGAACTACACACACAAAACTGTAAATTTGGACGTTATTCTAGGACAGAAGAGGGTTTGTTTATTATTTCCATTAAATCCTTGATACTCTACATTTAAATCACTAATATAAATAGCACTAATTGCTGTCAATTTTTCTAAATACCTGGCCGGATTATTATTTAGGGTTTTATAATGTATAAGTGATGTTAAAGAAAAAAAATGACAAGGTTTTTGTTGCCTGACGGAACGGACTTTGACAAAGGTCCATTTCTAAACTGACAGCAATATACTCACTTTTGTCAAATATACATTCATTATGGGCTTTCAAAGACGCATTTTAGTGTGAGTTGTAAGTAGTACCGTTATGAACCATTTGCAGATTAAACGGCTCTCCCTCGTAGACCTCATTGAGGTGTTTCATGGCAATTATGAGGCACAGCTCCAGGATGGACAAGCCTTTGAAAAGAAAGAGAACTCCTGTAGTTCCACACAACACACTTATGTCAGGAGCGTCATTTCACACACAGGATTTACCGTGGAGCATGTTAGCTTTAGCATCGGTGAAACATATGCGGCTAGCCTCCTGAAGGTCTGCAGGCTTGATGGAGGGTTTGGCCACAGAGACGCGGCTCAGACACAGCATCTGTAAGAAAATAGAGAAGAGCTTCAAACCAAGAGATTAGCTCTGGAGTTCTGCTTTAGAGCACTTTACCTTCAGTGAAAGGGAAATAAACATATTTATAGACTGTTGCAAATGTTCTTGTCATCTGAAGTTCTCGTTTAGGATATATCTGTGTGGGTTCTCAGTCATCCAGGTAGTCATTGTGTAAAAGGGTTGAGAAGAAGGCAACTGGACGTAGTTTAGAAACAGAAGACGTCCCTCATCCAAGTCAATTCTAAAGTAGACTGGTCTGTGATATGAGTTTATATACCTGAGGGGGAGTGGTTTAACGTTTAGGATATATGTACTACAGATTATTTTTCATAAAATCAACTGTTGACATCCTACTTAGCACCTCATTAGCAGAATATGGACCCACCCATTGGTTAGCACCATATCTGCAACATTCACTTTTCTTTTTGCTTCTAAATTTAAATATTCCTCTAATTTTAGGAATATATTAGGTGAAAAAGTCAGCTCCTAGTTAGTGCGGGAGATTATGCGTTTGAATCTCCTGGGGAGCAACTACAAACTAACAAACTACTTCGCTGTACGCACTTGGTATTAGGTAAAAAAAATCAGATCTTCAATGTTGGTTTCCTCACAGGGGGTCAGTGCTCAGAGCAGAAACGACTTCCACATTTATACATCATCTAGAGTCACAAATGAGATTCATGTGCGTTGTGTTCTCACCAGAAGCATGTGCAGTGAGCGGAAGTCTTTGGTCGAGTTAAAGTGTCTCTGAAGAACATCTTTAACTGATTTGTCTTCACACAAAGTCTGGGGGCAAAGACACACAAGAGAAAACATGGAAGACAACTGGTACGATCATATTTATAATGATTTATTATCTCACAAGGCAGCACAGTGCCTAAAGAGAGAGACTGTGTTGTGCTGTGAGACCTGGTGTTTGTAGGATACAGTAAGACTCCAGCAGCATCTAAATTAACATCAATATTTAGGGTTCTTACACCTTTTCAAAGTTCAAATTCCAGCACTTTTTAAGCACTTTCAAGGTGTGTTTTCATGTTTTTCAAGCACCTTACAACTGCAGTAAATTACATGTTGACATACAGATACCGTATGTAGTTTTTCTCATTTAAATCCATTGTAGCATAAAAAAAGAAAAAAAAAGAAATTGTAGAATACTGTGGGGCAAAGACAAGGGATAGTTCACCCAAAAATGAAACTTGTGTGATCAAAAAGATGTTCATTTATTAACATCTTTTTTATTATGTTCGTGTCCCTTTCTTTTCGAAGATTTGATCCACGTTTTGGCCATAATTTGTACTTTTCTGCTCCATCAGAGGATGCACATCCAAAAACAATGACACTACTCTATAGCCACACATGCAGACAAGAGCAGTGTTGATTTTCTTTACGTGCAAAATACAAAAAATATATTTGTGAAATATTATTAAAGCAACACAATCAGATTCCAAGCACTTTCAAGCAATTTATCCAAAATTCAAGGACTTTTATAACTATAATTCAAGCATTTTCAAGGATTTCAAGCACCCATAAGAACCCTGTATATTCATCTATGGCTCAGTACAGTAAGAGATCCTTGATACAAAGTGGTTGCATCTCTACAGCTCCAGGAAATAGCACACTTTTGACACTGGACACTTTTTTACTGGAATAAAAGCAGCTAAAAACCAGCAGAGACTTGACTGGTCTTACCTTGACACTGATGTTCCATTCCTCGGCAAACTTGTGGTCGGGGAAGTTGTAGGGCAGCCTTAGTTGGTTCTGCACTCGCTCAAGGTACTGTGGGAAGGTGATGCCGCTGAACAGGTGGATCTGCCGATGGGAGAAGCGAGATTTGACTCGCTTCTCCAGCAGCTCCAGGACATCCTAAACCAGACGGAAATTAATCATTTAAGACACAAGGACATTTATATAAAACAAAAAAACAAAAAACAATCAGCTAGACAATTCACTCACATTTTTACAAATATTTAAATGTATGTATATAAAAAAAAATGTGTAGTTATCTTGGTATTTGCAGCAGAAATAAACACACTCACTATTAAGTAGACTAAATTATATTACAAAGCATTACGAGAAGGCTGACCAGTCTGCAGGTGAGGCCGATTACAGCGACCGGGGCCTGAGCTGACTGGGACACATCGAACAGGTTGTACAGCAGAGTCTGGTTCTTGTGGTGCACAAACAGGTCAAATTCATCCAGGACGAACAGCACAGGCCGACTGCTGCTGCGGTCACCTCAACACAAACACACAAACACACAAACACACAAACACACACATACAGTGGGACCTGACTTCGACATGTCTACAAAACTTCTCTTGAACTACACAAACTTCCCTCACCTTTTTTCAGAGCTTCCAACAGAAAAGCCAGATTCTCTGCAAAGCTCCCCTGAACAGACAGAACCAAGCTGTGTTATTACAACATTCACATGATTATATAATAATACCATCTTTCCAAATACTCACAAACACTTTGTCCCCAACAACATTTTCCAGGTGGAGCTGCCGTGTTATTTCTTTGAGAGCTATTTTGTCATTTGTTTGTAAAAGCCCTGCAGTGAAAGAATAAAAACACATTCAGGAGGTAAAATAATTACCTGTGGAGGACAGAAAAAAAAAGTTATTAAAAGAAAAGTTATGCAAATTTATCAGTTCAATGGAGATTAAATTTCTTGATAAAACCGTATCTTTAGAACATGTCTAATACAAAACAGTTGCCTGACAGCTTTCTGGCCAATCACAGAGCCCAGCTCACAGGTCACAGGTCACAGGACAAAGTGGCAAAGAGTATGGGTATGTTTTAGCACTGGCTGCCACTCTTTTTAAGACCATGAGCTCAGTATATTTTTGAATTCCATAAAACCTCTCTGCAGTAAAGATAACATTGTACACTCATATTGATTTAACAAACATTTTACAAAAACATAAAAACAAGTAATGCCTATTCTGTTAAAGACAAAGCTGAATTAATGACTGAGAAGGGCCAAAAAAAAAAAAAGACATTATGAGGATTTTTGGTTTAATTCTGCAGAAGACACAACAAAAACAAGCAGCAGGTAGAGTTAAAAGTAGATCACAGAATCTAGATGGATGGAGTGAAATGTTATTAACACGGACAGAAAGAACAGAGCATGTCATTTTAGTGTGTACCATTGAGATGAACCTGCATCAGGGTCTTTTCCACCTCCTTATCCTCCAGCAGCTCTCTCAGAACACTTTTGAGGAGCTGCAGACACAAAAACACAGACATCAGGCGCTGCAAGCCTCTCAGGACCAGGCCACACCGTGTAATCCATCATCTCCTCTATTCCTTTCCCAGATGCATATGAGATCTTGGAGGCTCACCATGGTTTTCCCTGCTCCTCTGGGCCCCGCAATTAGCACAGAGTTACTCTCCCCGTGGACTGCTGTCCGCCGTAGCAGCTCCACCAAGTGTCTGAACACACAAATTTAAGAAGGAAATATAACCCGAAGAAAAAGGAAAGGCCTTCAAATCAGGACAATTCAGAGATGAATATGTTAACAAGCAGCAAAGCTAATTTCTGTTCTGCCAAAGATTTGTTTTATTAATTCTACATGTAGATACTTTGCATATTGAGAAGCAATGTCTACTTAGCATAAGCTAAAGTTATATTTGAGTATTTAAAACATACATGAAAAAATTAATATTCAGTTCATTTTTTGAGTTTAATGATAACAAATAATAACTAATGACGTAGTCTGTGACAAACACAGATGAGCAACACAGTAAAGTCAGAAGAGACTCTGGGAGGAGCACATGAATGCAGCCTAAAGGAGGCCTCAGTTCATTTGCTCAAGTTGAATGACTTTCAGAGGTTCCTTCTTCCTTCTCCGAGCAGAGGAGCATCTCCCTCACAGGGACACTTGGCTGGGGGTGTGTATTCGGGAGGGAACGGGAGCCTTTCCTGCCTGCAAACTGGGACGGAGCTGTCAGGTAGGACTAAAGTGGGTCACAGAGCCTCCCAGTGAGCCGAGGTCTGACAGCTCCAACTGAAACAACTTCTCTTCAGGGGGGAGCAAACGAAAACTGCACGCAAGGAAAAGTATGTCAATAATCAGAAACTGATTAGTTAGTGAAACGACTACAAAGTTCATTTTGATTTATTTGAAAAAATGTAGTCTCTGTGTCTGAGGAGAGACTACTTTCTCTTTTAGAAAAGAGCCAACAGAGGTGGTTGAGGCATGTGTTTTGGATGCCTAACTGGGGAGGTGTTGTGGGCATGAGCCACCAGAAAAGGGCCCCGGGGAAGACTTAGGACACTCTGGGGGGGACTATGTCTCTCAGCTGGCCTAGGAACAGAGAAGCTGGAAGAAGTATCTGCAGAGAGGGAGGTCTGGGTGTCTCTGCTCGGACTGCTGCCCCTGTGACACAGCCCCGGATAAGTGGAAGATGATGGATGGTCAAAAAGGTAGCACAAAATAATCAAAACAAATGTCTGAAAAAAAACTACACACACACACCTCCCTTGTTTGGTGTGGTTTAAACAGACAGTGGTGCTTGCTCTGTTGGTGCAGTTCGCTTGCAAAAGTGTGAATGCTGCAATTTGAACCTCTGGGCCAACATACATGCACTGAGACCTCTTAAAAAACAGGGGACTCGGACCACTTCCAACTGAACTCAAGAACAAGAAAAACACTATACACTGGCTTAAAAACAATAGTGTAGAGCCTCCAGCTCTGAGCTGTAACCAAGCCTCTATGAGACTGGACCATTACTACACAGAACTGTCAACCAGAGATCATACATTGGTCCTGGATACTGGCCAAATATGATTATTCACTGGACTATAACATCAACACCAAACACCAAATAACCTCTTTAAAATATCTTGTCCTATGAAAAAGACTTTACACCAAAAACAAACTAACTGATGTGACAGAAACCTACTCTACACAAGAGTACAAGTGCAGTCTGTTCAAAAAGTGCTGTGAATGCAGAATATCATCACCGTACCAATACCCACCACTTACTCTTTTACCGATTTCAAATGTTCACCTATCTTTACACAAAAAGAACATCCTTTTTAGTAGCAAATCTCCAAAGCCAACACCAGAGGAAGTGCTTAGAGGTAGAACCTACTTGTGCTGAGCATCCACTCCCTGCGGCCTTTCGGGGAGCTGCTCGTGGCAAAGTCGCTCTCGGAGAATCTTCTGCAGCTGGAAACAAAAGGAGAACTTGAGCTGAAATGACAACAGCACATACAGTATGATGGAGTGAACATTCGGTGGAGTCGGGCACAAACCTGAGCGATGCACTCTCCGACAGGAAGATGGCTCTCTTTGCCTTTGCGCTTACTCATGATGAGGCTGACAAAACACACACCTGTCACAAAAAGATGTCAGCAACAAAACGCTTAGTTGGATTTTTTCTGGCATCATAGAAAAGAAAAGTATTCTGATACTAAGTTTTCATATTATTTAATATTACATATAACTTGCTTAGACCCAGTGTAATACTCCTGGAACCATAATAGACGTGTCCAAATGGGGAAAAAAACAGCTTAAAATAAATAAATAAAACTCAATCACCAAACCTGACATTTTTAGTAACTGTATGAGACACGTGAAGAAGTTACACTGACCAGATCTGATGGTGGTATCAAAAACATGAATTGGGGTCGTTTTACCTTACAATGTTATTAAAATCTTTCAACAAACCAAATAAACCCCAGAATGAATAGACTGTAGAGGTCAGACAACTCCAGGTTTGAATAGTCACTGCATGACATAACAGGCATCTGGATCAAACACACACTGGAGGCTAACAAAGTAAACCAAGAATTATAAACTATTTCCTCAGAAATATGAAGACAGTGTTGTGACACAATCAGAGTTAAAATACTCTACAGTTGTCTGACTTGGGTGCATTTAACAGTAATAGTGGACATGCTCGTTTTAATTGTAATAGGAAAACAGGAAGTGTCACAACTTTGTTAAAATTATTAATGGGGTTCCTTGTGTGGAAGATTATTATTTTCCTTGCAAAAAGAAAATATTTTAATTACATGAAATAGCTGTTACAGATTATGGGAGTGTTTGTCCCAAATTCTCAAGAATGAGAGAATAGATCACAAAATCTACTGTGTACGTTTTAAGTGTGAAGAAGTGTCATGTACAGAAACCTGGCTCCTCCGAGGACGGACCTGAGCGGACCGGACCTGTCTGAAGTGTGTCCCGAAGCTCACAGCGGCCGTGTCCAGAGAATTCCGCGACAATACGCCTTTGGGATTATTCCACTTTCACTGAAACTGAGTTACTTCGTATAGTTGTGCGTAGACTGCTCGGAATAGAGACAAATACCTGATAAACTTCCCCAACAGTGAAAAGATGTCAGTCTTCGCGCGAATTCTGCTGCCACTTCCGTAAGTCTCTGCGTCTCTGCCCTCTGATTGGCTGATTTACTCTATCTCTGCGCTGATTGGCGGAACATCGGAATAGAATAGAACAGAATAGAGTAGAATAGAATAGAATAGAATGGAATAGAATAGAATAGAATTCTCACACAAAAAACAGTTAAAATGATTTCTTCTAAACAAAGGTAAAGTTATCCATATATGGGAGGTTCCCTGTGAAAATGAGTGCCCTCACACAGGACGTCCCTCTCACAGATCTGCTGAGGCTGTACCTGTCTTGCTGGGCATATTAAAGTCAGCCCTCAGCCAGGCACAGAGGAGCTAATGTATCACCTGCTGGTCCTATTTAAGGTCAAAGGTCAAGTCAGGTTTACTGCAAACCGTAAAATATATGTGCATTGGTCACAATAGCTATTCATGTCAGTTCTCTTGGAACACACAAATGTTCAAGTAAAGAGGCAGGAACTATAGACTAGCCCACAACGCAAAAACTCAATCCACAATTAAATACAACACTAAAAAACTAAGCTATGCCATGATGAGTTAAAATCTAAAAAATATATGTATTTTAGTGCATCATAAACACAATTTACCCCTGAGTACTTATTACACTGGGTCCCACTGTCAAAACATCACTAAAAAGATTTGAAAAGGCATCAAATTATGATTAAATTGAACATATCAAGACTAATAAGAATAAAACATTAACTAAAGCTAAACATTAGCTAAAATTATTCAAATGGACAAAATAATACAAAAGAAAGTTGCAAAATTATGCAACAGGACAGAACAAAAAAGAGACCACTTAGGGACACAAAACATAATATTCAAAGATACTGGCCTATTTTTATTTTTTTTTATTTATTTATTTGGATACTATGAGTTTGAGACACTGCTGCCTTCGAAGCTTATTCATCTGCTAATTTTCATGCAGTTGTAACTTCGGCCTGTGGCATCATGTGTGAGCCTGGATGAACGTGCATCACCTCTCCCATCTGCTGGCTCTTACGCATGCGCATTGCGGCTCTCCATCATTTTCAATATCCCACTGTAGGTGAAGCAGCAGAGGCAGTCAACTAATGGGTACGCTTCTTAATCTTATTTTTAAGCCTACTCGTGTATTGTTGTTCGCTTATTTCACTCATTATGCACTATGTAATTGTCGCTTGAATGCCCGTTTAATAACGGACTGTTCATGGTTTCATTTGACGCAGACAGAGGCGTTAGTGCACGAAAAGCGTCCCTTCTTCGCTCTCTCTCTGCGAAAGAAATGGGCTTGAACTGCTGTTAGCTAACATGCTAAGCTATCCCGTGCAGCTCGGCCTGGTCCTGGCCTCGCCTGGCCCCTTGGCTCGAAACCTAACGCAGGCCGAGCTGCTCTGTAGTTCGACCGTTTTGTGTTAAAATATTGTCTGTGGCTCGACAATGCGTGCAAACAAAGCTACTGTGTAGCTGTTAAATACACAAGCCATGTTAGCATTACCGAACTTGACGGCTAATCCTTTTTCGTTACAACAAGCTAGCTGACTTAGCTAAGCGGCTAACCTACGGGAGCCAGACAGCTGACGCTTGGCATGCTAACCCCCAGCTAGTTCAGATGCTAAGACCAGTGCATTAAAAAAACAGAGCCCGACGTGTCTGTTTGGAGTGTTGGCACGGTCACTTAACGGCGGGGGTCGCAGGTGAAGGACTTCCACCTGCATGTCCTTCTCTTTGACAAACTAAACCTTAAGAGCAGTCGGGCGGTTGCTGAAACATTATAAAACAACACTTGTCAGAGTTGATTGTCAGTGTGGCTAATGTGGTTCGTTTGGCTAATTGGCTTTAATTCAACGTTAGAAATATCTAATTGGGGAGTGAGTGTGTTCGCCATTGCCTCTTGTATGAAATACATCATAATAATCATTTGGACGGCACCGCAACCAAAGTGCTCATCTGTCAACTTTGAAGGTGCCTCAAGAAAATATGGCTAATTCACTCCCGAAGCTAGCCTCAGCAAACTCCAAGGTTTTACAGTTGGATTAAAAATTGTGCCATAACGTGTGATTGGTTTTGGAAAGGTATTCGGTATTCTAGGCTTGGATTCGGAGGTAAGGAAAAGCTTAAAAACGGATGTAAATAGAACAAAAAAGTGTAGAGATCTTTGAGAATATTTGTTACTAGAACACACATTGCAAGTACCCTTTTGGTGTAAAATTGATGATAATGACATGGCTATGTTGTAGAATCAGATTGAAAATTCTGTGTATTAATCAGTCTTGTGCATCCTGCTATAGTATGAATTGATCACTTTGATAATGTGCTAATAACATCTTATTGTACAGGTTTGACACGAGGTGCAAACAAGTTCAACAATTTGTTGTCTAGAATTGTATGTTCTTGCTCCTGTCGTTGGATATTTTTGATTGGGGCAAAGAGAAAAACTGAGTTACATGCTCAAACTGCAAATGGATGTTGAAAGACCTGAAGACTGTGCATGTTTACATTGGCAGTGTTTTGAACTGATTTCATCTTAGAATAACTAATCACACAACCAAATATGCATGTATGTTGTAGAGAAAAAAGTACAGCTCTGCGCTGAGCTCAGTCTTGTCAGAAGCAGCCTTTTGGCTGGAAGTGTCAGTGGTGTCTCCACAACCTCCCGACTTACAGTTTACACACATTTCTGTGACATAAAAAAGGATCTGGCATCAAGTACATGATAATGGCTGGCTGTAGTTCTTTTAAATGTTAGTGAATGGAATGAAGCTTCATGGACGCACTGGAAGTAGAGTGAGTGAGAGTGAAGTGTTTACCAATTACACTTTTATTCTCATGCCCCACTTAAATAACACAACATCTTAAAATTCCACCTTAATATTGGAGCTTATGAAACAGCTTTTCTTGACTTCTCATAAGAAAATTCATCACTGAAATCATTATCGGCCGATACCAATCACCAATCATGGGTTATGTTTAATTACGTACCTTAATAAGTTCATTCTTAAAAACACAGAAGCCTATTCAAATATTAATTATTAAGGGGTGGTAAAATTAAAAGGTATTCAACTGACAATGTTTTCTTTTATTTATTTACTGTTTTAGTTTTATACAGCAATTGCTGTACTCTGTGATTATGGCTAAAATGGATCAGTTACATAAATAAATAGTTATGGTGACATCACTACTGAAGTCATTTTGAAAGGTAGATGTCATGCTGTTCACTAAATATTAAGGATATATTGTGCAGATATATGACCAGAGTCTGAGAGATGGTAAGGCTATAAAAGGGCCTGCTCTGCGTCAGAACATCTTCGCTGCATTCTTGTTGTACATAATTTTACAAAAAAATGAATAATTGGCGATTAGCTAGAACAGCCGATCAAATGATGCAACGCACATGAGACTTTCACTTGTTTAATACACATATGGCATCTCAGGTTTGGTTTTTTTTCCAGGTGTCTCAGCAAGACATTAAACTCGCTGTTGGTGGGGGGTGCCCCTTGCAGCGTGCAGCACGGGAGACCCGGGTTCGAGTCTCGTTGGGTCATTTGCAATGTCATTCCCTACTCTCTTTTGCCCTATTTCCCGTCTAGCCACTGTAAATCTGTTAATAAAGGCCAATAAGCCCCAAAAAAGATCTTTAAAAAAAACTTGCTGTTTGCAACATTTGTCACAAGGAAATGTCCCGTGGAGGAAAGCAACCAAAAACATACTATATAACATACTATATAAGGTAGCTAGCACTAAGACCAAGCGGAGCAGCTCTGCAGCACAGACGCCTCTCACGCAGCTCTCGTTGACACAAACTCTGCAACGACAGCAACCGTATGGAATATTCTGTTTTCTTTTCTGGTTTATGCAGCACTCCAGTGTGTGCCTGTTATTTGTTCTTTAATTTAAAGTTTAGTGAAGTAAAGCTAAAGGGTGACTTAGGATAGTAAATGGATGTGGCCATAATAAGGCACATAAGGCACAAGTTATTTGTTGTTTTTTTGTTCGACATTTTGTTGCGTGTGGTTATTGTGAGCAAAACTTACTGTTCTCGCTGGATAAAACTAAAAAAGTATATAAAAGATAAGAAAACATTGTCAGTTGAATAAATACAATTTTTATATAGGCTTCTGTGTTTTTAAGAATTAATTTATTAAGGTACATAATAAAATAGAACTCATGATCGGCGGTGATTGGTATCGGCTCATAATGATTTTAGCAATCGGTGATCAGCCTCAAAAATCCTGATTGGAGCACCCTCGCTTGAGCGAAAACGAAAAGTGAATGGAAAAACATTATGCAGAAATGTTTTTCAAATAAATTATGCTATTTTCTAGTGATAAACAGCCATATTCTAACAGAAAACATAGTTTTTCCTAACAACAAAGCTAGTGTCTATTATTAACTGCTGTTTCCAGTTTTAAACAGTCAGTGATGTACGGCTCTCACTTCATGAATTTAAACATTGTATTTATTGTCTGCACTGCATTAAACACAACACACAGAGTCCCAAATGATAGAAAATTGGCGCAACTCTTTGAATATAATGTTCTGAAAGCTGGGAATAAACCGGAAACAGTCTACCTCCAGCCTTTCATGCAGCTGCACACAAGAATTTATTGGTGCAGCGATTTATATTATTTATATATGCATAAAGGTTTTAAAAAGTCTGCTTCAAATACATGTATATCTCAAATAGAGAAGGACTTTTCTGGCACACTCATGATTCTGATACTCATGCATGTTGAAGGGGTTACCAATTTCCCCATACTGACCAACCCACACCATACCACCATTGGAAACGAGGCTAGTTTAACCTGCAGGATTTAGTCGAGAGGTCTGAGTTTCCTTACAGTTTTTAATACAATGTGAAAAGGACAAAACTGAAATTAAAATGTTGTAGCTTCCAACCACCCAATTGCATATTGTTTCTTTATATTGTGCAGTCCTATTGGCTGACATATTTACAAGATGTTTAAGGCCATACGTTTTGGGTGTCTGTGTTAATCTTTTTTTCCTCCCCTGATACCTTTTATTCCTGAAAAGAGTGATGGATTTAAGACCATGTTTCCACTACCTGAGGTGCTGGCTGTGGCTGGTCTCAGGGCAGTATGAGTCAGCAGTGAGTGAACTCCATCACTCGCCCCCTCAGTCGGATGTAGAGACTCTTGGTGCACTCCTCATACAGTGCTTCATGCAGGCTCCGGCTGTACTGATGAGCTTCTCGATTAGGGGTGGGAATTTTAAATGGTTTCACTCGAGAACCGGTTCTAAATTTTACGATCCATCGGAATTTTATACCCTCGACGTTAACAAATCCTCTCATTGATGCTCCTGCTCTGAGTCCCAGCCGGATATACAGTCCGAGAACTCACAACTGTCCGTTTTTTTGTTTATTGGGCACCGTAGCACAAGATCCTACATTGTGACGTCAAAGCGAATTGAGCATAGGAGGGAATAATGGAGAGGAAAAACGATCTAAAGCTCGACTTTATTTTAACCACAGGGCTGTTATTTTGTGAAAGGGTGCAAATACACACAACATGCATCTATCCGTTGGGCTAAATTACAGAAATGCTGTGTTTTCGATCTGCTGCGTACAACTGCCCAAGCACCGTAACCTCAGCTGAACAGAGTAATGTAATGTTAAATATCACTAGTGTCTTACAAATAACTCTTCTACAAAAACACCTATGTACAGTTCCATGAAAAAGTAGTAGTTTTGTCACACTTAAATGTTTCAGATCATTAAATAAATTTAAACATTAGACAAACATAACTCAAGCAAACACAAAATGCAGTTTTTAAGTGATGATTTATTTATAAAGGGGAAAAAGCTATCCAAACTTGCCTAGCCCTATGTGAAAAGGTAGTTGCTCTCTAAACCTAATAACTGGTTGTGCCACTCTCAGCAGTAATAACTGCAATCAAATGTTTGCGATAACTGGCATTGAGTCTTTCACATCGCTGTGGAGGAATTTTGGTCCACTCTTCTTTGCAGAATTGTTTTAATTCAGCCACATTGGAGAGCTTTCAAGCATGAACTGGCTTTTTAAGGTCAGGCCACAGCATCTCAATCAGATTCAAGTCCTGACTGTGACTAGGCCACTCCTATACCCTCATTTTGTTTATTTTTAGCCATTCAGATGTGGACTTGTTGGTGTGTTTTGGATCATTGTCCCGCTGCAGAACCCAAGTGTGCTTCAGCTTGAGGTCACGAACTGATGGACGGACATTGTCATTCAGAATTTTTTGTTAGAGAGCAGAATTTATGGTTCCATCAATCACATCTAGTTGTCTGGGTCCTGATCTGCAGAGTGGCCCCAGACCATCTCGCTACCACCACATTATATGACTGTTGGTAGGATGTTCTTTTTCTGAAATGCTGTGTTACTTTTACTCTACACTTACCTTCCCAAAAGTTCCCAAGACTTTTGTCTCCTCAGTCCACAGAATATTTTTCCTAACGTCTTGAAGATCATCAAGATGTTTTTTGGCAAAAGTGAGATGAGCCATTATGTTCTCTTTGGTCAGTAGTGGTTTTTGCCTTGGAACCCTGCCATGGATGTCATTTTACCCCATCTCTTTCTTATGGTTGACTCATGAACTCTGACCATAACCGAGACAAGTGAGGCCTCACAGTGGCTGCATGGAATCCCAAAGCTTTAAAATGGCTTTGTAATGCTTTGCAGACAATTAATTTGTTTCTCATTTGTTAATTCATGCTTTAACAAGGGGGGCAACTACCTTTTCACATAGGGCTAGGTAGGTTTGTATAGCTTTTTAAAAAAAATTGAAACATATAAGTGAGACAAATGTGCAAAAGAATGAGAAATCAGGAAGGGGGCAACTACTTTTTCATTGCACTCTTTAAATGTTCTGGCAATATCCATTTTAGATGATGACAGACAGAGCATTAGAATTGTTTCTGTTTCCTCTTACATTTGGTTCACATTATTTAATCACAAACCTTTTCTGTAAATGTTATCTATGCATCCATCCATTTGTTAAATAGAGAATAGTTTTAAGTCTGTATTAGGAGCAAGATTTTCTGACCTGTATGCCTGTGTTTACGATTTTTATTTTATTTTCTAAATTGAATTATTATTCAGTTTTCCTTCCCCATTATATACAATTTGCTATACAGTGGTCCCTCGTTTATCGCAGGGGTTATGTTCCAAAAATAACCTGCAAAAGGCGAAATCCGCGAAGTAGTCAGCTTTATTTTTTACAATTATTATATATGTTTTAAGGCTGTAAAACCCCTCACCACACACTTTATACACTTTTCTCACATTTCTCTCTTGTTTAAACACTCTCAAAGTTCAAACCCTAGCATCTTCCTCTGCCTTTTGGGTGCGACCGCAGGTGCCTTTGTCGGTGCAGAACGTTTCGTGGACATTGTGGGTTTTGTCGGAGAAAACTTGCAAACATACAGCACTTCAGAGTCACACTGCTAGCGATCAAACATTTATGTAAATTTGGCAAGCCGAACGCATTCTGTACTGTACAGGAGACACGACACGGAGGAGATTGATTGACAATGGTCTACAGTCCCTTCGCCAGTCAGGACGCAGAACACAATGCGCGAGTTCTCCCTTAGCCAATCAGGACGCAGAACACAATGCACGAGTTCTCCCTTAGCCAATCAGGACGCAGAACACAATACGCGTTCATACGCTGTAAAAAAAAAAAAAGCATGCAAAATTGCCCTAAAAAAATCTGCGAAACAGCGAGTCCACGAAAGGTGAACCGCGTTATAGCGAGGGACCACTGTACTCCAATACTTTGACTCGGTGCACGGTAGCAGAGTGGTTAGCGCTCCCTCTGCATATCCTCCCCGTGTTACCATGGGCTCTCTACGGGTTCTCCTCGTGTTACCGTGGGTTCTCTCCGTGTTCTCCCCGTGTTACCGTGGGTTCTCTCCGGGTTCTCTGGCATCCTTCCACCGCATGTACATGTGAACATGTGTATAGGTGAATTGATGACTTTAAAGTGCCCCTAGTGGATAAATGTGAGAGTGCCCTGCCATTGTCCAGGGTGCCCCAAAGCAGCTGAGATAGGCTCTAGCCAAACGCATTACCTAACGGGACCAAGCGGTAGAGAATGAATGAATGACATGCTGTGATTTTCAGGGTTTCAGAGGACCATAAAAATACTGCTATATTTATCACAGACGCACAGCAGCACTTTTACATGTAGAAACAATATACACTGGAGATAACATTTATATGAAGTTATGTATGATGTACTCAATATGCTATTGGCTAGGCAGATGACAATAAAATTGAATTTCACATTCAAAATGTAAAAATCTAAAATGTAAATGGATTAAGAGAAGATATAAACCTTGTCAGTGAAGCATGATGACAAAAGTGTTAATGTAAAAGTGTTGCATAGCTCTAATCTTTCTCTATGAGTGAATTCCATGTTTGTGTTTTGTCCATTAAATCATGTGTCTACTTGTGCTGTGCCCACAGGAATCATGGAAATACCACTAGCCAGCAGTACTTGGGAAGCAAGATGTTGACCAAACTGCAGTGGTCCAACTAAGGCTGAGCATTCTCTGTGATAAGGCACATGGTAAAAGACTCAAGCTGAAGAACGCACTCTGCACGCCCCTTTTCGCCATCTTCTTCTCCCATGGCTCTGAACGACAGGACGCAGAAGTGGAAGTCCGTCTGCCGTTTTGCACCGTCGCCATGAAGCAACTCAAAGGGTAGGGTCTGCCGTGAGCTCGCCTCACCGCTCCCACCTGCCCTCCCCAGGGCTGAGTCCTACTTACCCTCTGACCCTCGTGACCTCTATCACCCGTCCTCCACAGCACTGGTAGACCAACATGACGCTTACTGCCCACACACTGGCTCATGTCTGATCCATATATCTGTCAAGTGGTACGTGTAAAAGCAGTGGAGCAATGAATGGAGGAAAGGACTGCGAGACAGCAGGAGATGAAAGACAGAGCGTCCCTGTCCAGGTCCCCATTGGCTGGCAGCGCAAGGTGGACCACAGTGGAGGGGTCACATACATAAGGTAAGCACTCAGCAAGGACTCCAATCACAGGGACCACGGTCAGAGAACAGGATTATATAACAGGATGGGAGCACAGTAGAAGAGTGGTTATCACTCCTGTCTCATAGAAAAAAGAACGTGTTTAAGCCCTGGGCCCTCTGTCTGCATCAGATCCCTAACCAGCCCCCTGAAGGGAAAAAGTAGTAAGAAGACAGAACAGTGTGTAAGGATTGATTAAGTAAAGACAAATGGAGTTCATATTGAAACATTTTTAGAAGATAAATTTGTTGATAGTAACTTTGAACCAATTTTCAATATGTATTTTTGGCTTTCCAGGAACACATACCGTAACTCCACCATAAGCTGTTCATGATCATAAATTATCACAATACTTCATACATCGCAAGACAATAAACCATGATACAGCATAATATCTGTGTAAGAAAAATTAATCATTCCAAATCTCAGAGTTGACACATGTAGTATCTGCATTGCAGTGTCATCTACAAACTACTACAAAAATCTCCCCAAAACTTCTCCCTGGGTCTGGCTTTCTCCCACCATCCAAATACATGCATGTGTAGGTGAATTGGAGAATCTAAACTGGCCATAGTGAATGAATGTGAGAGTGAGTGTCTGTCCTTTCCTTGTGACCTTACCTGACTTTATCAGGAGGGTCTGCATGTGTGACAGTCCACTCAATTTGCTCTGCACCTGGGGTCACAGTCAACCAACATTCGCACGTTACCTTTAGCAGTCATTGCAGGTGGGTCTACTGTCGCTGAATGTAACACAGCTCCAGCTCTGAAGGACTTTGTGTCCCTCACTGAAAAACAGCTTCATAACTTCATAAAAATGTAATAAAAATGTAAACGTAATTACAGTGGTCCCTCGTGTATCGCGGGGGTTACGTTCTAAAAATAACCCGCAATAGGCGAAATCTGCAAAGTAGTCAGCTTTATTTTTTACAATTATTATATATGTTTTAAGGCTGTAAAACCCCTCACCACACACTTTATACACTTTTCTCAGACAGGCATTAACATTTTCTCACATTTCTCTCTTGTTTAAACACTCTCAAAGTTCAAACCTTAGCATCTTCCTCTGCCTTTTGGGTGCGACCGCAGGTGCCTTTGTCGGTGCAGAACGTTTCGTCGACATTGTGGGTTTTGTCGGGGAGAAAACTTGCAAACATACAGCACTTCAGAGTCACACTGCTAGCGATCGAACATTTATGTAAGTTTGTCAAGCCGAACGCATTCTGTACTGTACAGGAGACACGGCACGGAGGAAATTGATTGACAATGGTCTACAGTCCCTTAGCCAATCAGGACGCAGAACACGATGTGCGTTCATACGCTGTAAAAAAAAAAAAGCATGCAAAATTGCAGTAAAAAAATCCGCGAAACAGCGAGGCCGCGAAAGGTGAACCGCGTTATAGTGAGGGACAACTGCATATGGAAATAAAAAATAAATGAAAAAAAAAATGCTTTATTTGCAATTTGAAATTTTGAAAGGACCCTGTACATGTTAAACTTGCTGAAATCTGAAATCTTAACTGGGGTACAAAGATTTTATTACAACCTTTGCATAACATTTATTTGCAAATGGGGACTTATTGACTAAAGCTTGTTGGCTCTTTGCTGGTGAGTGCCCATTGCTGTACACACTGTGCCCACTGCAGATGGCAGGAACAGAAAGTCATATGTTGATAATCCTTGAACAACCCAGTGTAGTGTGCTCTGGACATTACTATCTTGCACCAACTTGTACTGTCTATTTCTCAGCCACAATGAAGCTGATCAGTCGGCTGGTGTCAGGTTTATTTTGGGTGCTGGAAAGAATCCTGTCAACTTCTGTGTCCATGGCCGGATACTTAATGCTTGGCTCTCCTTCATTTTAGGGATGGGCATTTTCCAGAAATATTACATTCAAATTTTTAAGCTCATAAAAAAACGAGTATTCGAATATTTGTTTGTTTAAATTAAGTTAATTTCTGAAAGTGTATTGGGATATATATACAGAAACACAGTTATTGGCTACATCCTGTCTTTTGTAGCTGAAAATTAAACTGTATTAAAATCAAACTTCCTTAAATCCTTTTCCCTCTACGAAACTTAACGGAAGCTTATCTCTTGAGATCAATTTAGCTACCTGCAGTCACGAATGCAGTGATGGGCCGCTATCTGTCTTCATTTGGTGGGTCAATAATGATATTTTTGTACTTTCACCTGACAAATTTTGCACACAACGAGCAGATTATTTTCAAGTAATTCCAAACGTCGCCACACTTAGAAGCGGAGGACGCCTTTTTGTCATCAAATACAACACTAACCAATTTACTCCACAGCAAATACGCTTATATTCTAATCAATGAGAGCATTTCCACAGCATCCACTGCGTTGCGACTCCGGTCTGAACGTGCGCCGAGAAGCGATGAGATACGCAGCAGTTCTAATTTTGTCAGACGGCAGAGCCAGTCCACATCAATCTGCACAGATCAGATCACACCAAAACGAAAAACCGAACGAGCACAGTATCAAGTATCACTGTAAAAATATATGGTCTAAGTTTCTTAATTCAAATATTTTTATGGTTATATACATGATTAAGTATTAATTGCAACAAAATTTGCAACAACAAAGCTTTTTTCTGCCCAATGTAATGAGGAAAAACTCTGTGAAGTGATGTTGGTGTGAAGAGAAAATGATTGCAAACTAAACTTGTTAAACTTTATTTCATTTATGGCCAGCAAAAAATAATTAATAAATAAAATAAATACATTTAAAAAAATACAGCAAATTTCAAATATTGTTTTTATCTTTCTAATAAATATTACAGATTCAATATTTGGCTATTTGTGCACACCCCTACTTAATTCACATACATATCAACTTGTAAAGGTTTACGGCACTTTTGACAAATATTGGATAAATCCCTCTTTATATGTGTTATAACGTCAGGCATACTTCAACGATGCCTTGGATGAAAGGTTCAATAACTGGTATGTCACATTCACTGAACTAAAACATCTTTTCATAAGTGCAGTCAGGCTAATGTTTGGGCTCTGAATCTGCAGTTGTTGGAATGTCTCCTCACTGTAATGTGGTGTTATGCTGTGTGCAGTCCCAGTGGCTCAGTGCTGTCCAGTTTGGAGCAGGTGAAGACCTACCTGCTGAGAGATGGAACCTGTAAATGTGGCCTGGAGTGCCCACTCATCCTCCACAAGGTACTTTTTTGACTTGTTTTTTTTTTTTATAAGTGAAGTGCTAAACATGAATCTTTGAATGATAAAGAGTGGGATCTGGATTATGAGGTATTTACAGCAATAATTAGATATTCATAGAAATAGGATTAGAATGAAAAGATATAATGCAAGAAGTTTCATTTGTACACTATTACATGTCCTGGTACTGGACAACCATCTGTTGAGGGACTGAGGGCTGTGAAGTACACACAGGGCTACGCAATATGGACTAAAAATTATATATTGATATGTTAATTCATAACTTGATATACTAAATATATCTTGATTTTTTTTTTCTGCTGCGCTGAATAAGTATAGGTTTTGGCTTTTATGTGGTATTTCCTTTAGATAGTTAAACATCCTGTAGTGCATCAATCACTTTATATCACAGCCATAGCATGATGCCCCTGGGTACTAGTCACTGAGGGACATGAGTCTGTTCAGAGCTGAGTGGTGCGTTTACTGACAGCAGGACAAACTCCTCTAAAAGTAAAACCATTTGGAGGAGGATTTTTTGGATGCATTGATTATTATACTCAATTTCAAGCCCGGGCAAGTTCAGTCCTTTTTAGTTGCTCTCTTTAGTAGCAGAGTGGGCAAGTAATAAGTACTCTATGTGTCCTGTTGATAAGAGTTGTCTAGTGTCACTGTACCTTAGTGACATCTTATGTCTGTCCAGATAGGTCTGTTTAGGGGAAAATACATTAATTTGCAGCAGCATGCTGTCCCACTAGTTTTACTCTCTCTCTATTTCTGTCATACGTCCTGCTCCGTTTCGCACAAAACTGAAAAAGCAAACACTTGGCACTGAAAATCATTATGAACTAACTCCACACTGTGTCCAGCAGAGGACAGAGGGATGTACACAACATATTGCTTGATAAAAGTTCCAAAGCTGCTACATTTGCCTCAAGACTATGTTGAATCCTGAGCAGTGCTGTCTGAAACTGGTGCTTTTATTTTTGAACATGAGTCAAGCCAGAGTCAAAGAAGGTGTGGTCCATGGACTACAGCCAAATATGGCATGACCAATCACAAGATGTCTTTGAGACTCAATATGTCTGCTGCATATACGGTACTTTTTTCTCTGCTCAAAATAAAATGCAGTGTTTTCTCATGGTTAGTGCTAAAGTAGAATAAAACTGGGACGCTAAAGAAAGTTTCTGAAATGTTTCATTGGTCTTTTAAAGCTACTCATTGTCAGTGAAAAATAGTGTTCCAGGTGAAAACAGAGCAAAGACCTTGTTTAAAACTCAAGGCCAAATTAGGGACGTTGTACATGTTTCAACCTGGGAGATTTGTAGAGACAGTTGAGGAAATTTTTTAACAATTTAATAGTTAAAAAAAACGTAGTCGTAGTTTAACCATCTGTATACTATTGCTAAATTTCTGAATTCCCAAAGAATAGAATAGGATGCCTTTGCACTGGGTTTAGATTAAAAAAGAATACTACAAAATTAATTAAATATGCTTATTCAAAATTTAAAATTACATACTTTTTAAAATCAGTGATAGTTTTGGACAGGTAGATCTTTTTGTCCAAGAAAGTAAAACACGTTAGCTACTTTCGTAGTAGACAAGTAGTTAAACATGCTTAATGTGAAACCCTGTGTATTACTATTAGTAGGGAGACACAAAAAAATAGTTCTTGAAATTCATGAAAATAAACATTGACTAGTTAATGCGTTGATGTGTGGAAGAGAAAAAGTAACTTGCACCAGGTTTATTGTACATAAGGTTCATTTTGTAAAAGGTCCATGACAGTAATCTTTTATTTAAGATTGGTGAGCCTTGATGTTGTGATGATTCATAAGAAAGTAAAGGATAAATCTCTCTTTTCAGGTGTTTAACTTTGACACAGGAGCCACAGTGAAGCAGAGGACAGCAGAAGATGTGAAAGCTGATGAAGATGTCACCAAACTGTGCATTCACAAGAGGAAGCTGCTGGCTGTGGCCACTCTGCACAAGAGCATGGAGACACACTCCCCTCTGACTATCACCAGTCCAGGAGGTGACATAAAGACACTTTATATGCTTAACAAAACATTGACTCTTAGCAGCACATCAGTACAGTGCACATGCTTCACAAAGTAAATAGTCAGGCAGAATCACAATCTATTTTAAGTATTAGCTATGGTACCTGTCCACAACGTGGTGCACTTTTACCCTACAGCCCTCCCTTCATGGAGGGAAGTGTCGTACATGTTAATGGCCTTAAAAATGAATTTGTCTGGGGAAAAAAATCTTTACAGATAAGTTTTTATTTGCTGCGTTAAGCTAATCATTAGGTGGGCTAATAAATTCAGAAGTATTTTTTCTTTCTTGTTGTACAAAACAATGAACAGTTGCTCACTGTGCACAAACCAAAGTTAACTTTACACCTTCTGTTTTGTATGACTTAAGGTTCATCTGTGGGAGGTACGCATTCCATGACTCACCGAGCAATAAGGACTAAAGCCCACGATGGCCCCCCCAACACTGTTGGTCCAGACTGCAAGAATCCTTTCAAGATGATTATGGGAGCTGGACAACAGCAGAGGCTGTATCCACCTCAAGAGATGGGTCCAGCGCAGCAGCCAGAGCTCTACTACCAGAGGCACCAGAGGCTGGGGAGTGGGGAACCCGGTCCCAAGTCTCCTTACCGTGCTGGGTATGGAGGGATGCTGAGCCCCCCTCCAACCTCTTCTAAACTGTATGGAGATGGCTCTCAGTCTCCCAGTGCAGATACTCTGGGCAGCCCAGAAAGCTTTGCAAGGACCAATCTTTGTGGATTTACAGGAGCCAGTAGTCCTGGCTCAGGCCCTCTCCATGGAAACACTCGTACCCCTCTTTCCCCACCTAGTGTCATGCTCCATGGCTCCCCTGCAGGCCAGCCCTCCTGTGCCATGACAGGGAGGACTAGCACGCCCCTCTCCCCAACGGCCACTGCCAAAAGCCCTGTCATGAACATGCCACGGGGAAATTTCCCCCCAGGTATGGATATGCCCCGCGCCCCCTTCCACCACAAAACGCAGACCCCGGTGCACCCTGTCCCCCCCCATCCATCCTGTGCTCTCCATAAAAGGCAGTTGACGTCTGAAAAAGACCCCTTGGGCATCCTGGATCCCATCCCAAGCAAACCTGTCGGCCAGCCCCCAGCCAGTGTCCCGAACCCCTCCAACTTCCCATCTAACATCCACTCTCAGGTACCAGTGATGAATGTAAACATCCCCCCTCCGGCCATTGTCCCTTTGCCAAGCAACTTACCTTTACCCACAGTCAAGCCAGGGCCTGTGGGGCACGGTGGCCACGTTCAAAGGACTCAGCCTACTGGAGCAGCATCCTCCATGTCCCCGTCCCCTGTCCTCTCCCCTGTCCACATGGCAGGACCTGCTCATGGCAGGATGGAGGCCTCCCCCCACCGCTCACGCTCATCCTCCACTTCTTCTGACCACGGCAACTTTGCAATGCCCTCAGGGCACCAGGCATCGTGTGGGACCATGAAGGTCCCCCCTCGTTCCCCCAGGTCAGCCATGGGCTCCCCCAGACCGTCCATGCCCTCCAGCCCCTCCACCAACAAAAATGACCCCCTCCATCAGTTCAAAGACTCCCAACTGCTGCCTGCCTTGGCAAATTCTGTTGGTGCCCAGCAGCACAGCAATGCCATGTACTCACCCACCTCTTCCTACTCATCACCGTCTACATTAGCCAACCCTAGCGCTTCCCAGAAGGGCCACCCAGGATTGTTGGGCATGCCCCTCAACCAGATTCTCAACCAACAGAACGCTGCTTCCTTTCCTGCCAGCAGTCTACTGTCGGCCGCAGCCAAAGCACAGCTAGCAAATCAAAAACTGAGCGCCCCCAGCAGCAACACTGCTGCGGCAGCTAGTGGGGTGGGTATGGCAGGCATGGGTGCAGGAGGGCACCATGGTCCTATGAGTGGCCCTCGCAGCATGGAGGGGCACAGCACTTTAAATTCTATGCTCCCGCCCAACTCCAACATGCTGCTCAACAGTCCTGAGGGCCAGAGCGGCAGGGCAGCTCTGAGAGACAAGCTCATGGCCCAGCAGAGGGACCCCATGCGCAAACGGAAGCCATCATCAGGAAACACGCCTGTAAACCTTGACACCAGTAACAACATGGTCTACAACATGCTAAATAAACCAGCCATGGGAGGACCGCACATGCCTGGGGCCAGTGCCACTGAGCATCTGAGAAAAGTTGGCCGCCTTGGAAACCTTCCACCAAACACCTCCATGGCTCAGCTGCTCCAGTCTATGAGCAGTCAGAGCTCCCACAACCTGCGCCCAGGCCTCAGCCCGGGCCCTCAAGGAGCGGTGCCACTTCACTACAGTGATGGTGGCCCTCCGCAGAGCCTATTAGCACAGCAGAGACTGCGTGGTCCAGGAGATGCCGTGCAGCACCGCCAGAACATGGACACCTCCGGGGGCCATCTGGGATCTCATCAGGGCCACTTCCCTGACATGATGGCCCAAATGCAGGCCTCATCCATGAGTAACTGTGGACCAATGGGGCATGGAGGTGGACCAGTGGGCCCTGATGGCATGCCTCTGGGACGTCCCAACACTAACCCCCCACCATTGTCCCACACCGGCCCTCACCCGAGCCCTCAACCCAGCCCTCACCCTGCACAGCAGAACCTTCTTCATGGGATGGGAAGGACTAACATGGTGATGTCGCATGGGGTCACTGACGGGAGTTGTCCACAGTCGCTCCCAGACCCAGGTGAGACATTGAGACTTCATCCACAGGACACTTTAATAGTATTTATTGTTGGCAAAAGATTGTAAATGATAACTCTAAGTCGGGGGGGTGCGATATTAGATCATGGAGGATTTCAGCGTGACAATCTGTGAATTTTCAGAAA
The DNA here is from genome assembly GCA_036850595.1 of Rhyacichthys aspro. Taxonomy (NCBI): domain Eukaryota; kingdom Metazoa; phylum Chordata; class Actinopteri; order Gobiiformes; family Rhyacichthyidae; genus Rhyacichthys; species Rhyacichthys aspro. The sequence goes on from CM072149.1 coordinate 446,925, forward strand.
TCATTGGGCTACTGTTGGGGATTGCAGATTTCATACACTTTGTGCTGTAGTTGAACAGCCTAACATTCAAACACCAATTAGTCTTTAACCAAAAGAGCTCACCTGTCCGTTTATTCATTCATCTTTTACTACTTATCCCGTAAGGTTTCAGGGGGCTTGAGCTTAATCTATCCACTTGGAGTCTGAGGAGGGGTACAGTGGCTAGTTGGTTGGCGAAAATGACAGAAGATACTCTTGGCCCCTTATGTGACCTCAGATGGCCCCTAGAGAAATAGCCTGACTAGTGTGATCTGGACTTGCTAAGGCGGGATTGTGTAAGAATAGGTGCATGAGCCTGAACCTGTGATTTCTGTACAGCTCAACAGTAAAATAGAACAGACCAGAGGGACACTGCCCTGATAGGGTGCTCCAAGAGCTTCTCTCCGCTAGCTTGTCACTATAGTAACAATGGAGCCTGAATAAAATTGGAGTAAGGCTTTTGATGAGGCTTTGGGTCTGTGCTTGACTGTGTGCATTACAGTATTACCCATTTATTTCTGGCTTTTCTGGTCACAATATTTCTAAAAACACAAACTTTCTCCCTGCGTTTTTGAATGCAATATAAAGATCTGCCACAAATGAAGGGCACACTCTTTGTGATTTCACTTTTATTGGACAAGCAACCACATAGACCTTGTATAAAACTGCTTACCAAGTGATTGTCACAGATTTGTCATTAGCCATATGGTTCATTCCATTTGAAATCAACAAATGCCTCCCACATGGCCATCCTGGATTTGCTTGAGATCTGGTGTAATCGGTGCCCATTTAAACATTATTAAATACAGACAATTTGTTTGTTAGTACATTGAAGAAGATTATGTTAATTAGGCTAAGATATTATTCATTTTTTTTCAATAATTAAAACAAAAAAGTGTACTTGCACAGACAACTGATATTTTCAATTGACAAGTATTATCAGTCAAATTATTTTACTCATATTGCATTGCACAAATAATAGACTCCCTGAATCAGTTATCTAAAAAGTATAAAAAGGCTGTATACATTCAATTAATGACGATAGTGCTTATTAAGAAGTTTTTTTCATTATGTATCTCCCTGATAGTGTCATTGATAAAATGTAAAAGGTGCTCGGTGCCAGAAATATGTCACATAAGAATCCACATACATCAACATGGCCAACTTCAAACACAAGTAAAACCAAACTATAAAACAACTCACAAAACAAGTCAAAACAAAAATATGATTTTTTCAGAAAGCCGTAGGTTTAGACTGACCACTTACTCATAGTCATCACATAGGAGTTTTTATTTTTTAAGAAAATGACTCTCATCATCATGGGCTCCTCTTTGACAGCCTAATTAACATAATCTTCCTCCAGGTACCAAACCAAGGTACAAATAAATTGTCTTTATTTTGCAAAAGTCCTGATTTTAGCCTTACAATGCACATTTTTAAACCTCAAACTAAAACGGATATCAACGACACATTTGCACAGATGCTACTGATTAAATGGACATTGATTTCACCAGGTTTGAAGCAAATTCAAAATGGACAAGCTGGATTTTCTTCTGAAATCTGTTGATGTCACACGTAATGATACCCTCACTTGTTTCTGGGCTATATTTCTCTTCACACTTCTTCCTTGTCACTGCCACTTACGGGTTTACACGCTTCCTGATTTTTAGCGTCACTGATTGATGCAAGATTCTACAGTCTTTACTGTATAATGCAGTGTTTTAAAATGTCAATATTAACATTCTGTGCATATAGTTTTATTCTAAAACAAAAATATTTTTAAATGGTTTCATCAAAGGGTGTATTTTATTATTTTGTTGATTGATGTATTGAGTTGAGATGAGTACATCAACATGCACAATATCCATATAGCAGTGAATGCTTCAAATACCAGATAGCAAATGATCATAGGGCATTCCATGGGCCAGATATGTTGTGGGCCTGTTGAAAAGGTTAGTGACCCCAGTCTGTCAAGTAGAAGGAAGACTAGAGGCATGTATTTCTCTAATTATTGATTTGAAAAAAACAAAAACTTTTTAGACAAAGAGAAACTCAAATGTTGTGGTCATTACAATATTCTGCAGGAGTGATGTGAAACAGTTAAGCACACAGGACTGAAGGCAACGTAAGCCAAACATTTTAATGTGCCCTAATGAGCAACTTCTTTTGAATGTTAACTGCAGCCATGATTTATACCTTGTCTAGTTTTTTCATACTGGATGTAGGAGCTCTATATCCTAAATGACAGTCAAATGACTCAGAGGGCCAGATGTCAGAGCAGCTTTAGCACTGTCTTTTTGAATATTACCAAATGGCAGAGGTCAGGCACCAGTGTACCACACTTGAAGCCAATTTGGACGGCTCTTTGAAACTGTCCACAGTAGTAGCCATCTGTTTCCAGGCGGCTCGTAAGGCGTGAACACCCCCACCCACTTGTATCAACAGACACTCCAAAGTCCCCCCTAGACCTCCTGCCATCCAGCTCACTGCCCCTGAACAGCCCTCATCCACCCAGCCCACTCCCCAACAAGCTTCCTGCCAGTGGACAGCACAACCAATCATCACACGGTTACTATGACAACCTCTCCGGCAACAGTCCTGTCTACATCATCGCGTTTAAACCGTGTGAGGAGGGGGAGGGGCCCAACAGAGCCATGCCTCTCAGCCTCTAGAGCAGCCACACAAAGGCACACACACACCAGCATCAGACCAGCTGCTTCACACACACAAAACTCTGCTGTCAACACATACACCCCCACACACATACACATTCACACATACACATACCCTCCTCTCTCATTTTACCTGTCACTCTCCTGCAGGAAACACTGGGGAAATGTGTTGTTAAAGATGGTAATAAATGGTCTATAAACTCTTAATGTGGCATTAGTTTATCTCTTTCACTCAACAATGCACTCATTGACTCACTGTTCCTAAAAAAAATGTGTGAAGAGTTGCTCACAAATGTTGAAAAGTCTCCTGTCCAGTTATAGTCGTCCTTACAGTTTTCTCCTGTTGTCTGCACAGGGCCCCCCTCCTCTCATAGCTGCGGGATGGGCATGCAGCCTCACATAAACTCCAGTATAAACAGCAGTGGGGGTCAGATGTACCAGCAGTCACTCCACCAACGCATGCAGCAGGGCGTGGCCCCCCACCCGGCCTATCGCGGCCAACAGCACTACACAGACAACCCACCCTACCCAGAGAACAATAGCAGCACCATGGCCTGCCTCTACCAGAACTACCAGGTGCCCACAGCACACTATCTGATCCAGTTTTTACCTGTTGAATGGTGATGCTCTGGTGTGATATTTTGTAATAATAATTTGGTGTGATAATGTTGTGTTGTGTTGGCAGCAGGGAATGATGCAGCACGGCCAGTTTGGGGAAGGCAGCAGTCCCAGGGTGGCGTCCTCCAGCAGGAGCAGTGTGCCCTGATCGGGGGCCCGCCGGAGGACCAGAGTCAGTGGACGCCATCTACAGAGCTGTGGTAGATGCCGCCAGCAAAGGCATGCATGTTACCATAACAACCACGGTGAGCGGGACCACTCAGGCCAGTTCGGTCCCGGCCCTCAGCGCCATGAGTGCCTTCACTGCTTCGATAGGGGACCCCGTCAACCTTCCCCAGGCCGTGAGCGCTGTCCTGCACGGCCACCAGGAGGGAGACTCCCGCTCCAGAGCCCTCCGGAGGCCTCCCAAGAACATGGAAATGGGCTCCCTGGTCGCGGGACCCCAGAGGCCAGTGGGACGGGGAGCAGCACGGGCCAGGCCTGGACTCTCAAAGTAACAGCAGCTCCTGGGGGTGAGGAGTTTCTGGAGTGCTCCACTCAAGTGAGGAGCAGTCCCTGCATGGAGCGTCCCGCCAGCCTAGCCCCTGCCCCGCCCTGCCCCGCTGAGGGCCCCAATGACCACAGCTTGGCTCTGGCCCATGACAAGGCCTTCTTGGACGACACCTACCGCTTCAACAACTGCGGCCGCGCTCCTGCCAACTACAAGGAGCGGCTGGAGCAGACGGTGGAACGCTGCACACACCTGAACGGCACCACCCCCCACTTCAACAGCAGGGCCTACGGAGAAGTCCTGACAGGGACGACCAGTCCCCGGCTCCTCCACCAGCCTGGAGGGCCCCTGGCCAAAGACTACAGCCACTACAACGGCCACCTTAACGGTATGGCCCCAAGCCCCTCAGACACCAAGAGCCTGAGCAGCGAGGAGGAGCTACGGCCGCCCGATTCGCCCTCGTCTGAGCCACTGCACTACCGCTCTAGGACCTTCAACATGGGTGAGCTGGTGTGGGGACAGCTCAAAGGCTTCCCCCCATGGCCCGCTAAACTGGCAGGGGACGAACAGGCAGCACTACAGCTACGCGAGCAGGCCAAGGTGAGTCAGCATCACACTCTCCCTGAACAGGACATCACTGTCTTTACCTGTCACAGCTGCAGCCTCTTCTCCTGTCCAGAGGCGCTCTGGGGTGTGAATATTTGAGCAGATACACGTGTTAGGAAGAGTTCTGTTACCGAATATATAATGGACTTAGTTATTTTCTTGTGTCTGATTCCAGGTAGAACCAGAGAAACTTAAAACACTAACGCATGACTTGGAGGCACTTGATCGGGCGGCCAAACTAGGCCTCAAGTAAGTTCTTCCATACTCCCCCGAACTAAACCTAATGGACTGTCACTAGAGCTTATTGATGCTGATTGTGAATTTTGTCGAACAGACCGGGAAAACTGAATAATCACTTGGAAGCTGCTATCCACGAGGCCATGAGTGAGCTGGATAAAATGTCAGGCACAGTAAGTATGGTTGCACTGTTGAATTACTGCCTTGATACTGATCTAGTTTACAGTCACCTCAGTGTCCTTTCTCCAACAGATCCCAGCAAGGGATCGTCAGGTGAAGCTCCCCAAGCCTAAGAGGAGGAAGATCTCCAGATAACATTGAATGTTGGTCTATGAACATCCCCCAAGCCTTTTGGAGTCTTCGTTCCACTCAGCCTTGATGCGATCTGAGCTCTAACAGGTGCTACACTTGGACGTTCAGTGGTACAGCCTCGTTCCATGGTATCAACTTGACTTAATGACTGACACAGAAGGTGCTGGAATTTCCGATCACTAATACAGTTTTAACTGTAGAAAACAAAAAATAGAGAAAAACAACTGTTGCAATTTGTCTACAGCTCACTGAATTAACTATTTTTTTCTAGTATAAGATAGTAAAACATACAAAAAGCTATGAGCATTACCTTGCATATTTAAAAAAATAGACAGTCCAAATATTTCTGATACATTTTCAATATGTATATAGATAATCCTGAAATTTCATGCTATTAAGAATTGTATGTAAATATTGTACAATGTCATGTACAAGCGTACCTAATGCACATTTTATCTTTTATTGTACAAAACAAAGCAGAAGTGTACCAATGTGTTGGTTTCTATTCAGAGTGCGGTTCCATACAGCCGCATGCATAGGACAAATAAGACTACAGCCTAAAGCTTTTCTACGATCAACTGTAAGATGTGCTCTTTATTTCTTTGGAGTATGGTTTGCTTTGTTTTGGTAGGGGAAGTACACGTTCTCCAGTCACTTCTCACTCTCTTAATTGTTGTTCATTGATTGCATTTTAAATAAGACAGAATGAACTTTACCATGAAAAGTGTTCCCCTTCAGAGGGCAGGTATCAGTCCAACTGATACTTGGGACATCTCACTTTATTACGTATCATAAAAGGCTAACAACTTTCACTGGATGGTTGTGCTTTGCTACGTTTTCCTGCCAAGTCCACCCAAAGACCACTGCATTTAGTGTTCTTTTTACATAATAAACCCATCCTCTGTTACTGGGGTTAAACTTGGGTCCGCACAGTGTTAGAAAAACAGCCAATGGCATGTTGAATATTGTGAGGATAATATCACAAAGATATTTCCCATTGAACATTGCAAAAGTTGCTGAAGTGAGTTGATAGACAGAAATGCAGAGTTTAGGAATAAAAGTAATTCATGTCCACTGATACCACAATTTCACATACAAAGTATTCATGCCTGGCCTATGAGGTACCATTGTATTATTCCAGATTGTGCTACTGTAGCCCAGCTTTGTAGCTTAATGTTAGCATCCTGTCAAACTATAATCTCTTCACCTGAAAGAATGACTGAACAGTGATGTGAATGGGCCCGGACTGCGGTGACTTTGGGTGGATTTGAAGTCTGGACTTGACTCTGCGTTAATGAATGATGTCATAAGGCTGCTTTGATTTTCTTGTTGTGCATGTTTTAGGTAGTAACGCACCTGCTTGTCACATGAAACACTAACTTAGTTTGTAAAAGCAGAGGAAGCATTTCTCACATTTAGGGGCCTTGTCTTTTGTTTATTTTTATTTTGAGGATTGATGTAAATTATTTATGTACAGTATTGCATATTTATTTTAAGCTTTACAAATATGCTAGATGGCAATAATACTACCGAGAGTTGAGAACTCGAGCCTTATATGTGTATATGTATGTTTTTTTTTTTGTTTTTTTTTAACAAATGATAGATCATGTGAGTCCATTACTATGGTTATGTTCTCTTCATTTAAGAAGCGAATGTGGCCCTTTTTACAGTGAGGCTTTCTAACGTACTGTTTTGTTACTCCTTGTGTCATGGACAGAAAGTGTCCCAGCGTCTGTCTGTGAAACCACGTTATTTATGAATATGCACATGTAAGAGGTGGGGCCCAGTACAGTTGTATAACTCCGAGCTGTCGGTCCAAGCCTCACACCATCGGTGGCCGTTGCTCCAACATCAAACACTACACTCATATCAAGTGCAATATAGCATCAACTGTAGACTGACAACTGTTTCATTCTACTGTCTCAAATACTGTCTGTCTGCTGAGTTGACACCAGCCTCATCTCACTTTTACCAGACTTCCTCAGCCCCTTACTTCACAGACATCAGAGCGACAGACGTTCGGACTCGAAAATCAATTTGTGGAAAACACCACTGTTAAGTCTCTGCTGTGAGCCATTTGAACAAGGTTCACGTGGACACGCTTCCCCACAAAACAAAAAGAAATCTATTGTTACTGTCACCCAAACTGACGAGAAGCGTGTGGTGTTGATTATTGTACTGCGTCCGATTAGTTCGGAGCCTAAATTGGGTGTACATCAAGTAGATATTCGCTTTGTCCTGCAGCTCACCTTTAAGAGCTTCACATAAAGATGTACTGTACTTTCAGACGATGTAATGTGTGCACGCTAAAATCTTAGAACGTTTTGGCGCTTCGTAGCACCTAAACCCTGGAACAGTATTCAGTGATTTCCACCCGGTCTTTAACTAGCTGTGATTTTTTTTTTTTCCTGGTTATATTTGAGCGTGCACACTAGAGGACCTGAGTTTGAAACTGTAAAGGTGGCGTGGACATGTGAACACCGCTCTGTGGGTAAAGTTCATTCTGGCCCTCCCTCACGTCATGAGTTTGTGCAATGCATTGGTCAGTTTCCATGGATTTGTCATGAGAGCTCAAAGCCTTTTGGTCTGTACACGGTTTTCTTCTGTGATAGTGTGAGGTGTGAGTGTTTCCTGAATTTCCCATCCTTTCATTGTCAGTATTTGATTTTTCAACTTGTTACTAAGTATATATTTTCTCACTAATATATACTTTGAGAAAGTAGGCTTGTGTGAAGAATGATGTGCACTCGATTGCTCTTTGGTTTCCTTTTGCATTAATGTGGGCTAGGGATAGTTTGTCCATTATTTTGAGATTGTTTGGACTTTTTTAATGGTTTGATGTAAGCAGCATTTTTGTAAATATTGTGAAACATTACAGGTCATGCAGTGATGTAACATTTGAACAATGTTGCACAGATGTTTAAGATATTAAAAACATGGTCACTCTTACTTGAACAACGTGTGCGTCTCGTATTTCTTTTCTCTGTTCCTTCGGTGTGTGGTTTACAGCCACTACACCAGCCATCTGCAATTAGCGACTGACTGGAACGCAACAACCCAATCTACACAACGAAATTAAAGCTAAATTATGTGTGGTATCAAAAACAGATAGCATCCACCACCTCCGGCAGCATGGCCTGCTCAAAAAAATGTAAACTCGACCTTAGGGATGCACCTTTTCAATACTAGGACTGGAAACTAGTCTATTATGGACAAAAAAGCTGGATCAGATACCGGTCACTGGAGTAAATACTCTCATCTCATGTACTGTGTGTAACTCTGTGTCTGTGGCGCTACACCTTCAGGTCTTGGAGGAAGATGACAAGATGGAGGGAGTCAAATCAGCGGAGTGAAGATTTACTTTTATTATAAACAACATAATTTTTATTGAGTACAATGCACTGGAAAACTAGCCACAAACAAAAAAATAAACGTTTTTATTTGTGGCTAGTTTTCCAGTGCATATTTTTAATTCCTATTGAGCTGTGTCAAAATGTGATAAACTGAACTGTCTGTCGTAATGCAGTCTCAATTAGCTCTTCTAGGCTGAATGCAGGCAAATAAATAATAAATTCTCAGTAAAATAGTTTTTACATTGATTTTGTGGGAAAAAATGTTAAGCTGCACCGTTCTTGCAACCTATTCTATATTAGGTTGTTCTTTTGCTGTCTGTAATACTGGTTATGTCAGTGTTTTAGTTTTGGTGATCAACAAATAAAACATCTCGTGATGACACAATTAGATGGAATTTTTTTCTGGCCCTTGGGAAAAACTAACCCCTGCACTTTACTGACAAACTAGTGTTTTAAATGACACTGCCCTCTAGTGGACAGGACTGGGGTGTCAGATTTACGCAACAATAAAGTGTTCAGTTCCTGCAAAAACAAATGGACAGACTCCAGTGTCATTTTTCTAACAGCCTTTCTGTTTGTAATAAATGTTATAAAGCTGTCTACAACCTCTACATGCCCAGGTGTAAGACTGAACGTTTTAGGTGCTCTTTTGTGCCAACAGCTATATGACTGTACAATAGGGTGAAACTGATTGGTACTGATTGATTGTGTTTACTAAAGTATGTTGAATTTATTTATTGAGTGGCTGGTTTTATTTTTATTTAATCTTTAACAAACAGTTCTTATTTCTCATCCTAAAAATAAAAGCTGGATTGACCCATTTTCCACATATGTTTAAGATATTGCAATAATATACCTATGTTACAAAAAAAAAAAAATTAAGAGCAGGTAATGTTGTTTAATATAGCATCCATCCTTTTCACTGTATCAAGACATCCTCTCTCATTTTTTCCAGTGCAATTTAAAAAGATCGCAGCGTGAAAATGAATAAATGCATAAAAAAGTTTTAAAAAAAGAGTAGCAGTATTGCAGAAAAAGTAAAAAGTATTCATATATATTTAAGAAAATAAAGAAAAGACAACTTGTGAATAGCAGTGAAGCAGAAATGTAGACTATATTGTAATAAGAGTAAAGTCAGACAGAGCCAAAGGACACATGTAAGAAACATCCAGCCTGGGTCACTTTATAAACCGACCAATCAGAATCCATACTTTGAAACATCTCACTACTACTACTACCAGTACGAGCCAGAATGCTTAGTAGATGCTGAGTAGATTACACCAGAGATGCTAAATATGCCCACTAGTACAATAGGTGCTTATAAATCAATTTTGCCCACTAGTGCTACCAGTGAACACAAAATTGCAACACTAGTGAACTACATTTTAGGGTCCAGTAATAGCAGCGGGCAAAAAATATGTCAATAAATACTTCTAGTGAGCATTTTGGTGCAACTAGCCTATAACTATTAAAGTCAAAATATCTCGTACTACTTTGGCTAGTACACATTTTGGCATCCAGTTGTATTAGGCCTTCTAGTGGCATACAAAACATCAACAAGGAGTGTATTTGAGCATTTCGGTGTCCACTAGTAGCTTGTACTACTAGACATTTTGCATGTCACTAGTAGTAAAAGTAAAAGTGACCCTTCTGGACCTTACAAGTAGTAGAAAACCAAATTTGACTTGTACTACTAGACCTTTTGCACCAATTAAGATAAAAAAAACTGTGCACTAGCGAGGAATTTGGCATCTACTTGTACTACGTAAGCATGTTTGACCTTACTAGTAATGCTACTAGAAGTAATTATAAAGAAAGGCTTACTAGTAAAGAAAAATAAGGCTGATATCAGAAAAAAAAAAAAATCCTCAAAGGGCTTTCCATTAGTCACTCCTGTCCTGAGCTGCTGAATGACGAAGCTTGCGTCTGTGCACGTGCCTGTGATGTAGGTGATGCAGGCAGCGCGCACCCACATTCTGTCGGGAGCGCGCTTTAGCCCGCGCTAGTCACTGCGGCTCCTCTCTGCAGACAGAGCCTGACAGACAGCGCCCCGGGACTCACAGACATGCTTCTCTCTGCCGGGACGAGCCTCACGGAGCGCGCCGGCTGACAGGGCGTGCTTCTGGTGCCAATAGGGGGTATTAGTGCGGGGCCAGGACTGCGGGGCCATGGCAGACGCGGCGGAGTGCGGCGTGAGGGTTATGTGCCGCTTCCGGCCGCTCAACGAGGCAGAGATCCGCAGAGGAGACCAGTACATCCCCAAATTCAAGCAGGACGACACCGTGGTCATTACGGTAATTCTCATTGGTTTCTGTGAGTGTTTGTGCAGACAGGGCCAAGTGCGCCACGGGGCCGCACTTGAATCCATCGCAGCTCCTACATCCGGGAGGTAGCAATAATAACCGTATTAACTCCACTTCCGTGTGAGCAGGATGTCAGGGATCATGGGACAGGCTTTACTGCAGAAATAAACAGGTGCATATGTCCGAGGCGTGGGTCTGGGTGTGTGTGCACGGCCCTGTCAACAGTGCTGTGTTTACACTGCAGAAAAGAGTGGCACAGATTTCAGTGTTATTGCAAAGACCCGTTTGCTGATGATTCAGTTTCACAGGGTCTTGCCAGAAGCATCAGAGCAAATCAAATATAGAGAGTTGTAACAGTGCAATTCCACCATCAAAGGTAAGATACAAGTTACAAACACTTATCAACATCTCTTTATACAGGATAGGATAGTACTGCAGTAAACAGTAGAAGACTGGTCTCGGTTTTTCACGTTTCTTAACTTAAAGCAGAAAAATATTGAGAGCTGCAGCAGTTTCAAAAGGAAACATGGACTGACTCTTTCAGGTTTAACTCCATGTAGACAGTGAGTGCACTATTTGTATTCATAAAGCAGCAGCTACAACAGACCAAGCCAAAAACTTGAAAGCATTATGCAGTTTTTCATCTTTCACAATTCAAGCTACGTTTGAGAAGATATTACCATTTTGTGTGTGGGTTTTTTTTGTTTTTGTTTTTGCTTGTTTAGCAGTCACCTCACTGTTGACCCACAGCTGAGGGAGTGGGTGCGGCACTGACCTGTAATGCAACTGAACGCACCACTGTTTATGTGTTTGTGAGCAGTCCGTAATGAGCAGTAAGTGGCTCGGGCAGATCCAGAAGCTCTATGCATTATTCTGCCAGTGCCTGGTTCTATCAGGGATGAATTCTGCTGCTGTCAGAGCTCGGGTCTGTCCTCATTGTTGGCTTTTCTGTTTGTCATCTGACGGGACGTGTGTACAAAATTTATTGCAGGGGGCACTGGAGGCTATTTTTGAAGATAGCTCTATTACTGGCAGATATCATTGTGTTTAGGTCATGAATGTGCACAAACGCTCCGTTGGTTCCAACCCCCCAAGCCCTCCTGAGACACCTGGTATTAGCCATGTCCTTCAGAGAGGGCAAGGAGCTGCCAATAACCTTTTCATCTGTATTTTCTGCCAAAGAACAGCCATTCCACAAGAAAGTCACCTACAGATTTTTCCGCTGATTGTTTTTTGTTGTGTTTTAAGACCAAAAGAGGTCCTGGTAGATGTTTGCTCCCAGGATGAGACCCACTCCACCACAATACTGTTGATAAGGAGTTCTTTTTTATCCTTAAATCAATCACCAACTCCTTAGTTTTCTCCAGGTTGCTGTTGATACTCCACTCCTCACAGAACACTGACTCATTTCTTCACGTTAATAGACCCACCACTTTCGTGCCATCAACAAATTCAGTGACAAATTCAACAGCATTTTTACATAGGTTCCGGGCTGCTCTGGTTGGCGTCACTTGTTGATAGCACTGTCGACCTGTTTCCACTGTAGCCAAACGGGTGGGGGTCAAAGGTGGGAGGGAGGCTGGCTTTGATGTTCGGAGTGATTCGTTTTTTTTTAAGCATTTCATGAAAACTGAAGCGAGAAAAGTAGTTATTAGTAGCTGTTGAGATTACTGACTGCCGGAGGAGAGAGAAGGACATGGTGGTGATGGAGGCTTGTGCCAGGGTGGTGTTGGAAATCTTTGTGGAGACCCCTGAGACTCCATCAGGGTCAGCTGCTTTGTTTGCTTTGCAGTGTCTAACGTGTGCAACAAAGCTTAAAGCAGTTTTTATGTAAAGGTTCTGTGAAAGGTGGCACATTTTTGCTATTGATTTATGGGAAATGTGCATTAAGTCCAGTTGTACCCTTTGCTGTGGTGGATTTCTTCAGTTTACAAAAGCCTCAGTGCTCCATCGATCCCATTGACGTTGAATGATTTTTTTTAACATTTTTGAACAAACACTGCTGTCCGAGTGAATATTGCAGTTGTTTTTTAATGTTTAATATGAATGCTGTTGCGTGGCTCAGACTGAGTTTTCTTTGAACAGGGCAAGCCGTATGTGTTCGACCGAGTGCTGCCCCCCAACACCACCCAGGAGCAGGTGTACAACCAGTGCGCCAAGCAGATTGTCAAAGGTACACCTCTAACCTGCTCTCGGCAAAATCATACAAGCTTATGTCATTATAAACTGGGAAATCTTAGGCAATGGGGACATTATATTGATCATGTTCATAAATTGTTGAATGTTCATTACTGTGGCGGGTTAAATCCACCAAATTCAGGTGGTTCATCCAAAAAGTACCTGTATGTTTAAAGGCTGTCTGCAGAAGGGTTGAATCCTCACGTGCATTTTCCAAAACACAATATTTGGCAACAATCATACAATACAAATGTGCTTACAAATGTTAGATCCATGATTAACATTTGTAAGCTGATGTTATTTATTAGCATATGAATAATGTTGTTCGTTGTAGATGTGCTGGGAGGTTTCAACGGGACCATCTTCGCCTATGGACAGACGTCCTCCGGAAAGACACACACCATGGAGGTGAGCGAAGACAAATCCGTTATTAATCATCTGTTTTACGTCACTCGTCTTTTTTGTTAAAGGACAGTTAGCAGTGCGACTTTTTAGGACGGGACAAACGACTGAGATATGATTATGTCTGACTTGTTGTCATTTCAGGGCAAACTGCACGACCCACAGCTGATGGGCATCATCCCTCGCATCGCACACGACATCTTCGACCACATTTACTCCATGGATGAGAACCTGGAGTTCCACATCAAGGTAGCATAGGTTGCTGTGTATGTTGTTACATTTTTTGAAGGTTTTTGGTCAAATTTATTTTGTGTTTACAGGTCTCTTATTTTGAAATCTACTTGGATAAAATCAGAGACCTACTCGATGGTAAGTGTATTTTTTTTCCTGGTCTGGTTTTTGTGCATGATGACTCAGCTTCTGTTTTGTTTTTTTGTTTTGTTTTTTTAAGTGTCCAAGACCAATCTGTCGGTGCACGAGGACAAGAACCGTGTGCCCTATGTGAAGGTGGGTCTGCCGGGTCAGGCTCAGTGGAAACTCGGTTGTATCTCTGTCTATAGTGACAGCACACTCTCATGTCATAACAGTCCTTTGGTGTGAAACTGTGCAGAGCCAGATTCTCAGCTGTCGTCTGTGGTTTCAGGGCTGCACCGAGCGATTCGTGTCCAGTCCTGAAGAGGTGATGGACGTCATCGATGAGGGCAAAGCCAATCGACATGTGGCTGTCACAAGTGTGTACTTTTTTACTTGAACTCAATCGGTGTCGTGTGGGGTCTTAGTTCTGGGAGTAGGTCTTATTATTTCTGAGACTGGAGATGTTCTAGGTCTTGGGGGACACTTGGTCTCTCTGCATGGAAGAGCTGGATTTTCCATTGCGTTTTTGATGCGGTATTGTTGATATCACAGACCACAACTGGCCAAAATAGCTGTCATTCAGTTTCAAAAGATGACATGGACAAGAAGCAGTGAAATAAACACCTAAACACACTGTGATTGAGTGTGTTGAGTTGTGTATCGGTATTATTTGCTCTATAACAGCGGTGTCAAACTCAAAGTGGTGAGGGGCCACAATAGTTAATAAGAATCCTTTCAGGGGCCAACAGATGGTGGCAATTGGCTTTAATTCAATTTTGAATGTGAGATTTCATCTTCATTTGAGTCTTACAAAAGTTAACATTTATTTTCTCCTTTTATGTAAAGGTTTTAGTTGGATTTGAACAGATTTTAGATGGATTTGAACAGCTTTTAGTTGGATTTCAACAGTTTTTAGATGGCTGGAAGTTTTAGGTGGATTCGAACAGGTTTTAGTTGAATTTGAATAATGTTTAGATGGATTTGAACAGTTTTTAGTTGAATTTGAACAGTTTTTAGGTGAATTTGACCAGGTTTTAACTGGATTTGAACAGGTTTTAGTTGAATTTAAAAAGTGTTTTGATGTATTTCACCAAGTTTTAACTGGATCTGAACAGGTTTTAGATGGATTTGAACAGTTTTTAGATGGATTTGTACAGGTTGTAGTTGGATTTGAACAGATTTTAGATTGATTTAAACAGCTTTTAGTTGGATTTCAGCAGTTTTTAGATGGTTGTAACAAGTTTTAGGTGGATTCAAACAGGTTTTAGTTGAATAATGTTTAGATGGATTTGACCAGGTTGTAACTGGATTTCAACAGGTTTTAGTTGAATCTGAACAGTTTTTAGATGAATTTGACCAGGATTTAACTGGATTTGAACAGGTTTTAGTTGAATTTAAAAAGTTTTTAGATGTATTTCACCAGGTTTTAACTGGATTTGAACAGTTTTTAGATGGATTTGAACAGTTTTTAGATGGATTTGTTCAGGTTGTAGTTGGATTTGAACAGGTTTTAGATTGATTTAAACAGCTTTTAGTTGGATTTCAGCAGTTTGTTAGATGGATTGAAACAAGTTTTAGGTGGATTTGAGCAGGTTTTAGTTGAATTTCAACAGTTTTTAGATGGATTGGAACAGGTTTTAGGTGGATTCAAACAGGTTTTAGTTGAATTTGAATAATGTTTAGATGGATTTGACCAGGTTGTAACTGGATTGGAACAGGTTCTAGTTGAATTTGAACAGTTTTTAGATGGATTTGACCAGTTTTTAACTGGATTTGAACAGGTTTTAGTTGAATTTAAAAAGTTTTTAGATGTATTTCTCCAGGTTTTAACTGGATCTGAACAGGTTTTAGATGGATTTGAACAGTTTTTAGATGGATTTGTTCAGGTTTTAGGTGGATTCAGACAGGTTTTAGTTGAATTTGAATAATGTTTAGATGGATTTGACCAGGTTGTAACTGGATTGCAACAGGTTCTAGTTGAATTTGAACAGTTTTTAGATGGATTTGTACAGGTTTTAGGTGGATTCAGACAGGTTTTAGTTGAATTTGAATAATGTTTAGATGGATTTGACCAGGTTCTAACTGGATTGGAACAGGTTCTAGTTGAATTTGAACAGTTTTTAGATGGATTTGTACAGGTTTTAGGTGGATTCAGACAGGTTTTAGTTGAATTTGAATAATGTTTAGATGGATTTGACCAGGTTGTAACTGGATCTGAACAGGTTTTAGATGGATTTGAACAGTTTTTAGATGGATTTGTACAGGTTGTAGTTGGATTTGAACAGATTTTAGATTGATTTAAACAGCTTTTAGTTGCATTTCAACAGTTTTTAGATGGATTGGAACAAGATTTAGGTGGATTTGAACAGGTTTTAGTTGGATTTCAGCAGTTTTTAGATGGTTGGAACAAGTTTTAGGTGGATTTGAGCAGGTTTTAGTTGAATTTCAATAGTTTTTAGATGGTTGGAACAAGTTTTAGGTGGATTCAAACAGGTTTTAGTTGAATTTGAACAGTTTTTAGATGTATTTCACCAGGTTTTAACTGAATCTGAACGGGTTTTATTTATCTTTGTAGCAAAAATCAAATCCATCTAAAACCTATTTCAGTCTAATTAAAACCTAAAAAAGCCAAAAATATCACCTTCTAAATGCATTGAAGGGCCCCATAAAACTTTGCAAAGGGCCACATTTGAGTTTGATATTAAATATGGCTCACACAGAGATATGTGACATAAGCTGTGCATTAATCCTGTTCCAGACATGAATGAACACAGCTCTCGGAGCCACAGCATCTTCCTCATCAACATCAAGCAGGAGAACGTGGAGACGGAGACCAAACTGTCGGGAAAGCTCTACCTGGTGGACCTGGCGGGCAGCGAGAAGGCGAGTCACATGATCCAAATCGGAGGGGACGTTGAGCTGTGTTACGAGTGAGTGATATTAATGTAAATGCTCTACAGGTGAGTAAGACCGGAGCAGAGGGTGCTGTGCTAGACGAGGCCAAGAACATCAACAAGTCTCTGTCGGCTCTGGGCAACGTCATCTCGGCTCTGGCTGAGGGCACCGTGAGTGAACTTTACCCTACACGTTTTTACATTAAAAAAGCATGTCAGAATGAAACTCTGTTTGTTGATCAGAAAAGCCACGTGCCGTATCGAGACAGCAAGATGACGCGCATTCTGCAGGACTCTCTGGGGGGCAACTGTCGCACCACCATCATCATCTGCTGCTCACCTTCCGTCTACAACGAGCCCGAGACCAAGTCCACGCTCATGTTCGGACAGAGGTACGGGACCCAGCCACTGCGCGATATTCTAAATAATCATACAGTGTGCATTATAACATAACTACACTGTAGAGGCTGTTACATACACTCACAAGTCACAATCTCTAGTGTCACTGCAGCAATTAGACTAAACTATGTGAGAGAATATGAGGAATTAATTAGTAACATTCATCATATTGCTGTATGATATATGACAAATGTAACTATAGCAATATCAACTGTTGCAATACTCATCAGACTGTCTGTTTATTCACAATATTATAGTATACTATTGTACTGTATCTGAGAATTACACTTGAAATAAAAAATATCGATCAAAATCACATTGCTGTGCTGCCAAATGTAGTAAAAAGTGACAAGATGAACCTTTTATTTTTTACAAGCCAAAAGTGGCATTCGATTCGATTCAATTCTAATTCCACGCAGTAGAAGTGGAGACTGTCCAATGACGCTCTGTCCAATGCTCCTGGTGTTATTAATGGTTCTGCTGACGTTGCTGTAGAGCAGAGATATCAAACTCAAAGAGATGAGGGGCCGCAATAGTTAATAAGAATCCTTTCAGGGGCTGAAGATGGTGACATTTATAGGCTTTTATTTTTATGCATGTGAGATTTCATCTTCATTTGAGTCTTACAAAGGTTACCTTCAACATAAATTTCCTCCTTTTATGGTTTGAGGTGGATTTGAACAGGTTTTAGATGGATTTGAACAGGTTTTAGTTGGATTTGAACAGGTTTTAGTTGCATTTGAACAGGTGTTAGTTGCATTTGAACAGGTGTTAGTTAGATTTGAACAGGTTTTAGTTGGATTTGAACAGGTTTTAGTTGGATTTGAACAGGTTTTAGTTGGATTTGAACAGGTTTTAGTTGCATTTGAACAGGTGTTAGTTAGATTTGAACAGGTTTTAGTTGGACTTGAACAGGTTTTAGTTGCATTTGAACAGGTTTTAGTTGGATTTGAACAGGTTTTAGTTGCATTTGAACAGGTGTTAGTTGGATTTGAACAGGTTTTAGATAAATTTGAACATGTTGCAAATGGATTTGATTCATCCAATCTAAAACCTGTTCAAATCTGGTTAAAACCTGTTCAAATCCAATTAAAACCTGTTCAAATCCATCTAAAATGTATTAAATTCAGACTAAAACCTGTTCAAATCTGGTTAAAACCTGTTCAAATCCAACTAAAACCTGTTGAAATCTGACTAAAAACTGTTCAAATCCATCTAAAACCTGTTCAAATCCAACTAAAACCTGTTCATATCTGGTTAAAACTGTTCAAATCCATCTAAAACCTGTTCAAATCCAACTAAAACCTATTCAAATCTGGTTAAAACCTGTCCAAATCCATCTAAAATCTGTTCAAATCCAACTAAAACCAGTTCAAATCTGGTTCAAACTGTTCAAATCCATCTAAAACCTGTTCAAATGCATCTAAACCTGTTCATATCCAACTAAAACCTAGATCCAAAAATATCACCAACTAAATGTATTGAAGGGCCACATAAAACACTGCAAAGGGCCGCATTTGGCCCCCGGGCTTTGAGTTTGACATATGTGCTGTAGAGTGAGCAGGAGGGTTGCCTTCTCACAGTCCAACAGAATCACCTTCAAAACAATAGCATCATGCAACTTTTTGTATCTCCATGTCCACCTTCCTACATCCATCTGATACTGACTCTCCAAAACAGCTAAAAATGTTATATAGATATCATG
Organism: Rhyacichthys aspro; assembly: GCA_036850595.1. Taxonomy (NCBI): domain Eukaryota; kingdom Metazoa; phylum Chordata; class Actinopteri; order Gobiiformes; family Rhyacichthyidae; genus Rhyacichthys; species Rhyacichthys aspro. The sequence goes on from CM072149.1 coordinate 465,466, forward strand.
CTTAAGATGGTCATAATCAAACTATTATTTACATTTTTTACAGTTTTTGAATTAAAAATCAATGTGACACAAAACGAATGCATTAGCTATTGACAGTGTCGTAACTTAAATGTGTGTCCTCAGAGCCAAGACCATTAAGAACACAGTGTCAGTGAACCTGGAGCTGACGGCCGAGGAGTGGAAGAAGAAATATGAGAAGGAGAAGGACAAGACCAAGAGCCTGAGGAGCACCATCCTGAGACTGGAGGCCGAGCTGCGCCGATGGAGAAACGGTACATCAGCACTCTTCGCATTTTACACTCCCAGAGAAATTGAGAAAAAGGAGCACGACAAACTTATTTGGGTCAAATTTCGGTGAATCTTACTGGAGCAATAGTTTAATCTGCTCATCAAAAACTTTTAGCAACTAAAGGAAAACGAAAACGTTCTCCCTGTGGTTTTTTTGAGTTTTTTCTCACCAAGACAGCCTGTCTATTTGCTGCTTATTTGTCTTTTTAAAGCCCTTTGAGGTAAATCTGTTGTTATATCAGGCTATACAAATAAAATTGAATTGAATATATACTAACCCAGACGTTAAATCAGAAGCATTTAGCAGTTGATCATGAAACTCTCGCATCTTCTCCTTTCAGACTGTTACGCAGATATAATTCAGCCCTGCTCTGACACTGCAGTCTTCACAGCATCCTTGTGCCTTTTTGCAGCTTTGTTCCCTAGCAACCATGTCAAGCCCCGCCCATTCCCCCTCTCCTAGCAACAAACCAGCTGATCCAGCACGGCTCACTCTGTCTTTATGTGGATCTCACACAGACATGCTGATGCGCTCTTTCTGTCCTGAGTCAGCCGCTGTTTAAGTGAGAGCTTTGTCAACGTTAAAGCACACAATATTCCACAGAAATAGAGTTAAAGCCCTTCCAGTCAGGAGATAAACTCACTGTTTAGTTTAGAGAAGCCCAAAATGTCTTGTTTTTTTTTAAATAGCTTCTAACCTTTTGCGTAAACAATGATCTAAGTCACCGTGTTGAGTCAAAAAGTGAGCAACGTTTTGTTAATTTTATCACAAAATCCTTCAAATTTAGTTTCAAGGTTAGATTCCATTTGAACTCCTTGAGATGAGGAAAAACAGCAGATGACAGCAGACTGTGGTGCAAAAAATGTATTGCAGTACACAAACAAACTGAGTCCATGTCCCGTTTCAGCAAGAGCTCCAGATATAAGGAAACACCTTTTTTTTAGTTTAATAAACCATTAACCAACTTCTAAACCAATCATCTTTTCATTATAGACAAGTTAATCCAGCCTAAAATATAAATAAACCCTTATTCCATCCCACTTTTGTCACTGACAATATGTCATCTTTTTGTACTTTTCCACTTGGGCATGACCTGGCATAACCTGGGTCGCTGGTGGCTTGGGTCCTGTCCAGCTCACTGGCTTCTTGACAAGCACCTGCCCCCCTCAGTGTTACCCTCTAGTCACCGGAACTCCAAACTTGGCAATAATCTTCACTTTGTCTTCAGGAGGCCCTCTGGTGATACTGCAACATTTTAGCCTTAGCCTCTTTGATAATACATGCAAATGAAATATACTAACATTTAATAAAAGGAACTATAAAGATTGTAAGTACAAAGTGATTAGCTTATGCACATGTCAAACTCAAGGCCAGGGGGGCAAATGTGGCCCTTTGCAAAGTATTATGGGGCCCTTTAGTGTATTTAGAAGGGTGTATTTTTTAAGGTTTTAATTAGATTTAAACAGGTTTTTGATGGATTTGATTTTTGCGACAAAGATAAATTAAATCAGTTCAAATCCAACTACAACCTGTTCAAATCTATCTAAAACCTTATCAAATCCATCTAAAACCTGTTCAGATCCAGTTAAAACCTGGTGAAATACATCTAAAAACTTTTTTAATTCAACTAAAACCTGTTCAAATCCAGTTAAAACCTGGTCAAATTCATCTACAAACTGTTCAAATTCAACTAAAACCTGTTCAAATCCAGTTACAACCTGGTCAAATCCATCTAAACATTTTTCAAATTCAACTAAAACCTACTCACATCCACCTAAAACTTGTTCCAATCCATCTTAAAACTGTTGAAATCCAACTAAAATCTGTTCAAATCCAACTTAAACTTGTTTCCATAAAAGGAGAAAATTATTGTCAAAGATAACTTTTGTAAAACTCAAATGAAGATGAAATCTCTCATTCAAAATTGAATTAAAGCCAAATGCCACCATCTTCAGCCCCTGAAAGGATTCTTATTAACTATTGTGGCCCCTCACCACTTTGAGTTTGACACCACTGGCATACATGAACGAAATACAATAATGTTATTGATTACATGCATAATATCAGTAATTATGATAAAAACAAACAAACCAGGTTTTACCACTTTAGCTGCAAATCCTCACAGAAACATTTTGTATTTTGGTTCATAATTTAGAAACTGCTCTCACACATGGTAATAAAAGGCAATCTTACATGTGACGAAATATGCATGGTCACTTGAATAGGCTGAAATGAAGACAGGAGCAGCATATAATATTGAATTAATAATTCAAATCTGAATGTCCCAGGGGAGAGTGTTCCCGAGGAGGAGCAGCTGAGCTCTAAAGACCAGAGGGGCACAGAAGTCTACGACAACACGCCGCTCATTGATAACCTGCTCCCGGCCACAGGGGGCAGCGAGGAGTTCGGCGAGAGGAGCCGCTACGAGCAGGACATCGGCCGCCTGTACAAACAGCTGGACGACAAGGTGAGCGCGGGAAGGGGCTCGGTGGTCCCCGGGCAACGTCTGAGAAAAAACAACTCTAAAGGGGCTGAAATGTGTTATTTATTAGCTCAAATTTGACTGTAGTGACAAAACTAATAGTAACTGTGACTCCTTTCCTTAATCAATAGTGAATCTCCTAACTTCTTACTGCCATCATTAGGCATTGATTGTATATCACTGAATAGTAAAAAAAAAAACACACACACACAAGTTTTGTTTGGTACATAAACGCAGTTTCAATGTGTTTTTAATAAATGATATAAAAAAATCTATATATGAGTTTTGTTTTTTAGTGTCATGATATTGGTGTGTATTTGTAAAGACTATAGATATAAGATAGATTAGCAATAAATACTTAAAAAGAGCTTTAAATACTCACTAACTTGTTCAGACATAGTGAGAGAATCAGTGAAATTCTGCAAAGAGGCAACATTTCTGTAAAAAGTCACTAAAAGTTAAAAAATCTAAAAACACACAAATTTATGCTATCATTTTGAGGCATTCAAATTCAGCCTAACATTTCTACATCTACAAGCTTACCACATACAGGTGCATCTAATCAAATCAGACAGAAAACAAACCTAACCTACTGAGCTACACACTTCCATCTGGATGAAAATGTCTTAAAATGCACCATGAGATTGCCATTGCTCTACTGGACTGTATATTTTAGCTGGGATTTGTGCAGTGGACACTGAAGTTGCTCTGGTCTGGTCTCCGTCCCTGAATATTATGGTCTGGTGTATCTCGTGTGTGGTCTGGGCTACAATAGTACATCTGAACTGAACTGTCTGTCTTTTCCAGGACGAGGAGATCAACCAGCAAAGTCAGCTGACAGAGAAACTCCAGGAGCAGATGCTAGACCAGGAAGAGGTCTGTTCTTTCTCTTTAAATCCACTCTGTACAATAAAATCAAAGGGCTCAGTCTGTCCTCTCTGGGCTCAGTCTGTCCTCTCTGGACTCAGTCTGTCCTCTCTGGGCTCAGTCTGTCCTCTCTGGGCTCAGTCTGTCCTCTAAGGGCTCAGTCTGTCCTCTCTGGGCTCATTCTGTCCTATTTGGGCTCATTCTGTCCTATTTGGGCTCAGTCTATCCTCTCGGGGCTCAGTCTGTCCTCTCTGGGCTCATTCTGTCCTCTCTGGGCTCAGTCTATCCTCTCTGGGCTCAGTCTGTCCTCTCTGGGCTCAGTTTGTCCTCTCTGGACTCAGTCTGTCCTCTCTGGGGTCATTCTGTCCTCTCTGGGCTCAGTCTGTCCTCTCTGGGCTCAGTCTGTCCACTCTGGGCTCATTCTGTCTTCTCTGGGCTCAGTTTGTCCTCTCTGGACTCAGTCTGTCCTCTCTGGACTCAGTCTGTCCTCTCTGGGCTCAGTCTGTCCTCTCTGGGCTCAGTCTGTCCACTCTGGGCTCATTCTGTCCTCTCTGGGCTCAGTCTGTCCTCTCTGGGCTCAGTCTGTCCACTCTGGGCTCATTCTGTCTTCTCTGGGCTCAGTTTGTCCTCTCTGGACTCAGTCTGTCCTCTCTGGACTCAGTTTGTCCTCTCTGGACTCAGTCTGTCCTCTCTGGACTCAGTCTGTCCTCTCTGTTCTCAGTCTTTCCTCTCTGGGCTCATTCTGTCCTCTCTGGTCTCAGTCTGTCCTCTCTGAGCTCAGTCTGTCCTCTCTGGTCTCACTGTCCTCTCTGGTCTCAGTCTGTCCTCTCTGGACTCTATCTTCTCTGGGCTCATTCTGTCCTCTCTGGGCTCAGTCTGTCCTCTCTGGACTCAGTCTGTCCTCTCTGGGCTCAGTCTGTCCTCTCTGGGCTCAGTCTATCCTCTCGGGGCTCAGTCTGTCCTCTCTGGGCTCATTCTGTCCTCTAAGGGCTCAGTTTGTCTTCTCTGGGCTCAGTCTGTCCTCTCTGTTCTCAGTCTTTCCTCTCTGGGCTCATTCTGTCCTCTCTGGTCTCAGTCTGTCCTCTCTGAGCTCAGTCTGTCCTCTCTGGTCTCACTGTCCTCTCTGGTCTCAGTCTGTCCTCTCTGGACTCTATCTTCTCTGGGCTCATTCTGTCCTCTCTGGACCTCAGTCTGTCTTCTCTGGGCTCCTTCTGTCCTCACTGGGCTCATTCTATCCTCTCTGGGCTCAGTCTGTCCTCTCTGGACTCAGTCTGTCCTCTCTGGGCTCAGTCTGTCCTCTCTGGACTCAGTCTGTCCTCTCTGGGCTCAGTCTGTCCTCTCTGGGCTCAGTCTGTCCTCTAAGGGCTCAGTCTGTCCTCTCTGGGCTCATTCTGTCCTATTTGGGCTCATTCTGTCCTATTTGGGCTCAGTCTATCCTCTCGGGGCTCAGTCTGTCCTCTCTGGGCTCATTCTGTCCTCTCTGGGCTCAGTCTATCCTCTCTGGACTCAGTCTGTCCTCTCTGGACTCAGTCTGTCCTCTCTGGTCTCAGTCTGTCCTCTCTGGACTCATTCTGTCCTCTCTGGACTCTATCTTCTCTGGGCTCAGTCTGTCCTCTCTGGGCTCATGTCTTCTCTGGTCTCAGTCTGTCCTCTCTGGGCTCAGTCTGTCCTCTCTGGGCTCAGTCTGTCCTCTCTGGACTCAGTCTGTCCTCTCTGGGCTCAGTCTGTCCTCTCTGGGCTCAGTCTGTCCTCTCTGGTCTCAGTCTGTCCTCTCTGGTCTCAGTCTGTCCTCTCTGGACTCATTCTGTCCTCTCTGGACTCTATCTTCTCTGGGCTCAGTCTGTCCTCTCTGGGCTATATCTTCTCTGGTCTCACTCTGTCCTCTCTGGACTCAGTCTGTCCTCTCTGGGCTCAGTCTGTCCTCTCTGGTCTCAGTCTGTCCTCTCTGGGCTCAGTCTGTCCTCTCTGGACTCTATCTTCTCTGGACTCATTCTGTCCTCTCTGGACTCTATCTTCTCTGGGCTCAGTCTGTCCTCTCTGGTCTCAGTCTGTCCTCTCTGGACTCATTCTGTCCTCTCTGGACTCAGTCTTCTCTGGGCTCAGTCTGTCCTCTCTGGACTCAGTCTTCTCTGGGCTCAGTCTGTCCTCTCTGGTCTCATTCTGTCTTCTCTGGACTCAGTCTGTCCTCTCTGGACTCTATCTTCTCTGGGCTCAGTCAGTCAGTGTAGATTTCCTGAATGTGCTGAGTAGTCTGACTCAGTGGATGTCCTCGCAGCTGCTGGCCTCCACGCGGCGGGACTACGACAAGATCCAGGAGGAGTTGTGCCGGCTGCAGACAGAGAACGAGCTGGCCAAAGACGAGGTGAAAGAGGTGCTGCAGGCGCTGGAGGAGTTGGCTGTCAACTACGACCACAAGAGTCTGGAGGTGGAGCAGCGTGAGCAGGCCAACCTGCAGCTCACCGAGGAGCTCCACAACAAGACTGTGAGCAGACACCACACTTGATGACTTTAACTCTGCTCCCAGACAACACATTAACAACCAGGATGTTTTTGAATGAGAACAGAACTAACAAAAAGGCAGATTTTCCTGTTGTTATATAACTTGACAATGTTTAAACTGAATATTTCTATTTCTGAGACACGTGTTGTTGTGTATGATGTGTTCAGGCGCTGCTGTTGGCCGTTCAGAGGGAGCTAAGCCAGCTGCAGGAATTAAACGGTCTGCAGAAGAAGAGAGCGGCCGAGGTCCTCAACCTGCTGCTCAGAGACCTCAGTGAGATCGGGGCCATCATCGGGACCAGTGAAGTCAAAACTACTGCAGTAAGAACACGCACACCTAACATTTCAATTTAAGATGAAAATAGGCAAGTGTCTCCCATTGAATAATTACTACACGTGCTTCAGCTGGAAACTGACTTTTCTCATTTTTTAAAAACCATGTCAGAAGATACATCCTGTGGTCGTTGAAAACTGTTTCATTGGGTTCAAATTGTGAAAAAGTGGTCCAGGAGCATGGCCACCACAAAGTCCAGACCTTAATTAAT
>CM072149.1:472247-525062 GCA_036850595.1 Rhyacichthys aspro
TAGCCAGCAGTACTTGGGAAGCAAGATGTTGACCAAACTGCAGTGGTCCAACTAAGGCTGAGCATTCTCTGTGATAAGGCACATGGTAAAAGACTCAAGCTGAAGAACGCACTCTGCACGCCCCGCCATCTTCTTCTCCCATGGCTCTGAACGACAGGACGCAGAAGTGGAGTCCCGTCTGCCGTTTTGCACCGTCGCCATGAAGCAACTCAAAGGGTAGGGTCTGCCGTGAGCTCGCCTCACCGCTCCCACCTGCCCTCCCCAGGGCTGAGTCCTACTTACCCTCTACCCTCGTGACCTCTATCCCCGTCCTCCACAGCACTGGTAGACCAACATGACGCTTACTGCCCACACACTGGCTCATGTCTGATCCATATATCTGTCAAGTGGTACGTGTAAAAGCAGTGGAGCAATGAATGGAGGAAAGGACTGCGAGACAGCAGGAGATGAAAGACAGAGCGTCCCTGTCCAGGTCCCCATTGGCTGGCAGCGCAAGGTGGACCACAGTGGAGGGGTCACATACATAAGGTAAGCACTCAGCAAGGACTCCAATCACAGGGACCACGGTCAGAGAACAGGATTATATAACAGGATGGGAGCACAGTAGAAGAGTGGTTATCACTCCTGTCTCATAGAAAAAAGAACGTGTTTAAGCCCTGGGCCCTCTGTCTGCATCAGATCCCTAACCAGCCCCGAAGGGAAAAAGTAGTAAGAAGACAGAACAGTGTGTAAGGACTGATTAAGTAAAGACAAATGGAGTTCATATTGAAACATTTTTAGAAGATAAATTTGTTGATAGTAACTTTGAACCAATTTTCAATATGTATTTTTGGCTTTCCAGGAACACATACCGTAACCTCCACCATAAGCTTTCATGATCATAAATTATCACAATACTTCATACATCGCAAGACAATAAACCATGATACAGCATAATATCTGTGTAAGAAAAATTAATCATTCCAAATCTCAGAGTTGACACATGTAGTATCTGCATTGCAGTGTCATCTACAAACTACTACAAAAATCTCCCCAAAACTTCTCCCTGGGTCTGGCTTTCTCCCACCATCCAAATACATGCATGTGTAGGTGAATTGGAGAATCTAAACTGGCCATAGTGAATGAATGTGAGAGTGAGTGTCTGTCCTTTCCTTGTGACCTTACCTGACTTTATCAGGAGGGTCTGCTTGTGTGACAGTCCACTCAATTTGCTCTGCACCTGGGGTCACAGTCAACCAACATTCGCACGTTACCTTTAGCAGTCATTGCAGGTGGGTCTACTGTCGCTGAATGTAACACAGCTCCAGCTCTGAAGGACTTTGTGTGCCCCACTGAAAAACTGCTTCATAACATCATAAAAATGTAATAAAAATGTAAACGTAATTACAGTGGTCCCTCGTTTATCGCGGGGTTACGTTCAAAAATACCCACAATAGGCGAAATCTGCAAAGTAGTCAGCTTTATTTTTACAATTATTATATATGTTTTAAGGCTGTAAAACCCCTCACCACACACTTTATACACTTTTCTCAGACAGGCATTAACATTTTCTCACATTTCTCTCTTGTTTAAACACTCTCAAAGTTCAAACCTTAGCATCTTCCTCTGCCTTTTGGGTGCGACCGCAGGTGCCTTTGTCGGTGCAGAACGTTTCGTCGGCATTGTGGGTTTTGTCGGGGAGAAAACTTGCGAACATACAGCACTTCAGAGTCACACTGCTAGCGATCGAACATTTATGTAACTTTGTCAAGCCGAACGCATTCTGTACTGTACAGGAGACACGGCACGGAGGAGATTGATTGACAATGGTCTACAGTCCCTTAGCCAATCAGGACGCAGAACACGATGTGCGTTCATACGCTGTAAAAAAAAAAAAGCATGCAAAATTGCAGTAAAAAAATCCGCGAAACAGCGAGGCCGCGAAAGGTGAACCGCGTTATAGCGAGGGACAACTGCATATGGAAATAAAAAATAAATGAAAAATTTATTTGCAATTTGAAATTTTGAAAGGACCCTGTACATGTAAAACTTGCTGAAATCTGAAATCTTAACTGGGGTACAAAGATTTTATTACAACCTTTGCATAACTTAACATTTATTTGCAAATGGGGACTTATTGACTAAAGCTTGTTGGCTCTTTGCTGGTGAGTGCCCATTGCTGCACACACTGTGCCCACTGCAGATGGCAGGAACAGAAAGTCATATGTTGATAATCCTTGAACAACCCAGTGTAGTGTGCTCTGGACATTACTATCTTGCACCAACTTGTACTGTCTATTTCTCAGCCACAATGAAGCTGATCAGTCGGCTGGTGTCAGGTTTATTTTGGGTGCTGGAAAGAATCCTGTCAACTTCTGTGTCCATGGCCGGATACTTAATGCTTGGCTCTCCTTCATTTTAGGGATGGGCATTTTCCAGAAATATTACATTCAAATTTTTAAGCTCATAAAAAAACGAGTATTCGAATATTTGTTTGTTTAAATTAAGTTAATTTCTGAAAGTGTATTGGGATATATATACAGAAACACAGTTATTGGCTACATCCTGTCTTTTGTAGCTGAAAATTAAACTGTATTAAAATCAAACTTCCTTAAATCCTTTTCCCCTCTACGAACTTAACGGAAGCTTATCTCTTTAGATCAATTTAGCTACCTGCAGTCACGAATGCAGTGATGGGCCGCTATCTGTCTTCATTTGGTGGGTCAATAATGATATTTTTGTACTTTCACCTGACAAATTTGCACACAACGAGCAGATTATTTTCAAGTAATTCCAAACGTCGCCACACTTAGAAGCGGAGGACGTTTTGTCATCAAATACAACACTAACCAATTTACTCCACAGCAAATACGCTTATTCTAATCAATGAGAGCATTTCCACAGCATCCACTGCGTTGCGACTCCGGTCTGAACGTGCGCCGAGAAGCGATGAGATACGCAGCAGTTCTAATTTTGTCAGACGGCAGAGCCAGTCCACATCAATCTGCACAGATCAGATCACACCAAAACGAAAAACCGAACGAGCACAGTATCAAGTATCACAGTAAAAATATATGGTCTAAGTTTCTTTATTTTAATATTTTTATGGTTATATACATGATTAAGTATTAAATGCAACAAAATTTGCAACAACAAAGCTTTTTTCTGCCCAATGTAATGAGGAAAAACCCTGTGAAGTGATGTTGGTGTGAAGTGAAAATGATTGCAAACTAAACTTGTTAAACTTTATTTCATTTATGGCCAGCAAAAAAATTATTAATAAATAAAATAAATACATTTAAAAAAACCCCAGCAAATTTCAAATATTGTTTTTATCTTTCTAATAAATAAATATTGACTATTTGTGCACACCCCTACTTAATTCACATACATATCAACTTGTAAAGGTTTACGGCACTTTTGACAAATATTGGATAAATCCCTCTTTATATGTGTTATAACGTCAGGCATACTTCAACGATGCCTTGGATGAAAGGTTCAATAACTGGTATGTCACATTCACTGAACTAAAACATCTTTTCATAAGTGCAGTCAGGCTAATGTTTGGGCTCTGAATCTGCAGTTGTTGGAATGTCTCCTCACTGTAATGTGGTGTTATGCTGTGTGCAGTCCCAGTGGCTCAGTGCTGTCCAGTTTGGAGCAGGTGAAGACCTACCTGCTGAGAGATGGAACCTGTAAATGTGGCCTGGAGTGCCCACTCATCCTCCACAAGGTACTTTTTTGACTTTTTTTTATTTTTATTTTTTTATATAAGTGAAGTGCTAAACATGAATCTTTGAATGATAAAGAGTGGGATCTGGATTATGAGGTATTTACAGCAATAATTAGATATTCATAGAAATAGGATTAGAATGAAAAGATATAATGCAAGAAGTTTCATTTGTACACTATTACATGTCCTGGTACTGGACAACCATCTGTTGAGGGACTGAGGGCTGTGAAGTACACACAGGGCTACGCAATATGGACTAAAAATTATATATTGATATGTTAATTCATAACTTGATATACTAAATATATCTTGATTTTTTTTTTCTGCTGCGCTGAATAAGTATAGGTTTTGGCTTTTATGTGGTATTTCCTTTAGATAGTTAAACATCCTGTAGTGCATCAATCACTTTATATCACAGCCATAGCATGATGCCGCTGGGTACTAGTCACTGAGGGACATGAGTCTGTTCAGAGCTGAGTGGTGCGTTTACTGACAGCAGGACAAACTCCTCTAAAAGTAAAACCATTTGGAGGAGGATTTTTTGGATGCATTGATTATTATACTCAATTTCAAGCCCGGGCAAGTTCAGTCCTTTTTAGTTGCTCTCTTTAGTAGCAGAGTGGGCAACTGATAAGTACTCTATGTGTCCTGTTGATAAGAGTTGTCTAGTGTCACTGAACCTTAGTGACATCTTATGTCTGTCCAGATAGGTCTGTTTAGGGGGTAAGACTGTGGTCATATGTTGATTTCGGAAAAATACATTAATTTGCAGCAGCATGCTGTCCCACTAGTTTTACTCTCTCTCTATTTCTGTCATACGTCCTGCTCCGTTTCGCACAAAACTGAAAAAGCAAACACTTGGCACTGAAAATCATTATGAACTAACTCCACACTGTGTCCAGCAGAGGACAGAGGGATGTACACAACATATTGCTTGATAAAAGTTCCAAAGCAGCTACATTTGCCTCAAGACTATGTTGACTCCTGAGCAGTGCTGTCTGAAACTGGTGCTTTTATTTTTGAACATGAGTCAAGCCAGAGTCAAAGAAGGTGTGGTCCATGGACTACAGCCAAATATGGCATGACCAATCACAAGATGTCTTTGAGACTCAATATGTCTGCTGCATATACGGTACTTTTTTCTCTGCTCAAAATAAAATGCAGTGTTTTCTCATGGTTAGTGCTAAAGTAGAATAAAACTGGGACGCTAAAGAAAGTTTCTGAAATGTTTCATTGGTCTTTTAAAGCTACTCATTGTCAGTGAAAAATAAAGTGTTCCAGTTGAAAACAGAGCAAAGACCTTGTTTAAAACTCAAGGCCAAATTAGGGACGTTGTACATGTTTCAACCTGGGAGATTTGAAGAGACAGTTGAGGAAATTTTTTAACAATTTAATAGTTAAAAAAAACGTAGTCGTAGTTTAACCATCTGTATACTATTGCTAAATTTCTGAATTCCCAAAGAATAGAATAGGATGCCTTTGCACTGGGTTTAGATTAAAAAAGAATACTACAAAATTAATTAAATATGCTTATTCAAAATTTAAAATTACATACTTTTTAAAATCAGTGATAGTTTTGGACAGGTAGATCTTTTTGTCCAAGAAAGTAAAACACGTTAGCTACTTTCGTAGTAGACAAGTAGTTAAACATGCTTAATGTGAAACCCTGTGTATTACTATTAGTAGGGAGACACAAAAAAATAGTTCTTGAAATTCATGAAAATAAACATTGACTAGTTAATGCGTTGATGTGTGGAAGAGAAAAAGTAACTTGCACCAGGTTTATTGTACATAAGGTTCATTTTGTAAAAGGTCCATGACAGTAATCTTTTATTTAAGATTGGTGAGCCTTGATGTTGTGATGATTCATAAGAAAGTAAAGGATAAATCTCTCTTTTCAGGTGTTTAACTTTGACACAGGAGCCACAGTGAAGCAGAGGACAGCAGAAGATGTGAAAGCTGATGAAGATGTCACCAAACTGTGCATTCACAAGAGGAAGCTGCTGGCTGTGGCCACTCTGCACAAGAGCATGGAGACACACTCCCCTCTGACTATCACCAGTCCAGGAGGTGACATAAAGACACTTTATATGCTTAACAAAACATTGACTCTTAGCAGCACATCAGTACAGTGCACATGCTTCACAAAGTAAATAGTCAGGCAGAATCACAATCTATTTTAAGTATTAGCTATGGTACCTGTCCACAACGTGGTGCACTTTTACCCTACAGCCCTCCCTTCATGGAGGGAAGTGTCGTACATGTTAATGGCCTTAAAAATGAATTTGTCTGGGGAAAAAAATCTTTACAGATAAGTTTTTATTTGCTGCGTTAAGCTAATCATTAGGTGGGCTAATAAATTCAGAAGTATTTTTTCTTTCTTGTTGTACAAAACAATGAACAGTTGCTCACTGTGCACAAACCAAAGTTAACTTTACACCTTCTGTTTTGTATGACTTAAGGTTCATCTGTGGGAGGTACGCATTCCATGACTCACCGAGCAATAAGGACTAAAGCCCACGATGGCCCCCCCAACACTGTTGGTCCAGACTGCAAGAATCCTTTCAAGATGATTATGGGAGCTGGACAACAGCAGAGGCTGTATCCACCTCAAGAGATGGGTCCAGCGCAGCAGCCAGAGCTCTACTACCAGAGGCACCAGAGGCTGGGGAGTGGGGAACCCGGTCCCAAGTCTCCTTACCGTGCTGGGTATGGAGGGATGCTGAGCCCCCCTCCAACCTCTTCTAAACTGTATGGAGATGGCTCTCAGTCTCCCAGTGCAGATACTCTGGGCAGCCCAGAAAGCTTTGCAAGGACCAATCTTTGTGGATTTACAGGAGCCAGTAGTCCTGGCTCAGGCCCTCTCCATGGAAACACTCGTACCCCTCTTTCCCCACCTAGTGTCATGCTCCATGGCTCCCCTGCAGGCCAGCCCTCCTGTGCCATGACAGGGAGGACTAGCACGCCCCTCTCCCCAACGGCCACTGCCAAAAGCCCTGTCATGAACATGCCACGGGGAAATTTCCCCCCAGGTATGGATATGCCCCGCGCCCCCTTCCACCACAAAACGCAGACCCCGGTGCACCCTGTCCCCCCCCATCCATCCTGTGCTCTCCATAAAAGGCAGTTGACGTCTGAAAAAGACCCCTTGGGCATCCTGGATCCCATCCCAAGCAAACCTGTCGGCCAGCCCCCAGCCAGTGTCCCGAACCCCTCCAACTTCCCATCTAACATCCACTCTCAGGTACCAGTGATGAATGTAAACATCCCCCCTCCGGCCATTGTCCCTTTGCCAAGCAACTTACCTTTACCCACAGTCAAGCCAGGGCCTGTGGGGCACGGTGGCCACGTTCAAAGGACTCAGCCTACTGGAGCAGCATCCTCCATGTCCCCGTCCCCTGTCCTCTCCCCTGTCCACATGGCAGGACCTGCTCATGGCAGGATGGAGGCCTCCCCCCACCGCTCACGCTCATCCTCCACTTCTTCTGACCACGGCAACTTTGCAATGCCCTCAGGGCACCAGGCATCGTGTGGGACCATGAAGGTCCCCCCTCGTTCCCCCAGGTCAGCCATGGGCTCCCCCAGACCGTCCATGCCCTCCAGCCCCTCCACCAACAAAATGACCCCTCCATCAGTTCAAAGACTCCCAACTGCTGCCTGCCTTGGCAAATTCTGTTGGTGCCCAGCAGCACAGCAATGCCATGTACTCACCCACCTCTTCCTCCTCATCACCGTCTACATTAGCCAACCCTAGCGCTTCCCAGAAGGGCCACCCAGGATTGTTGGGCATGCCCCTCAACCAGATTCTCAACCAACAGAACGCTGCTTCCTTTCCTGCCAGCAGTCTACTGTCGGCCGCAGCCAAAGCACAGCTAGCAAATCAAAAACTGAGCGCCCCCAGCAGCAACACTGCTGCGGCAGCTAGTGGGGTGGGTATGGCAGGCATGGGTGCAGGAGGGCACCATGGTCCTATGAGTGGCCCTCGCAGCATGGAGGGGCACAGCACTTTAAATTCTATGCTCCCGCCCAACTCCAACATGCTGCTCAACAGTCCTGAGGGCCAGAGCGGCAGGGCAGCTCTGAGAGACAAGCTCATGGCCCAGCAGAGGGACCCCATGCGCAAACAGAAGCCATCATCAGGAAACACACCTGTAAACCTTGACACCAGTAACAACATGGTCTACAACATGCTAAATAAACCAGCCATGGGAGGACCGCACATGCCTGGGGCCAGTGCCACTGAGCATCTGAGAAAAGTTGGCCGCCTTGGAAACCTTCCACCAAACACCTCCATGGCTCAGCTGCTCCAGTCTATGAGCAGTCAGAGCTCCCACAACCTGCGCCCAGGCCTCAGCCCGGGCCCTCAAGGAGCGGTGCCACTTCACTACAGTGATGGTGGCCCTCCGCAGAGCCTATTAGCACAGCAGAGACTGCGTGGTCCAGGAGATGCCGTGCAGCACCGCCAGAACATGGACACCTCCGGGGGCCATCTGGGATCTCATCAGGGCCACTTCCCTGACATGATGGCCCAAATGCAGGCCTCATCCATGAGTAACTGTGGACCAATGGGGCATGGAGGTGGACCAGTGGGCCCTGATGGCATGCCTCTGGGACGTCCCAACACTAACCCCCCACCATTGTCCCACACCGGCCCTCACCCGAGCCCTCAACCCAGCCCTCACCCTGCACAGCAGAACCTTCTTCATGGGATGGGAAGGACTAACATGGTGATGTCGCATGGGGTCACTGACGGGAGTTGTCCACAGTCGCTCCCAGACCCAGGTGAGACATTGAGACTTCATCCACAGGACACTTTAATAGTATTTATTGTTGGCAAAAGATTGTAAATGATAACTCTAAGTCGGGGGGGTGCGATATTAGATCATGGAGGATTTCAGCGTGACAATCTGTGAATTTTCAGAAATCATTGGGCTACTGTTGGGGATTGCAGATTTCATACACTTTGTGCTGTAGTTGAACAGCCTAACATTCAAACACCAATTAGTCTTTAACCAAAAGAGCTCACCTGTCCGTTTATTCATTCATCTTTTACTACTTATCCCGTAAGGTTTCAGGGGGCTTGAGCTTAATCTATCCACTTGGAGTCTGAGGAGGGGTACAGTGGCTAGTTGGTTGGCGAAAATGACAGAAGATACTCTTGGCCCCTTATGTGACCTCAGATGGCCCCTAGAGAAATAGCCTGACTAGTGTGATCTGGACTTGCTAAGGCGGGATTGTGTAAGAATAGGTGCATGAGCCTGAACCTGTGATTTCTGTACAGCTCAACAGTAAAATAGAACAGACCAGAGGGACACTGCCCTGATAGGGTGCTCCAAGAGCTTCTCTCCGCTAGCTTGTCACTATAGTAACAATGGAGCCTGAATAAAATTGGAGTAAGGCTTTTGATGAGGCTTTGGGTCTGTGCTTGACTGTGTGCATTACAGTATTACCCATTTATTTCTGGCTTTTCTGGTCACAATATTTCTAAAAACACAAACTTTCTCCCTGCGTTTTTGAATGCAATATAAAGATCTGCCACAAATGAAGGGCACACTCTTTGTGATTTCACTTTTATTGGACAAGCAACCACATAGACCTTGTATAAAACTGCTTACCAAGTGATTGTCACAGATTTGTCATTAGCCATATGGTTCATTCCATTTGAAATCAACAAATGCCTCCCACATGGCCATCCTGGATTTGCTTGAGATCTGGTGTAATCGGTGCCCATTTAAACATTATTAAATACAGACAATTTGTTTGTTAGTACATTGAAGAAGATTATGTTAATTAGGCTAAGATATTATTCATTTTTTTTTCAATAATTAAAACAAAAAAGTGTACTTGCACAGACAACTGATATTTTCAATTGACAAGTATTATCAGTCAAATTATTTTACTCATATTGCATTGCACAAATAATAGACTCCCTGAATCAGTTATCTAAAAAGTATAAAAAGGCTGTATACATTCAATTAATGACGATAGTGCTTATTAAGAAGTTTTTTTCATTATGTATCTCCCTGATAGTGTCATTGATAAAATGTAAAAGGTGCTCGGTGCCAGAAATATGTCACATAAGAATCCACATACATCAACATGGCCAACTTCAAACACAAGTAAAACCAAACTATAAAACAACTCACAAAACAAGTCAAAACAAAAATATGATTTTTTCAGAAAGCCGTAGGTTTAGACTGACCACTTACTCATAGTCATCACATAGGAGTTTTTATTTTTTAAGAAAATGACTCTCATCATCATGGGCTCCTCTTTGACAGCCTAATTAACATAATCTTCCTCCAGGTACCAAACCAAGGTACAAATAAATTGTCTTTATTTTGCAAAAGTCCTGATTTTAGCCTTACAATGCACATTTTTAAACCTCAAACTAAAACGGATATCAACGACACATTTGCACAGATGCTACTGATTAAATGGACATTGATTTCACCAGGTTTGAAGCAAATTCAAAATGGACAAGCTGTATTTTCTTCTGAAATCTGTTGATGTCACACGTAATGATACCCTCACTTGTTTCTGGGCTATATTTCTCTTCACACTTCTTCCTTGTCACTGCCACTTACGGGTTTACACGCTTCCTGATTTTTAGCGTCATTGATTGATGCAAGATTCTGCAGTCTTTACTGTATAATGCAGTGTTTTAAAATGTCAATATTAACATTCTGTTCATATAGTTTTATTCTAAAACAAAAATATTTTTAAATGGTTTCATCAAAGGGTGTATTTTATTATTTTGTTGATTGATGTATTGAGTTGAGATGAGCTGCAGTGATTGCTTCAAATGCCAGATGATCATAGGGCATTCCATGGGCCAGGTATGTTGTGGGCCTGTTGAAAAGGTTAGTGACCCCAGTCTGTCAAGTAGAAGGTAGACTAGAGGCATGTATTTCTCTAATTATTGATTTAAAAAAAAAAAAAACTTTGTACACAAAGAGAAACTCAAATGTTGTGGTCATTACAATATTCTGCAGGAGTGATGTGAAACAGTTAACTAAGCACACAGGACTGAAGGCAGCGTAAGCCAAACATTTTAATATGCCCTAATGAGCAACTTCTTTTGAATGTTAACTGCAGCCATGATTTGTACCTTGTCTAGTTTTTTCATACTGGATGTAGGAGCTCTATATCCTAAATGACAGTCAAATGACTCAGAGGGCCAGATGTCAGAGCTGCTTTAGCACTGTCTTTTTGAATATTACCAAATGGCAGAGGTCAGGCACCAGTGTACCACACTTGAAGCCAATTTGGACGGCTCTTTGAAACTGTCCACAGTAGTAGCCATCTGTTTCCAGGCGGCTCGTAAGGCGTGAACACCCCCACCCACTTGTATCAACAGACACTCCAAAGTCCCCCCTAGACCTCCTGCCATCCAGCTCACTGCCCCTGAACAGCCCTCATCCACCCAGCCCACTCCCCAACAAGCTTCCTGCCAGTGGACAGCACAACCAATCATCACACGGTTACTATGACAACCTCTCCGGCAACAGTCCTGTCTACATCATCGCGTTTAAACCGTGTGAGGAGGGGGAGGGGCCCAACAGAGCCATGCCTCTCAGCCTCTAGAGCAGCCACACAAAGGCACACACACACCAGCATCAGACCAGCTGCTTCACACACACAAAACTCTGCTGTCAACACATACACCCCCACACACATACACATTCACACATACACATACCCTCCTCTCTCATTTTACCTGTCACTCTCCTGCAGGAAACACTGGGGAAATGTGTTGTTAAAGATGGTAATAAATGGTCTATAAACTCTTAATGTGGCATTAGTTTATCTCTTTCACTCAACAATGCACTCATTGACTCACTGTTCCTAAAAAAAATGTGTGAAGAGTTGCTCACAAATGTTGAAAAGTCTCCTGTCCAGTTATAGTCGTCCTTACAGTTTTCTCCTGTTGTCTGCACAGGGCCCCCCTCCTCTCATAGCTGCGGGATGGGCATGCAGCCTCACATAAACTCCAGTATAAACAGCAGTGGGGGTCAGATGTACCAGCAGTCACTCCACCAACGCATGCAGCAGGGCGTGGCCCCCCACCCGGCCTATCGCGGCCAACAGCACTACACAGACAACCCACCCTACCCAGAGAACAATAGCAGCACCATGGCCTGCCTCTACCAGAACTACCAGGTGCCCACAGCACACTATCTGATCCAGTTTTTACCTGTTGAATGGTGATGCTCTGGTGTGATATTTTGTAATAATAATTTGGTGTGATAATGTTGTGTTGTGTTGGCAGCAGGGAATGATGCAGCACGGCCAGTTTGGGGAAGGGCAGCAGTCCCAGGGTGAGCGTCCTCCAGCAGGAGCAGTGTGCCCGGATCGGGGGCCCGCCGGAGGACCAGAGTCAGTGGACGCCATCTACAGAGCTGTGGTAGATGCCGCCAGCAAAGGCATGCATGTTACCATAACAACCACGGTGAGCGGGACCACTCAGGCCAGTTCGGTCCCGGCCCTCAGCGCCATGAGTGCCTTCACTGCTTCGATAGGGGACCCCGTCAACCTTCCCCAGGCCGTGAGCGCTGTCCTGCACGGCCACCAGGAGGGAGACTCCCGCTCCAGAGCGCTCCGGAGGCCTCCCAAGAACATGGAAATGGGCTCCCCTGGTCGCAGGACCCCCAGAGGCCAGTGGGACGGGGAGCAGCACGGGCCAGGCCTGGACTCTCAAAGTAACAGCAGCTCCTGGGGGGGTGAGGAGTTTCTGGAGTGCTCCACTCAAGTGAGGAGCAGTCCCTGCATGGAGCGTCCCGCCAGCCTAGCCCCTGCCCCGCCCTGCCCCGCTGAGGGCCCCAATGACCACAGCTTGGCTCTGGCCCATGACAAGGCCTTCTTGGACGACACCTACCGCTTCAACAACTGCGGCCGCGCTCCTGCCAACTACAAGGAGCGGCTGGAGCAGACGGTGGAACGCTGCACACACCTGAACGGCACCACCCCCCACTTCAACAGCAGGGCCTACGGAGAAGTCCTGACAGGGGACGACCAGTCCCCCGGCTCCTCCACCAGCCTGGAGGGGCCCCTGGCCAAAGACTACAGCCACTACAACGGCCACCTTAACGGTATGGCCCCAAGCCCCTCAGACACCAAGAGCCTGAGCAGCGAGGAGGAGCTACGGCCGCCCGATTCGCCCTCGTCTGAGCCACTGCACTACCGCTCTAGGACCTTCAACATGGGTGAGCTGGTGTGGGGACAGCTCAAAGGCTTCCCCCCATGGCCCGCTAAACTGGCAGGGGACGAACAGGCAGCACTACAGCTACGCGAGCAGGCCAAGGTGAGTTAGCATCACACTCTCCCTGAACAGGACATCACTGTCTTTACCTGTCACAGCTGCAGCCTCTTCTCCTGTCCAGAGGCGCTCTGGGGTGTGAATATTTGAGCAGATACACGTGTTAGGAAGAGTTCTGTTACCGAATATATAATGGACTTAGTTATTTTCTTGTGTCTGATTCCAGGTAGAACCAGAGAAACTTAAAACACTAACGCATGACTTGGAGGCACTTGATCGGGCGGCCAAACTAGGCCTCAAGTAAGTTCTCCCATACTCCCCCGAACTAAACCTAATGGACTGTCACTAGAGCTTATTGATGCTGATTGTGAATTTTGTCGAACAGACCGGGAAAACTGAATAATCACTTGGAAGCTGCTATCCACGAGGCCATGAGTGAGCTGGATAAAATGTCAGGCACAGTAAGTATGGTTGCACTGTTGAATTACTGCCTTGATACTGATCTAGTTTACAGTCACCTCAGTGTCCTTTCTCCAACAGATCCCAGCAAGGGATCGTCAGGTGAAGCTCCCCAAGCCTAAGAGGAGGAAGATCTCCAGATAACATTGAATGTTGGTCTATGAACATCCCCCAAGCCTTTTGGAGTCTTCGTTCCACTCAGCCTTGATGCGATCTGAGCTCTAACAGGTGCTACACTTGGACGTTCAGTGGTACAGCCTCGTTCCATGGTATCAACTTGACTTAATGACTGACACAGAAGGTGCTGGAATTTCCGATCACTAATACAGTTTTAACTGTAGAAAACAAAAAATAGAGAAAAACAACTGTTGCAATTTGTCTACAGCTCACTGAATTAACTATTTTTTTCTAGTATAAGATAGTAAAACATACAAAAAGCTATGAGCATTACCTTGCATATTTAAAAAAATAGACAGTCCAAATATTTCTGATACATTTTCAATATGTATATAGATAATCCTGAAATTTCATGCTATTAAGAATTGTATGTAAATATTGTACAATGTCATGTACAAGCGTACCTAATGCACATTTTATCTTTTATTGTACAAAACAAAGCAGAAGTGTACCAATGTGTTGGTTTCTATTCAGAGTGCGGTTCCATACAGCCGCATGCATAGGACAAATAAGACTACAGCCTAAAGCTTTTCTACGATCAACTGTAAGATGTGCTCTTTATTTCTTTGGAGTATGGTTTGCTTTGTTTTGGTAGGGGAAGTACACGTTCTCCAGTCACTTCTCACTCTCTTAATTGTTGTTCATTGATTGCATTTTAAATAAGACAGAATGAACTTTACCATGAAAAGTGTTCCCCTTCAGAGGGCAGGTATCAGTCCAACTGATACTTGGGACATCTCACTTTATTACGTATCATAAAAGGCTAACAACTTTCACTGGATGGTTGTGCTTTGCTACGTTTTCCTGCCAAGTCCACCCAAAGACCACTGCATTTAGTGTTCTTTTTACATAATAAACCCATCCTCTGTTACTGGGGTTAAACTTGGGTCCGCACAGTGTTAGAAAAACAGCCAATGGCATGTTGAATATTGTGAGGATAATATCACAAAGATATTTCCCATTGAACATTGCAAAAGTTGCTGAAGTGAGTTGATAGACAGAAATGCAGAGTTTAGGAATAAAAGTAATTCATGTCCACTGATACCACAATTTCACATACAAAGTATTCATGCCTGGCCTATGAGGTACCATTGTATTATTCCAGATTGTGCTACTGTAGCCCAGCTTTGTAGCTTAATGTTAGCATCCTGTCAAACTATAATCTCTTCACCTGAAAGAATGACTGAACAGTGATGTGAATGGGCCCGGACTGCGGTGACTTTGGGTGGATTTGAAGTCTGGACTTGACTCTGCGTTAATGAATGATGTCATAAGGCTGCTTTGATTTTCTTGTTGTGCATGTTTTAGGTAGTAACGCACCTGCTTGTCACATGAAACACTAACTTAGTTTGTAAAAGCAGAGGAAGCATTTCTCACATTTAGGGGCCTTGTCTTTTGTTTATTTTTATTTTGAGGATTGATGTAAATTATTTATGTACAGTATTGCATATTTATTTTAAGCTTTACAAATATGCTAGATGGCAATAATACTACCGAGAGTTGAGAACTCGAGCCTTATATGTGTATATGTATGTTTTTTTTTGTTTTGTTTTTTTTAACAAATGATAGATCATGTGAGTCCATTACTATGGTTATGTTCTCTTCATTTAAGAAGCGAATGTGGCCCTTTTTACAGTGAGGCTTTCTAACGTACTGTTTTGTTACTCCTTGTGTCATGGACAGAAAGTGTCCCAGCGTCTGTCTGTGAAACCACGTTATTTATGAATATGCACATGTAAGAGGTGGGGCCCAGTACAGTTGTATAACTCCGAGCTGTCGGTCCAAGCCTCACACCATCGGTGGCCGTTGCTCCAACATCAAACACTACACTCATATCAAGTGCAATATAGCATCAACTGTAGACTGACAACTGTTTCATTCTACTGTCTCAAATACTGTCTGTCTGCTGAGTTGACACCAGCCTCATCTCACTTTTACCAGACTTCCTCAGCCCCTTACTTCACAGACATCAGAGCGACAGACGTTCGGACTCGAAAATCAATTTGTGGAAAACACCACTGTTAAGTCTCTGCTGTGAGCCATTTGAACAAGGTTCACGTGGACACGCTTCCCCACAAAACAAAAAGAAATCTATTGTTACTGTCACCCAAACTGACGAGAAGCGTGTGGTGTTGATTATTGTACTGCGTCCGATTAGTTCGGAGCCTAAATTGGGTGTACATCAAGTAGATATTCGCTTTGTCCTGCAGCTCACCTTTAAGAGCTTCACATAAAGATGTACTGTACTTTCAGACGATGTAATGTGTGCACGCTAAAATCTTAGAACGTTTTGGCGCTTCGTAGCACCTAAACCCTGGAACAGTATTCAGTGATTTCCACCCGGTCTTTAACTAGCTGTGATTTTTTTTTTGGGGGGGGGGGGGTCCTGGTTATATTTGAGCGTGCACACTAGAGGACCTGAGTTTGAAACTGTAAAGGTGGCGTGGACATGTGAACACCGCTCTGTGGGTAAAGTTCATTCTGGCCCTCCCTCACGTCATGAGTTTGTGCAATGCATTGGTCAGTTTCCATGGATTTGTCGTGAGAGCTCAAAGCCTTTTGGTCTGTACACGGTTTTCTTCTGTGATAGTGTGAGGTGTGAGTGTTTCCTGAATTTCCCATCCTTTCATTGTCAGTATTTGATTTTTCAACTTGTTACTAAGTATATATTTTCTCACTAATATATACTTTGAGAAAGTAGGCTTGTGTGAAGAATGATGTGCACTCGATTGCTCTTTGGTTTCCTTTTGCATTAATGTGGGCTAGGGATAGTTTGTCCATTATTTTGAGATTGTTTGGACTTTTTTAATGGTTTGATGTAAGCAGCATTTTTGTAAATATTGTGAAACATTACAGGTCATGCAGTGATGTAACATTTGAACAATGTTGCACAGATGTTTAAGATATTAAAAACATGGTCACTCTTACTTGAACAACGTGTGCGTCTCGTATTTCTTTTCTCTGTTCCTTCGGTGTTTGGTTTACAGCCACTACACCAGCCATCTGCAATTAGCGACTGACAACAACCCAATCTACACAACGAAATTAAAGCTAAATTATGTGTGGTATCAAAAACAGATAGCATCCACCACCTCCAGCGGCATGGCTTCCTCAAAAAAATGTAAACTAGACCTTAGGGATGCACCTTTTCAATACTAGGACTGGAAACTAGTCTATTATGGACAAAAAAGCTGGATCAGATACCGGTCACTGGAGTAAATACTCTCATCTCATGTACTGTGTGTAACTCTGTGTCTGTGGCGCTACACCTTCAGGTCTTGGAGGAAGATGACAAGATGGAGGGAGTCAAATCAGCGGAGTGAAGATTTACTTTTATTATAAACAACATCATTTTTATTGAGTACAATGCGCCGCACCTCGAGCAGCCGCTGTCGTACTTTGACTGCGCAATATATGAACAAACAAAAAAATAAACGTTTTTATTTGTGGCTGGTTTTCCAGTGCATATTTTTAATTCCTATTAAGCTGTGTCAAAATGTGATAAACTGAACTGTCTGTCGTAATGCAGTCTCAATTAGCTCTTCTAGGCTGAATGCAGGCAAATTCTCAGTAAAATAGTTTTTACATTGATTTTGTGGGAAAAAATGTTAAGCTGCACTGTTCTTGCAACCTATTCTATATTAGGTTGTTCTTTTGCTGTCTGTAATACTGGTTATGTCAGTGTTTTAGTTTTGGTAATCAACAAATAGAACATCTCGTGATGACACAATTAGATGGAATTTTTTTCTGGCCCTTGGGAAAAACTAACCCCTGCACTTTACTGACAAACTAGTGTTTTAAATGACACTGCCCTCTAGTGGGCAGGACTGGGGTGTCATATTTACGCAAGAATAAAGTGTTCAGTTCCTGCAAATCCAAATGGACAGACTCCAGTGTCATTTTTCTAACAGCCTTTCTGTTTGTAATAAAGCTGTCTACAACCTCTACATGCCCAGGTGTAAGACTGAGCATTTTAGGTGCTCTTTTGTGCCAGCAGCTATATGACTGTACAATAGGTTGAAATTGATTGGTACTGATTGATTGTGTTTTCTAAAGTATGTTGAATTTATTTATTGAGTGGCTGGTTTTATTTTTATTTCATCTTTAACAAACAGTCCTTATTTCTCATCCTAAAAATAAAAGCTGGATTGACCCATTTTCCACATATGTTTAAGATATTGCAATAATATACCTATGTTACAAAAAAAAAAAAATCAAGAGCAGGTAATGTTGTTTAATATAGCATCCATCCTTTTCACTGCATCAAGACATCCTCTCTCATTTTTTCCAGTGCAATTTAAAAAGATCGCAGCGTGAAAATGAATAAATGCATAAAAAAGTTTTAAAAAAGAGTAGCAGTATTGCAGAAAAAGTAAAAAGTATTCATATATATTTAAGAAAATAAAGAAAAGACAACTTGTGAATAGCAGTGAAGCAGAAATGTAGACTATATTGTAAGAGTGAAGTTTAAAACATCTCACTACTACTACTACCAGTACGAGCCAGAATGCTTAGTAGATGCTGAGTAGATTACACCAGAGATGCTAAATATGCCCACTAGTACAATAGGTGCTTATAAATCAATTTTGCCCACTAGTGCTACCAGTGAACACAAAATTGCAACACTAGTGAACTACATTTTAGGGTCCAGTAATAGCATTGGGCAAAAAATATGTCAATAAGTACTTCTAGTGAGCATTTTGGTGCAACTAGCCTATAACTATTAAAGTCAAAATATCTCTTACTGCTTTGGCTAGTACACATTTTGGCATCCAGTTGTATTAGGCCTTCTAGTGACATACAAAACATCAACAAGGAGTGTATTTGAGCATTTCGGTGTCCACTAGTAGCTTGTACTACTAGACATTCTGCATGTCACTAGTAGTAAAAGTAAAAGTGACCCTTCTGGACCTTACAAGTAGTAGAAAACCAAATTTGACTTGTACTACTAGACCTTTTGCACCAATTAAGATCAAAAACTGTGCACTAGCGAGGAATTTGGCATCT
Source organism: Rhyacichthys aspro (assembly GCA_036850595.1). Lineage (NCBI taxonomy): Eukaryota > Metazoa > Chordata > Actinopteri > Gobiiformes > Rhyacichthyidae > Rhyacichthys > Rhyacichthys aspro. The sequence goes on from CM072149.1 coordinate 490,862, forward strand.
ACTTGTACTACGTAAGCATGTTTGACCTTACTAGTAATGCTACTAGAAGTAATTATAAAGAAAGGCTTACTAGTAAAGAAAAATAAGGCTGATATCAGAAAAAAAAAAAATCCTCAAAGGGCTTTCCATTAGTCACTCCTGTCCTGAGCTGCTGAATGACGAAGCTTGCGTCTGTGCACGTGCCTGTGATGTAGGTGATGCAGGCAGCGCGCACCCACATTCTGTCGGGAGCGCGCTTTAGCCCGCGCTAGTCACTGCGGCTCCTCTCTGCAGACAGAGCCTGACAGACAGCGCCCCGGGACTCACAGACATGCTTCTCTCTGCCGGGACGAGCCTCACGGAGCGCGCCGGCTGACAGGGCGTGCATCTGGTGCCAATAGGGGGTATTAGTGCGGGGCCAGGACTGCGGGGCCATGGCAGACGCGGCGGAGTGCGGCGTGAGGGTTATGTGCCGCTTCCGGCCGCTCAACGAGGCAGAGATCCGCAGAGGAGACCAGTACATCCCCAAATTCAAGCAGGACGACACCGTGGTCATTACGGTAATTCTCATTGGTTTCTGTGAGTGTTTGTGCAGACAGGGCCAAGTGCGCCACGGGGCCGCACTTGAATCCATCGCAGCTCCTACATCCGGGAGGTAGCAATAATAACCGTATTAACTCCACTTCCGTGTGAGCAGGATGTCAGAGATCATGGGACAGGCTTTACTGCAGAACTAAACAGGTACATATGTCTGAGGCGTGGGTCTGGGTGTGTGTGTGTGCACGGCCCTGTCAACAGTGCTGTGTTTACACTGCAGAAAAGAGTGGCACAGATTTCAGTGTTATTGCAAAGACCCGTTTGCTGATGATTCAGTTTCACAGGGTCTTGCCAGAAGCATCAGAGCAAATCAAATATAGAGAGTTGTAACAGTGCAATTCCACCATCAAAGGTAAGATACAAGTTACAAACACACTACAAACATCTCTTTGTACAGGATAGGATAGTACTGCAGTAAACAGTAGAAGACTGGTCTCGTTTCTTCACGTTTCTTAACTTAAAGCAGAAAAATCTCGAGAGCGCAGCAGTTTCAAAAGGAAACATGGACTTACTCTTTCAGGTTTAACTCCATGTAGACAGTGAGTGCACTATTTGTATTCATAAAGCAGCAGCTACAACAGACCAAGCCAAAAACTTGAAAGCATTATGCAGTTTTTCACCTTGGAACAATTCAAGCCACGTTTGAGAAGATATGACCATTTTGTGTGTGGGTTTTTTTTGTTTTTGTTTTTGCTTGTTTAGCAGTCACCTCACTGTTGACCCACAGCTGAGGGAGACTACAGTGGGTGCGGCACTGACCTGTAATGCAACTGAACGCACCACTGTTTATGTGTTTGTGAGCAGTCCGTAATGAGCAGTAAGTGGCTCGGGCAGATCCAGAAGCTCTATGCATTATTCTGCCAGTGCCTGGTTCTATCAGGGATGAATTCTGCTGCTGTCAGAGCTCGGGTCTGTCCTCATTGTTGGCTTTTCTGTTTGTCATCTGACGGGATGTGTGCACAAAATGTATTGCGGGGGGCACTGGAGGCCATTTTTGAAGATAGCTCTATTACTGGCAGATATCATTGTGTTTAGGTCATGAATGTGCACAAACGCTCCATTGGTTCCAACCCCCCAAGCCCTCCTGAGACACCTGGTATTAGCCATGTCCTTCAGAGAGGGCAAGGAGCTGCCAATAACCTTTTCATCTGTATTTTCTGCCAAAGAACAGCCATTCCACAAGAAAGTCACCTACAGATTTTTCACGCTGATTGTTTTTTGTTGTGTTTTAAGACCAAGAGAGGTCCTGGCAGTTGTTTGCTCCCAGGATGAGACCCACTCCACCACAATACTGTTGATAAGGAGTTTTTTTTATCCTTAAATCAATCACCAACTCCTTCGTTTTCTCCAGGTTGCTGTTGATACTCCACTCCTCACAGAATACTGACTCATTTCTTCACGTTAATAGACCGACCACTTTCGTGCCATCAACAAATTCAGTGACAAATTCAACAGCATTTTTACATAGGTTCCGGGCTGCTGTGGTTGGCGTCACTTGTTGATAGCACTGTCGACCTGTTTCCACTGTTGCCAAACGGGTGGGGGTCAAAGGTGGGAGGGAGGCTGGCTTTGATGTTCGGAGTGATTCGTTTTTTTTAAGCATTTCATGAAAACTGAAGCGAGAAAAGTAGTTATTAGTAGTTGTTGAGATTACTGACTGCCGGAGGAGAGAGAAGGACATGGTGGTGATGGAGGCTTGTGCCAGGGTGGTGTTGCAAATCTTTGTGGAGACCCCTGAGACTCCATCAGGGTCAGCTGCTTTGTTTGCTTTGCACGTGTGCAACAAAGCTTAAAGCAGTTTTTATGTAAAGGTTCTGTGAAAGGTGGCACATTTTTGCTATTGATTTATGGGAAATGTGCATTAAGTCCAGTTGTACCCTTTGCTGTGGTGGATTTCTTCAGTTTACAAAAGGCTCAGTGCTCCATCGATCCCACTCTGAGGTGAGCTACAGCTAAAACCTCTCCATTGACATTTTTGAACAAACACTGCTGTCCGAGTGAATATTGCAGTTGTTTTTTAATGTTTAATATGAATGCTGTTGCGTGGCTCAGACTGAGTTTTCTTTGAACAGGGCAAGCCGTATGTGTTCGACCGAGTGCTGCCCCCCAACACCACCCAGGAGCAGGTGTACAACCAGTGCGCCAAGCAGATTGTCAAAGGTACACCTCTAACCTGCCTCTCGGCAAAATCATACAAGCTTATGTCATTATAAACTGGGACATCTTAGGCACTGGGGACATTATATTGATCATGTTCATAAATTGTATAGTATTATATAATTGCAGAAGGGTTGAATCCTCACGTGCATTTTCCAAAACACAATATTTGGCAACAATCATACAATACAAATGTGCTTACAAATGTTAGATCCATGATTAACATTTGTAAGCTGTGTTTTTTTATTAGCATATGAATAATGTTGTTCGTTGTAGATGTGCTGGGAGGTTTCAACGGGACCATCTTCGCCTATGGACAGACGTCCTCCGGAAAGACACACACCATGGAGGTGAGCGAAGACAAATCCGTTATTAATCATCTGTTTTACATCACTCGTCTTTTTTGTTAAAGGACAGTTAGCAGTGCGACTTTTTAGGACGGGACAAACGACTGAGATATGATTATGTCTGACTTGTCATTTCAGGGCAAACTGCACGACCCACAGCTGATGGGCATCATCCCTCGCATCGCACACGACATCTTCGACCACATTTACTCCATGGATGAGAACCTGGAGTTCCACATCAAGGTAAAAGAGGGTGCTTTGTATGTTGTTACTTTTTTTTTTTTTTTCAAGGTTTTTGGTCAAATGTATTTTGTGTTTACAGGTCTCTTATTTTGAAATCTACTTGGATAAAATCAGAGACCTACTCGATGGTAAGAGTGTTTTTTTTTTTTTCCTGGTCTGGTTTTTGTGCATGATGACTCAGCTTCTGTTTTGTTTTTTTGTTTTTTTTTAAAGTGTCCAAGACCAATCTGTCGGTGCACGAGGACAAGAACCGTGTGCCCTATGTGAAGGTGGGTCTGCCGGGTCAGGCGCAGTGGAAACTCGGTTGTATCTCTGTCTATAGTGACAGCACACTCTCATGTCATAACAGTCCTTTGGTGTAAACTGTGCAGAGCCAGATTCTCAGCTGTCGTCTGTGGTTTCAGGGCTGCACCGAGCGATTCGTGTCCAGTCCTGAAGAGGTGATGGACGTCATCGATGAGGGCAAAGCCAATCGACATGTGGCAGTCACAAGTGTGTACTTTTTTACTTTAACTCAATCGGTGTCGTGTGGGGTCTTAGTTCTGGGAATAGGTCTTATTATTTCTGAGCCTGGAGATGTTCTAGGTCTTGGGGGACACTTGGTCTCTCTGCATGGAAGAGCTGGATTTTCCATTACGTTTTTGATGCGGTATTGTTGATATCACAGACCACAACTGGCCAAAATAGCTGTCATTCAGTTTCAAAAGATGACATGGACAAGAAGCAGTGAAATAAACACCTAAACACACTGTGATTGAGTGTGTTGAGTTGTGTATCGGTATTATTTGCTCTATAACAGTGGTGTCAAACTCAAAGTGGTGAGGGACTACAATACTAACTAAGAATCCTTTCAGGGGCCAACAGATGGTGGCAATTGGCTTTAATTCAATTTTGAATGAGAGATTTCATCTTCATTTGAGTCTTACAAAAGTTAACATTTATTTTCTCCTTTTATGGAAACGTTTTAGTTGGATTTGAACAGATTTTAGATGGATTTGAACAGCTTTTAGTTGGATTTCAACAGTTTTTAGATGGCTGGAAGTTTTAGGTGGATTCGAACAGGTTTTAGTTGAATTTGAATAATGTTTAGATGGATTTGAACAGTTTTTAGGTGAATTTGACCAGGTTTTAACTGGATTTGAACAGGTTTTAGTTGAATTTAAAAAGTGTTTTGATGTATTTCACCAAGTTTTAACTGGATCTGAACAGGTTTTAGATGGATTTGAACAGTTTTTAGATGGATTTGTACAGGTTGTAGTTGGATTTGAACAGATTTTAGATGGATTTGAACAGCTTTTAGTTGGATTTCAACAGTTTTTAGATGGTTGGAAGTTTTAGGTGGATTCGAACAGGTTTTAGTTGAATTTGAATAATGTTTAGATGGATTTGAACAGTTTTTAGTTGAATTTGAACAGTTTTTAGATGAATTTGACCAGGTTTTAACTGGATTTGAACAGGTTTTAGTTGAATTTAAAAAGTTTTTAGATGTATTTCACCAGGTTTTAACTGGATCTGAACAGGTTTTAGGTTGATTTAAACAGCTTTTGGTTGAATTTCAACAGTTTTTAGATGGATTGGAACAAGTTTTAGGTGGATTCGAACAGGTTTTAGTTGAATTTGAATAATGTTTAGATGGATTTGAACAGTTTTTAGTTGAATTTGAACAGTTTTTAGATGTATTTCACCAGATTTTAACTGGATCTGAACAGGTTTTAGGTTGATTTAAACAGCTTTTAGTTGGATTTCAGCAGTTTTTAGATGGTTGGAACAAGTTTTAGGTGGATTCAAACAGGTTTTAGTTGAATTTGAATAATGTTTAGATGGATTTGACCAGGTTGTAACTGGATTTGAACAGTTTTTAGTTTAATTTAAAAAGTTTTTAGATGTATTTCACCAGGTTTTAACTGGATCTGAACAGGTTTTAGATGGATTTGAACAGTTTTTAGATGGATTTGTACAGGTTGTAGTTGGATTTGAACAGATTTTAGATTGATTTAAACAGCTTTTAGTTGGATTTCAGCAGTTTTTAGATGGTTGGAACAAGTTTTAGGTGGATTTGAGCAGGTTTTAACTGGATTTGAACAGGTTTTAGTTGAATTTAAAAAGTTTTTAGATGTATTTCACCAGGTTTTAACTGAATCTGAACAGGTTTTAGATGGATTTAAACAGTTTTTAGATGGATTTGTACAGGTTGTAGTTGGATTTGAACAGTTTTTAGATGGTTGTAACAAGTTTTAGGTGGATTCAAACAGGTTTTAGTTGAATTTGAATAATGTTTAGATGGATTTGACCAGGTTGTAACTGGATTTGAACAGGTTTTAGATGGATTTGAACAGATTTTAGATTGATTTAAACAGCTTTTAGTTGGATTTCAGCAGTTTTTAGATGGTTGTAACAAGTTTTAGGTGGATTTAAACAGCTTTTAGTTGAATTTGAATAATGTTTAGATGGATTTGACCAGGTTGTAACTGGATTTGAACAGGTTTTAGATGGATTTGAACAGGTTGTAGTTGGATTTGAACAGATTTTATCTTTGTAGCAAAAATCAAATCCATCTAAAACCTATTTCAGTCTAATTAAAACCTTGTGCCAAAAATATCACCTTCTAAATGCATTGAAGGGCCCCATAAAACTTTGCAAAGGGCCACATTTGAGTTTGATATTTAATATGGCTCACACAGAGATATGTGACATAAGCTGTGCATTAATCCTGTTCCAGACATGAATGAACACAGCTCTCGGAGCCACAGCATCTTCCTCATCAACATCAAGCAGGAGAACGTGGAGACGGAGACCAAACTGTCGGGAAAGCTCTACCTGGTGGACCTGGCGGGCAGCGAGAAGGCGAGTCACATGATCCAAATCGGAGGGGACGTTGAGCTGTGTTACGAGTGAGTGATATTAATGTAAATGCTCTACAGGTGAGTAAGACCGGAGCAGAGGGTGCTGTGCTAGACGAGGCCAAGAACATCAACAAGTCTCTGTCGGCTCTGGGCAACGTCATCTCGGCTCTGGCTGAGGGCACCGTGAGTAAACTTGACACTAAACACGTCAAAGCCAAGAGTCGGAATGAAACTCTGCTGCTTGTGTGTTGATCAGAAAAGCCACGTGCCGTATCGAGACAGCAAGATGACGCGCATTCTGCAGGACTCTCTGGGGGGCAACTGTCGCACCACCATCATCATCTGCTGCTCACCTTCCGTCTACAACGAGCCCGAGACCAAGTCCACGCTCATGTTCGGACAGAGGTACGGGACCCAGCCACTGCGTGATATTCTAAATAATCATACAGTGTGCATTATAACATAACTACACTGTAGAGGCTGTTACATACACTCACAAGTCACAATCTCTAGTGTCACTGCAGCAATTAGACTAATCTATGTGAGAAAATATAAGGAATTAATTAGTAAAGTTCATCATATTGCTGTACGATATATGACAAATGTAACTATTGCAATATCAACTGTTACAATACTCATCAGACTGTCTGTTTATTCACAATATTATAGTATACTATTGTACTGTATGTGAGAATTACACTTGAAATAAAAAATATCGATCAAAATCACATTGCTGTGCTGCCAAATGTAGTAAAAAGTGACAAGATGAACCTTTTATTTTTTATCTTTTCAATTTTTACAAGCCAAAAGTGGCATTCGATTCGATTCAATTCTAATTCCAGACAGTAGATGTGGAGACTGCGCTCTGTCCAATGCTCCTGGTGTTATTAATGGTTCTGCTGACGTTGCTGTAGAGCAGAGATATCAAACTCAAAGAGATGAGGGGCCACCATAGTTAATAAGAATCCTTTCAGGGGCTGAAGATGGTGACATTTATAGGCTTTTATTTTTATGCATGTGAGATTTCATCTTCATTTGAGTCTTACAAAGGTTACCTTCAACATAAATTTCCTGCTTTTATGGTTTTAGGTGGATTTGAACAGGTTTTAGATGGATTTGAACAGGTTTTAGTTGGATTTGAACAGGTTTTAGTTGCATTTGAACAGGTGTTAGTTAGATTTGAACAGGTTTTAGATGGATTTGAACAGGTTTTAGTTGCATTTGAACAGGTTTTAGTTGGATTTGAACAGGTTTTAGTTGCATTTGAACAGGTGTTAGTTGGATTTGAACAGGTTTTAGTTGCATTTGAACAGGTGTTAGTTAGATTTGAACAGGTTTTAGTTAGATTTGAACAGGTTTTAGATAAATTTGAACATGTTGCAAATGGATTTGATTCATCCAATCTAAAACCTGTTCAAATCTGGTTAAAACCTGTTCAAATCCAATTAAAACCTGTTCAAATCCATCTAAAATGTATTAAATTCAGACTAAAACCTGTTCAAATCTGGTTAAAACCTGTTCAAATCCAACTAAAACCTGTTGAAATCTGACTAAAAACTGTTCAAATCCATCTAAAACCTGTTCAAATCCAACTAAAACCTGTTCATATCTGGTTAAAACTGTTCAAATCCATCTAAAACCTGTTCAAATCCAACTAAAACCTATTCAAATCTGGTTAAAACCTGTTCAAATCCATCTAAAACCTGTTCAAATCCAACTAAAACCTGTTCAAATCTGAGTAAAAACTGTTCAAATCCATCTAAAACCTGTTCAAATGCATCTAAACCTGTTCATATCCAACTAAAACCTAGATCCAAAAATATCACCAACTAAATGTATTGAAGGGCCACATAAAACACTGCAAAGGGCCGCATTTGGCCCCCGGGCTTTGAGTTTGACATATGTGCTGTAGAGTGAGCAGGAGGGTTGCCTTCTCACAGTCCAACAGAATCACCTTCAAAACAATAGCATCATGCAGCTTTTTGTATCTCCATGTCCACCTTCCTACATCCATCTGATACTGACTCTCAAAAACAGCTAAAAATGTTATGTAGATATCATGCTTAAGATGGTTTTACAGTTTTTGAATGAAAAATCAATCCATAAGAATGTGACCCAAAACGAATGCATTAGCTATTGACAGTGTCTTAACTTAAATGTGTGTCCTCAGAGCCAAGACCATTAAGAACACAGTGTCAGTGAACCTGGAGCTGACGGCCGAGGAGTGGAAGAAGAAATATGAGAAGGAGAAGGACAAGACCAAGAGCCTGAGGAGCACCATCCTGAGACTGGAGGCCGAGCTGCGCCGATGGAGAAACGGTACATCAGCACTCTTCGCATTTTACACTCCCAGAGAAATTGAGAAAAGGGAGCACGACAAACTTATTTGGGTCAAATTTCGGTGAATCTTACTGGAGCAATAGTTTTTTTCTGCTCATCAAAAACTTTTAGCAACTAAAGGAAAACGAAAACGTTCTCCCTGTGGTTTTTTTGAGTTTTTTCTCACCAAGACTTTAAGGACAGTCTGTCTATTTGCTGCTTATTTGTCTTTTTAAAGCCCTTTGAGGTAAATCTGTTGCTATATCAGGCTATACAAATAAAATTGAATTGAATATATACTAACCCAGACGTTAAATCAGAAGCATTTAGCAGTTGATCAAGAAACTCTCGCATCTTCTCCTTTCAGACTGTTACGCAGATATAATTCAGCCCTGCTCTGACACTGCAGTCTTCACAGCATCCTTGTGCCTTTTTGCAGCTTTGTTCCCTAGCAACCATGTCAAGCCCCGCCCATTCCCCCTCTCCTAGCAACAAACCAGCTGATCCAGCACGGCTCACTCTGTCTTTATGTGGATCTCACACAGACATGCTGATGCGCTCTTTCTGTCCTGAGTCAGCCGCTGTTTAAGTGAGAGCTTTGTCAACGTTAAAGCACACAATATTCCACAGAAATAGAGTTAAAGCCCTTCCAGTCAGGAGATAAACTCACTGTTTAGTTTAGGAAAGCCCAAAATGTCTTGTTTTTTTTTAAATAGCTTCTAACCTTTTGCGTAAACAATGATCTAAGTCGCCGTGTTGAGTCAAAAAGTGAGCAACGTTTTGTTAATTTTATCACAAAATCCTTCAAATTTAGTTTCAAGGTTAGATTCCATTTGAACTCCTTGATATGAGGAAAAATGAGGAAAAACAGCAGATTAAAAAAATGTATTGCAGTACACAAACAAACTGAGCCCATGTCCCGTTTCAACAAGAGCTCCAGATATAAGGAAACACACTTTTTTTTAGTTTAATAAACCATTAACAAACTTCTAAACCAATCATCTTTTCATTATAGACAAGTTAATCCAGCCTAAAATATAAATAAACCCTTATTCCATCCCACTTTTGTCACTGACAATATGTCATCTTTTTGTACTTTTCCACTTGGGCATGACCTGGCATAACCTGGGTCGCTGGTGGCTTGGGTCCTGTCCAGCTCACTGGCTTCTTGACAAGCACCTGCCCCCCTCAGTGTTACCCTCTAGTCACCGGAACTCCAAACTTGGCAATAATCTTCACTTTGTCTTCAGGAGGCCCTCTGGTGATACTGCAACATTTTAGCCTTAGCCTCTTTGATAATACATGCAAATGAAATATACTAACATTTAATAAAAGGAACTATAAAGATTGTAAGTATAAAGTGATTAGCTTATGCACATGTCAAACTCAAGGCCAGGGGGGCAAATGTGGCCCTTTGCAAAGTATTATAGGGCCCTTTAGTGTATTTAGAAGGGTGTATTTTTAAGGTTTTAATTAGATTTAAACAGGTTTTTGATGGATTTGATTTTTGCGACAAAGATAAATTAAATCAGTTCAAATCCAACTACAACCTGTTCAAATCTATCTAAAACCTGTTCAGATCAAGTTAAAACCTGGTGAAATACATCTAAAAACTGTTCAAATTCAACTAAAACCTGTTCAAATCCAGTTACAACCTGGTCAAATCCATCTAAACATTTTTCAAATTCAACTAAAACCTACTCACATCCACCTAAAACTTGTTCCAATCCATCTTAAAACTGTTGAAATCCAACTAAAATCTGTTCAAATCCAACTTAAACTTGTTTCCATAAAAGGAGAAAATTATTGTCAAAGATAACTTTTGTAAAAATCAAATGAAGATGAAATCTCTAATTCAAAATTGAATTAAAGCCAAATGCCACCATCTTCGGCCCCTGAAAGGATTCTTATTAACTATTGTGGCCCCTCACCACTTTGAGTTTGACACCACTGGCTTACATGAACTAAATACAATAATGTTATTGATTACATGCATAATATCAGTAATTATGATAAAAACAAACAAACCAGGTTTTACCACTTTAGCTGCAAATCCTCACAGAAACATTTTGTATTTTGGTTCATAATTTAGAAACTGCTCTCACACATGGTAATAAAATGCAATCTTACATGTGACGAAATATGCATGGTCACTTGAATAGGCTGAAATGAAGACAGGAGCAGCATATAATATTGAATTAATAATTCAAATCTGAATGTCCCAGGGGAGAGTGTTCCCGAGGAGGAGCAGCTGAGCTCTAAAGACCAGAGGAGCACAGAAGTCTACGACAACACGCCCCTCATTGATAACCTGCTCCCGGCCACAGGGGGCAGCGAGGAGTTCGGCGAGAGGAGCCGCTACGAGCAGGACATCGGCCGCCTGTACAAACAGCTGGACGACAAGGTGAGCGCGGGAAGGGGCTCGGTGGTCCCCGGCAACGTCTGAGAAAAACAACTCTAAAGGGGCTGAAATGTGTTATTTATTAGCTCAAATTTGACTGTAGTGACAAAACTAATAGTAACTGTGACTCCTTTCCTTAATCAATAGTGAATCTCCTAACTTCTTACTGCCATCATTAGGCATTGATTGTATATAACTGAATAGTAAAAAAAAAACCACACACACACACAAGTTTTGTTTGGTACATAAACGCAGTTTCAATGTGTTTTTAATAAATGATATAAAAAATCTATATATGAGTTTTGTTTTTTATTGTCATGATATTGGTATGTATTTGTAAAGACTATAGATATAAGATAGATTAGCAATAAATACTTAAAAATAGCTTTAAATACTCACTAACTTGTTCAGACATAGTGAATTCTGCAAAGAGGCAACATTTCTGTAAAAAGTCACTAAAAGTTAAAAAATCTAAAAACACACAAATTTATGCTATCATTTTGAGGCATTCAAATTCAGCCTAACATTTCTACATCTACAAGCTTACCACATACAGGTGCATCTAATCAAATCAGACAGACAACAAACCTAACCTACTGAGCTACACACTTCCATCTGGATGAAAATGTCTTAAAATGCACCATGAGATTGTCATTGCTCCACTGGACTGTATACTTTAGCTGGGATTTGTGCACTGGACAATGAAGTTGCTCTGGTCTGGTCTCGGTCCCTGAATATTATGGTCTGGTGTATCTCGTGAGTGGTCTGGGCTACAATGGTACAACTGAACTGAACTGTCTGTCTTTTCCAGGACGAGGAGATCAACCAGCAAAGTCAGCTGACAGAGAAACTCCAGGAGCAGATGCTAGACCAGGAAGAGGTCTGTTCTTTCTCTTTAAATCCACTCTGTACAATAAAATCAAAGGGCTCAGTCTGTCCTCTCTGGACTCAGTCTGTCCTCTCTGGGCTCAGTCTGTCCTCTCTGGGCTCAGTTTGTCCTCTCTGGGCTCAGTCTGTCCACTCTGGGCTCAGTCTGTCCTCTCTGGGCTCAGTCTGTCCTCTCTGGACTCAGTCTTCTCTGGGCTCAGTCAGTCCTCTCTGTTCTCAGTCTTTCCTCTCTGGTCTCATTCTGTCCTCTCTGGTCTCAGTCTGTCCTCTCTGGTCTCACTCTGTCCTCTCTGGACTCAGTCTGTCCTCTCTGGGCTCAGTCTGTCCTCTCTGGTCTCATTCTGTCCTCTCTGGACTCAGTCTGTCCTCTCTGGACTCAGTCTGTCCTCTCTGGACTCAGTCTGTCCTCTCTGGTCTCATTCTGTCCTCTCTGGACTCATTCTGTCCTCTCTGGACTCTATCTTCTCTGGGCTCAGTCTGTCCTCTCTGGACTCAGTCTGTCCTCTCTGGGCTCAGTCTGTCCTCTCTGGTCTCATTCTGTCCTCTCTGGTCTCACTCTGTCCTCTCTGGACTCAGTCTGTCCTCTCTGGACTCAGTCTTCTCTGGGCTCAGTCTGTCCTCTCTGGTCTCATTCTGTCCTCTCTGGTCTCACTCTGTCCTCTCTGGACTCAGTCTGTCCTCTCTGGGCTCAGTCTGTCCTCTCTGGTCTCAGTCTGTCCTCTCTGGTCTCAGTCTGTCCTCTCTGGACTCAGTCTTCTCTGGGCTCAGTCAGTGTAGATTTCCTGAATGTGCTGAGTAGTCTGACTCAGTGGATGTCCTCGCAGCTGCTGGCCTCCACGCGGCGGGACTACGACAAGATCCAGGAGGAGTTGTGCCGGCTGCAGACAGAGAACGAGCTGGCCAAAGACGAGGTGAAAGAGGTGCTGCAGGCGCTGGAGGAGTTGGCTGTCAACTACGACCACAAGAGTCTGGAGGTGGAGCAGCGTGAGCAGGCCAACCTGCAGCTCACCGAGGAGCTCCACAACAAGACTGTGAGACATACTTTATGACTTTAACTCTGCCTTTTTGTTAGCTCCCAGACAACACATTAATAACCAGGATGTTTTTGAATGAGAACTAACAAAAAGGCAGATTTTCCTATACTTGTTACGTTGAAAATGTTTAAACTGAATATTTCTATTTCTGAGTGTTGTGTACGATGTGTTCAGGCGCTGCTGTTGGCCGTTCAGAGGGACCTAAGCCAGCTGCAGGAATTAAACGGTCTGCAGAAGAAGAGAGCGGCCGAGGTCCTCAACCTGCTGCTCAGAGACCTCAGTGAGATCGGGGCCATCATAGGGACCAGTGAAGTCAAAACTACTGCAGTAAGAACATGCACACCTAACATTTCAATTTAAGATGAAAATAGGCAAGTGTCTCCCATTGAATAATTACTACACGGATGAACATGCTTCAGCTGGAAACTGACTTTTCTCATTTTTTAAAAACCATGTCAGAAGATACATCCTGTGGTCGTTGAAAAGATGTTCATCTGTTTCATTGGGTTCAAATTGTGAAAAAGTGGTCCAGGAGCATGGCCACCACAAAGTCCAGACCTTAATTAATTAATTGAGGATCTTTGGGATATGATTTATGCAACTCTGGTCCAGAGTTGCATGAATTTTCCGCCAAGATCTTGTATGGGAAGCCCTTGCCTAGATGTTGACCTCCTACCCCTGTCCTGGTCTAGAGCTCCGAGGGGAACGGCTCAGCGCTGGAGGAGGACTTCACCGTGGCCCGTCTCTACATCAGCAAAATCAAATCGGAGCTCAAGTCTCTGGTGAACCGTGGCAAACAGCTGGAGAGCACTCAGGCCGATGCCCACCAGAAGATCCTGGCCAATGAGAAGGAACTGTCCTCCTGTCAGATGCTCGTCTCGCAGGTAGCACATCCGAAGAGCTCATTGATAAAACCCTGCTGCTTCTTTTAGGTTTTCTTCATGTCTGTTGTTACTATGTTCTGTGTCTGCAGCATCAGGCCAAGCTCAAGTCTCTGACCGACTACATGCAGAGTCTGGAGCAGAAGAAAAGGCAGCTGGAGGAGAGTCAGGACGCTCTGAACGAGGAGCTCACCAAGCTCCAGGCACAAGGTCCACACTCACACACACCAGGGCTTTAAAAAGTCACACATTTCAGCTGTCAGTCCATAAACCCCATCGCCCTCGCTCAGTTATTGTCAATCACAACTAAAACTAACACGCTTTACAATTTCTGGTGGAATATCCTGAAAAAATTTGTAGTCGTTGTCCACCAAATACCAAGTTACAGTTTTACAGAGAATCTCCTGTTCAAATCCAGTTAAAACCTGGTCAAATGCATCTAAAAACTGTTCATATTCAACTAAAATCTGTTCAAATCCAGTTAAAGCCTGGTCAAATTCATCTAAACATTATTCAAATTCAACTAAAACCTATACGAATCCACCTAAAACTTGTTCCAATCCATCTAAAAACTCAACTAAAATCTGCTCACATCCACCTGAGAAAATTTGTAGTCGTCCGCCAAATACCAAGTTACAGTTTTACAGAGAATCTCCTCAAACTTATGGATGTGGCCGGGTTCTTAGTGTCCTGTGTGCTTGATCTAACAGTGTTTTTTTCTTGAATTTTGGATAAAGTGCTTAAAAGTGCTTGAAATTCTGATTGTGTTGCTTTCGTAATAATTCACAATCTCACTGAGTATTTTTCTTCTTAGAAAAGCTCAAAGATTTGGTACTGCACCCAAACAAAATCTGACTAAGCTAATTTTTCAGATATCAGTCTTCTTCTTCTCTAAAAAGAGACCAAACTTAAAGGGACACTTCTTCCAATAAATTAACATCTTTCTGATCAGACAAGTTTCACTTTTGAAGTATTCAACAATTTAATTTTTAAGTCTTTTTTTTTTTTTTTTTTGCCAGAATGGATTTTAATGAGAGAAACTACATAGGCCAACAGTATGTGTATGTCAACATGTCATTTGCCGCAGTTGTAAGGTGCTTGAAAAACATGAAAACACACCTTGAAAGTGCTTGAAAAGTGCTGGAATTTTGAACTTAGAAAAGTGTAAGAACCCTGCCTCCAGGTCCAAGCATTTATCTGAAAGTTTGCCTGCGAATTAAGATATACAGACTAGTTTTAGGCTTCAAGATCTAAGGTTGAGCTAATGAGCTAGCTAGCACTGTCGTAAGCGTCTTACCCATATTGTTCTGAAATGCCCAGTTAAAGTATCCACATGATCTCAGGGCTTTTGGATGTGTTGTTTCTCTTTCTGTTTCTCTGTGAAGGTCTCCACTTCCTCAGTCTTAATTTTGACCCATGTGTCATCCACATATGGAACCAGTGGCTAAGTGGAAAAGTGCGTCCATTTATAAATTAGTCACAATAGGAGACACTGGAGATCCCATAGCACAGCCTTGTTTCTGCCTGTAGAAATTCCCTCTGAATTGAAAGTAAGTGGTAAGCACTATTTCCAGTAACTGGCAGATGTCGTATTCATCTTGTAGCAGTCTTTTCTTCTTCTTGGACGGCCTCTGTATTAGGGACACATGTAAACAGAGATTTGACATCATAGGACACCATGTTCTCTGTCTCTAGCTGTAATAGTTTGACTTTGTTAGAAAAGTCCTGGGAGTTTTGGATGTGGTGGCTAACCAAAGGAGACAGGATGCTAGCTAAGTGTTTAGAAAGGTTAAATGTTGTCCTCTTTTTGTGTCCTCTATCTGCGTTGATCTGTGTCTTGTTGTTGATTGTTGGTCAGTGTGTGAAATTTACAAATTTGCCTTGCTCTTCTTGTGTTGTAAGAGTTGTGCCTTTTCTATGCTACAAATCGATGCTAACCTCAAGCTATCCTGATGCTGAACCGATGTAAAACTATGCGACTAACATTACTACACTAAAAACTATGCTAATGTGCTAATATGCTAACTCAGCTATAAAAAAACAAAATATTCTAAATAATTATATAAATGGCTATGCTAACTAGATGCTAATACACGCTATCCTAATTGTAAAGTAAGTAAGACATTTTTATACCAGGGGCCTGAACAATACAATTTTATACTATATATTGTAGAGTTAAAAAGCAAAAGTGTGACTATTAGGCAGGTGGTCATGATATTATGCCTGATTTGTATTTATTGCCTTCATCTTTATTGTTAATGCCTGATCTGTATTTTATTTTTGCTACTCTGGAAACCGGAATTTCCCTCAGAATCAATAAAGTACCTATCTAATCTTTTTTTTTTTTTTTTGTCATTTAACTTTAAAGAACATTTAAACAAACATATCAAAGAATAAGAAAAACCGAACCAAACAAATAACACATACACAACAAATACAACACAGACTAAACAAAACAGAGCAAATCTAAAAATTCTTTTAAAAAGTCCAAAAGCACTGAGCACCTTTTGTAGATGCCTACGAGGATACTACACAATCCATTTCATTTCATTGCTCAAGCCTAAAACAAACTTTAGAATTCCTATCTCATCAGATCAGTAACTCAAAAGATGCATTTCTATGTCATAGACTTAATCTTCTCTCTATATCCAGTTGTTTTGATTATTTTTTGTCAGAAAGACAGAAACAAAGGGCAGGCCCAACTCGAATAAAAGTGCCTTTTACATTTCAGACTGTTTTCTAGTAGGCCCATTTTGTAAATAATACCGGTGAAGTATTGTATCTAGTAGTGTGTAAACTTTCCCTGGCTTCTCTGGTAAACTAGCCCACTCTGGAGATTATTTTTAGGCATAAATCAGTAATCTACCGTATTTTCCGGACTATAAACCGCTACTTTTTCCCCACGCTTTGAACCATGCGGCTTATACAGAGATGCGGCTTTTCTATGAATTTTTCTTCAGCCCTCAGGGGGGCGCTCTAGCAGGAAGTGCAAAAACGAGACAAACGAGGCAGCGGTAGTACAAACAAGAAAGCACGAGTTTTTATTCTTAGCACATGCAACCCAAGACGCACAACAGCAAAATACGGTAATATTTTACACCCTCACCCCCTCATAATGGAAAACAAATGAAGTGACAGTGGTTTGGTGTTCAGTAGTTTCAATGCTCAGGAGGAAGATGAATAGTGACTTGTGGTTTCAGTGCACGGGAGAATGAAGCGACTTTAATAGTTGCGCAGTTGCGCTTTAACAGTGCGCAGGAAGAAAAAGTGACAGTGGTTTGGTGTTCAGTGGTTTCAGTACGCAGGAGGAAGAAAAATAAAGCAACTTGGTTTTAGTGCACAGGAGGAAGATGAATAAAACCATCAATGACTTTTCTGTTTTGTTTGCACTTTTACTGCCGTGTTACAGGCACTGTTCGGAAACAATCAGTTCAGGTATATGAATAAACACTTATGGTACAAAATCTTTCTATGTAAATATGTTATTTCTCAACCTGGATATCGGCGGCTTATCGTCCGGTGCGGCTTATATGTGACAAAATATATATTTCTTTTAAATTTTAGCTGGTGCGGCTTATATTTAGGTGCGCTCTATAGTCCGGAAAATACGGTAATCTTATTTGTGCTGGTGAGCCCATGTTCTATGCTGTGTGTAAAGTTACCACATTTACAGGTGATCCCTTAACAAAAAAATACACAAATAATACGCAGAGTAACTTAGAACTTTGTACAACATAATCTTAAGCGTTCTCAACCCTCAAATGGCTTCCTTGCTTGTGTTTTTTTTTTTGTGTAAAGATGTCACAGTTGGTGAGTGATTTTGTGAGGGCCCTCGTGTGGCATTACCTGTTTACAGCAGTTCATGTTTATCGCTTTTCTTCTGGTACCAGTCTTGTCCTAACAAAAACAGATGAAGGTGTCCCGCTTCTTTTTGTATCTTGTTAATGGCTCCTTATCAGGTCTTTATGTACTAGCTGGTGCTGACTTGCCACATGGCTCTTTTAATCTTCTCTTTAAGCTTCTCTCAACACAGGTTTTGTCCTTGAAAAAACTCTCGCCTTTGCTGGGTGTGGGAGCTGGAACCTCATTTTCTTTTCTCTTAGGGCCTTCTTTGCTTCTGTGTATTCGCATCTCCTTCGAAGACCTCTGGAGTGTCTTGGAGTGTAATCTATTACCTTGATTACTCTTTCCCTTTGAAAAAAAATCCTCTTTTCTGCAAGGCCAACTTAAGCACTCATCCTTACCCTTAGAGCTGGCAAATTTGTCATCTGGCATCTGGTAGTGTTCTTGGCCCCATTGCTTTTTCAATGTCAGACATCGTCCGGATTTCAACTTTTTCCATAAGTAGATTTTCCTACCTTTCCAGACTTTTGACTTTTCTTCTAGGCCTTTCATTTTACAGTGTAGTTGCACATTGTCTTGTCTTAACCTTCCCTCTAATTCGGTTTACCTTAGCTTCAGGTTTTTCTTGTAGCTTAATTAGCTCCAAGGTTGCTTCCTTGACCAGCTTCATTAAATCTCCCGTTTTGTTTTTTTAATGTCCTCTTTTAGCTCACAAAAGCCTTCTTCGTTTTCTCGAGGAAAAACTTTACCCATGAAGTAATATATGTAGGTTTACAGACTCCTTCACCATAGCTTCAGAGTGTGATTGGCTAGCTGGGCATTCATCGTTTGCAGGGTTCATTTCTTTGTTTGGAGAAGTTGGTTCTTGAACTTACAATGCACTCGTTTGTTTCCCTTTAGGCATATTTCTCACTTTTTTTTTTACATGTTTTTAATTTTTTTAATTAAGCCAAAAAGAGACTAATTATGCCTTTTGTCTGTTTTGAAAAAAAATGTAGATGACTCTAACATCTAACTTAAAATCCTAAAATCTAGCATCATAAATTGGGCTGACAGCATTTTGTTTGTGTTTCTAGAGAAAATCCATGAGGTGTTGCTTGAGGAGAAAGAAAAGGAGGATGTAAACAGAATGGAAGCAGACAGAGACATGAAGGTGAGTTCCTCACACAAGTCTGGGCTCAGAGTGGTCCCAACAATTTATGATACAGAACAAACGTTTACAAGATTTCAGGATGTACGGTAAACTGACAAAAATCTGAAGCATTGCCTTTAAGTTCCACCTGGCGCAAGTTGTACTCTAATGTTGACCTCTCTGAACTTTAAATTTGCTCCAGCTGGAATAAAATATTTAGGTATTGTCATAGCATAGATATGGGCACACTTGTCACATCAAAAATGCTACCATTACAGTAAGTTTTAGACAATTGAAACTGCTAAAACTAAACTTGGGTGGGTAACACCATATCTATGATGCTCCCCATCTTTTCCCCAAAGGCAGTATTCAAACAACTGAATGCCCTTGACCTTTGAATTAGTGAACAGACTTGAAGGGGCTGAGACTTCCAAATATTAAACTTTATCATATGACATTTGAATTGTCAAAGTTAGCCAAATACTGGATAGGGAGGGAGAAAAAACCCCCAAAATTTCTAAAGTAGAAATGAGCCCCTTTCAAACCATTGAAGGTATTATCTCAAAAATAGACAGTATCGAAGTTGGTCCATAAAATGATAAAGAGTTTCTCCTTATCCACAGATAATACGATTCAATATGGAATAATCCTGAGATATGTATTGGGAAGAAAAAGGTCTGGATTAGAAAAGGGTGTGTACTTTGGATGACAACCTCTATCTCTCTCTCTATAGTGTTCATGCAGCTCAAAAACTGTGCAACCCAAGCCTTTAAATCTAAGAAACAAGATCTTAATGCTATTGAAGAGGTGTTTACTGGACTCTATGAAATAACTGCCTCAGTATGCTATCAAATGTTACCTCAAATATCATCTCATGCATATACAGAGAGTACAAACTGTAGAGTTGGAGTGCAGAGTAAGATGGAGTACTACTATAGACCCAGTACAGGCTACTTTGTTTTGTTGTAAAGTGTTCTTATTGGACGTATTTGTTTATATAAAGTGCACTGACTTCTACATTTCTACATTGCTTTGTCCTTTATTCGGCCACACTACACCACAAACCTAAAAAGCGAAACTGACCAAAATACCTGCTCACCAGCTGTATCAAATAGTGGAAGAAATTATCACAAAAGAAAAAGAAGTTATTACACACCATCTAAATTACACTGAATGTGGTTAAATAAGGACAGTATGTGCGGCAGGTGGAGTGAGGCTCGGTGTTCTCTTTATGCTCTGGGACTGTCCCGAAACTAGCTTTTCTCTGTGACCAAATTAAAGTCAAGGGCCTAAATAAGATGAAATTTAAAATATCATGTACAGGAATTGTGTCAGTTTTTAAGGCTGACCGTCAAATGTTGTCAAAGCCCTTAAAGCCCTGCATTTAGAGAGTGGCTTTGTTCTTAAAAAGGAAAAAAGGAGTGGTTCCAACATGCGCCTCAAGAGGTCATAAGGTCATATGGATGTGTGCAGAAAACACTGGAGGAGCAGCTGGAGAACCACAGAGAAGCTCACCAGAAGCAGCTGAGCCGGCTCCGAGATGAAGTCCAGGAAAAGCAGAGGATGTTGGACCGGCTGACAGAGTGAGCAACCGTTCACAAACAGATATTTTCGTTGTTCCATTGTTGTCTCAGGCTCATTAGTTAAGTCTCAATGAACAAAGAGAAAAGGTTAGGTCAAAAGGCATGAATTGTGCTATTTTTGATCTGGTTCGCGTAACATATAGTGTCATGTCTTACTTTGACATAGTTAAAGTGTATTATGGATGTTAAATGTATGCATCTGGGTGGTTTAACAGCTGATCATGTTTCAGTCTGAACCAGGGTCTGCTGCTGGAGCAGGAGAGACTCATGTCGGACTTCCACAGACTCAAGGCCCAGGAACAGAAGAAGGACGCTGAGCTGCACAAACTCATGTAGGTCTTGTTTGCTTTTCTATATGAAGCACTTGTAATTCCAGTGATCACCTGCAGGGGGAAGTTACATATTATTATTAAGGGTTTTCGTAAACAAGGAAAAAAGTATGTCAGTCGTGAGCCTCCCCTTGGGCCCTGCCCCACAGTTTGGGAAACGCTGATAGTTGACGGTATCATTTGTTAATTCCCATGTGTTGCAGTCTGCTGAATGAACAGAGAGAACAGGCCAGAGAGGACCTCCAGGGCCTGGAGGAGACTGTGGTGAGGACACGATCTATAAACTGATCGGTCTGTGTCATTATGATGTCATTATGTAACACTATCTTCTGTCCTGGCTCTCTCAGGCCAAAGAGTTGCAGACATTGCACAACCTGCGCAAACTTTTTGTCCAAGACCTTAACGCGCGGGTCAAGAAGGTGAGTTTCGAAAAGCAAGGTAATCACAATTGAACAGTCGACAGCTAGTGATGCTAACGGACGCTAAAATACCAGGGAACTTCATAGTGGTTGTTCTTTAAAAAACATGCGAGATAGAAATTAGAGATAATACAGTTCATCGTCAGTTAAAATTTATAAAATGAGACCAGAAACATATTTGTGTGAATACTTATGTGATATTTCTGATATGTAGCCAAAGGGAGCCAGTCTAAGTCCAGCGCTGAGTCACAGGGAGGGTTTGTGTTTTACAGAGTGCAGAGCTGGACTGTGAGGAGGGGCTGGGGAATGTTGCCCAGAAACAGAAGATCTCCTTCCTGGAGAATAACCTAGAGCAGCTCACCAAGGTCCACAAGCAGGTACCGTCTTCTCCTGTGACATCGTCTTATGCAGAATGTTAACGCACAGCTAACGAACACACGATCTCCCCTGCAGCTGGTCCGAGACAACGCCGACCTGCGCTGTGAGCTGCCCAAACTGGAGAAGCGTCTGCGGGCCACGGCGGAGCGGGTCAAAGCCCTGGAGAATGCCCTGAAGGAGGCCAAAGAGAATGCCATGAGGGACCGCAAGCGCTACCAGCAGGAGGTGGACCGCATCAAGGAGGCAGTCCGCGCCAAGAACGTAGCCCGCAGGGGTCACTCGGCACAGATCGGTCAGTTCACGCACAAGTGTCTGATCTAAGGGCAGTGTATTTTGAATGTGGTTATTAAAGTGTACAGCATAGCATGTGTTCCAAATGTATTTAATTATTAGGCTACTGCAAGATTTAGCAACACAAAAAGCAACAAAAATGCTGTAAGCAAAAGGAGTAAGACAAACATGGTTATCTGTGATGAGCATGAGATACTGTTTTTATTTTAGCAGTAAATTAAGTTCCAAACATTTGTCAAATTATCATGCAGGCAGTTTCTTAAGAATATAACTGCATTTTATCTGAGCTGTTTTGTCTTTTGCTTGAGTTAACTGTGCGCTGTCTGTACTGTACTGCATTTTTTCAGGAGGGTTTTTCAGTGCTGCATTTAATGATCATTTGTGCCCCACAGCAAAACCCATCCGTCCTGGACAGCACCCTTTATCGTCCCCCATGAACTGCTCCGTACGGGGAGGCATCTACGCTCACAACAATTGAAGCTACGAGGAACGGTGAGTATGAAACCTGCGACTGGAAAACAGAGCGGTACAAAGACAAAAGTTCATTTAAAGCGGTTGTTTGGGAAGTTGGTTTAAGCACATCCTGAGGTTTAGGTTTTGAGACTCATGAGACAGGCTCTGCCCATAGAGTAGAGACTATCAGCATGTTATTGATGTGTCTATGGAATAGTCTGGTTCCTCGTGCAGTTATGTTTGCATAAAATCCTGCTGAATCATCAAGTCTTTTACCTTCAAAACTATGTGCACTATTTTATTATATCATGACTGAGATGACTGAGAATCTTCACAGGCATTTCCTGTTAACATCACATTATCACAATTTATCCAAATGCATAGTGCGATACATACATTGCACCCATTTTATTCAAACTGTGAGACAGATGTGAGAGCACCCCTCGTCACTCTGAAGTGCACATAAGTTGCACAACATAGTGATTACTCCCTTCTGGACTGGGGTCTGTAAAGTAGACTGAAATTTGAAACACAATAATTAGTACATTTGTATTTTTTAAGTTACTTTGGTGCAAAATACTAACCAATATTTGTGTACTGTTAGCTTGTAGATTTAGTAACAATAAACCTGTCATGAGACTATTTTCTTCAAGAAGGTAATAAACAGGAATTCATGGGAATTTATGGGAATTAACAGGAATTTATGGGAATAAATTGGGAACTTACACAATTCAAATCTGTCCCATGATAGAGCAATATACTATAGCATAAAAAAACACAAACACACTTATAATACAATATCTCTGTTATTCCTCAGTTACATGTACATGTGGTACATGTAGTAACCTGCTTTGCATACACTTCTATGCACTCTGCATCCCTCTATCACATGCATCACATGCACAGCTGATCTCCACAACACTACCAAACTCAAGACTGCAGACTCCATATTTTTGGTTAGCTCAACTATTGGGGTTGTAAAAATGTGTTTTGTGGTATATTGTGATATTTTGGGGGCTCAATTTTAAGCATCATAATTCTTTATAGGTACCAATACATTAGTGACAATGCATAATTAATGAGCTACATCTGTTCTGGTGGCAGGCCTATCAACACTAGTTTGGCTGCAGTTCCCAGGCTGGCCACTGGGGGTGGGGCCGTTTTTGAGCAGATTAATGTAAAGTGGTGTTTTTCCACTGATTAAACTGTGTCAGCTCAGCACATGTTCTCTCTTTTGAACAATTTACATTCTGTTTGACTGTGCCTGATGTTTTTTATCTGTGTTTATCTGTGTTTGATGTTTTTTTATTTATTTTTATATAGTTTCCAAAATTTCCAAGCTTAACTTCCCATGGAAAGTTTCCCTTTGCAACCCTAGTCCAGCAGGTGTTTGCTTGAGGCTGAGTTGAGTCTGTTTACCCTATAGTAGTGACATGATTTCATGACCTGAGTCAGACTGTGGCTGATTTTGTCTTCTGCATGTTTTAAATCAGAACAGCTCCACTCTCATGAATTGTAACATTCAAGGTTAAATGTGTCTTGTTCTCTCTTCCTTCCTGCAGATGAACCATAGAGTACTTCAAGCATGTGTACCGCCCACCTGTAATGCAGGTATATGTTCATATGAGATGTAAACACATTTAAGTTGTCAGATGAAGACAGTCCTTTGCTTTATGTCTACTGTATATTCTAGAACAAAGTAATAAAATCAGCTGTTGTATTTCACTTACTAGTTCATTTCTGTTATGTAAAGTAATACAATTAACATGTTGTTAAGAGAAGTGTAACTTTGAACCAGCATTCATTCAAATAAAGAATACAATGTTTGGAGAAGAATGTGCTGCAAGGGTGCTTACAAGTCAAAGTCAATTGTAAACTATGCTTTCAGCAGCTTGTTACTGTGAATTATTAGCAATCGCTCCAAAATCTACATTTTCAAAAGCTTGTACACAGTAAACTTGTTTACCTTACCCGGATATATCTTCAAAATATTGAGTGTTTTTGACCTTTTAGAACTGACTCTATTATAAATCCCTAAAGTCAGACCCCCTCTCCTGCCACTGTGATGGAGAAAGCTGTTAAAGTAAAGGAGGAGTGATGTTTCTGTCAACCCAGAGCTGTTTTACCCTTATTTACCCTCACAATCCATACTTTTCACTACCCTTTTCTCTAAGTGATTAGCTTGTCCCAGTGAAGTTTCTTTTTTTATTTAGTTTTTTCCATCTCATTAGTGGAAACCTGCTTTCACACAGAACACGCCAGCTCTTCTTAACAGAGACTGACACTGCTGTCCCTTTCCCCTTTTCAGAAAATGTATCTGCCACACCTCATGCCTTGCACCAGCATGAACTACCCCATTTACAGTCTCATTCTGCACTGCATTAAATACATTTTTGTTTGGCCTGGAGTCAGTGTGGTGAATGTAAGTGCATGGGGTACAGCTCGGTGTAAAGGCATGCTCAGGGACGAAGGATTGTATAAAGGATGTACTATTGCGTTTGCTTTATCATTTCTGAAGCTACACCAACTGATTCAATTAAAAGTGAATAATCTGACTAAGTGTCTCATTTATGTAAAGCGTATAACGTGGCTCCTCCACTAAGCTATTCATACTTCATTTAAAAATATCTTACCTTCAAAATATACACCCTCAAACCTAATTATGTGGGTCCTGTTACAGTTAAAAGTGCAGTGGTGTTTGCATGTATGACCTTTCTTTCTTTCTGAAGTCCTTTTTTTTTTATCAAGAAACAGAGTCTTTAATAGCATCACAATCTAAAAACATTTATTTACATCACGTGGATCACTTCAGCTGATACAAACCATGGCCAGCTACTTTTAGCCAAGTTACAGCACGGATCCAGGACAGGCCCCAACGTGAGGCAGGGGTTCCTGATGCTCGGTCTGCTAGAATAAGAGGTCAAAGGTCAATACCTCAAAAAAGCACCCTGGTTTTTCATCTCTTTCACATTTTGATAAATTTACAGTCTCGTGGAGTTATTTTATCACTGTCCAGAGTTTTTCTAGCCTTGACGAGCAGAAACCTGAGCAGAGGGCGCAGACTCTGGATCAGTGCTGCAACTTTCAAGAGTCTCAAATAATGTGGGGTTAAAGTAGTATTTTTGTTAGGTTTTTGTTTTTGTAATTTTTTTTTTATGATTTTTTTTGCCTGGCAACCATACCATCTTGTTATCAAGACAATCCTGGCAGCGAGGTCACTGGAGTTCAATGTTTCCTCTAAAATCTGTTTGAAAAAGCAGGTTTGACTTGTCAGAGTGAAGTAGTGATGATTGGAGGAACCCTGTGGGACACCAAAGTAAGGGATTTGTCATTCCACTTGATTTTTTGCAAAGGAATCCTTAAGTGCTGTCTTGGTTGTTTCACAAAGTACTCCAATGAGCTTTTAGCTTTAAGCTTACACAAAGCTCAAACGTATTTTTCACAAAGTGAGGAGAGTTTTTTACACAAACCCAGCCAGGCCCCGCTGCCAAAACGTAACAGAAAAGAAAACTATCAATGAATGTAGAGGAAACACTGAAGTTCAACATGTACTTTTAAAGATTCAGCTCAGAGTATATAGTGATACAGATACTTCTCATTTCTGTACAGACTGTTTAAAATAGTGGGGCAACAAGACAAAGATGTTTCACTGGGGTTTATACGCACAGCAGAGTGAGTCGCTGGGCGGGAGGAGGTTACTCAGAAAGCAGCGGTCGACACACTCAGGAAACCATTCATACACCACCAGATAATGAGTCATGAAGCTTTGTGTGTATTCAGTTTAAAGATTGCAATACTCGATGACTGCAGTGACGTGTGCTCAGTGTAGATATTTGGTAGTAATGAACTGGTGCTGTCTGAAGGCCAGTCTCCATCAAGATGCACAGTATGACAGGCTTGAAACAATATTGTCAGTGTCATCCCACTTTCCAAAGAGGCAACAGTGGGCAACAGAGCACTGACCCAGGCTAAAACAGAAAAATTTGGGGGCGAACATTGTTTTCTCAAACAAAGCATGCTTTGTTCTTATATATTTTTCAAAAAATGCAAAATACTGTACATATTTTTCAAAAAATGCAACATCATGTTTTAAAAGCAGGACATGACCAGGTTTGCTTCATGGAAACAAGGCCTTAGTTAGTACAGCTCGATTCATTTCTTAGGCTTTGAAATTAGCCCAGGAGTTCAATATTCAACCGCTGATGTAGATATGAACTGTTGGTGGATGAATGGAGCATGGAGTGTGTCAGTTTGACTGCTTTTTGATAGCGACAGGGCACAACCACACAAAACCAGTTTAATCCAAAGCCCTCTACGGTTACACAGGGCCAGGCTCAGTCCATCACACAATACTGATCCAGGAGTCAGAACATTCACTCTCTGTCTTCTGTCCATAGACTCAAGAGAAAGAAGCACGGTACAGTTCATGTTTTTGTGTTTTTGTTTTTTGTTTGTTTTTTTGAATAATGCAAGTATTTCCTGAATACAACCCACCCCTAACAACAACTGTAAAATCGTGCAAACTCTGGGTTTTTCTGAGTTGCTCCTGAGCTCTGAACCCAAAAACCTCAGGCCTGTAAATTAAAAAATAAATACAACACATCAATATGCAAGGATACAAAATTAAAATGCTACAAGTTATCTGTGTGTGTGTATTGAGAGTCACTTCTGCAGCGGCTCCTACAGAAGAAGAGGGTCGTTTGCGGCACTGGTTGCATATAACTTGCTAGAACTTAGAAAAGCATAGTACGGATTCCCTGAATTGTCGGCCTGGGATGGTTTCTCACGACCCAGTTCTGACTCAATAACTTTTTAGAAATAGAACCCGTGTTTTACCAATCACTGTCAACTCAACTGGTTGGATTTTCACCTTGGCGGATAACACTTTCAGGCTGTTGTCTGACTACTTATCTCTAGGACAGATTTTGTAAGTTGGAAGAAAGGGACTGTATAATTCATGATTTATGATTTGTAAATTTAAAGGCCTAAAACATTCCCAGGGAGAAAGAAAATAGGATGGGAAGTTGTACGGGTTAGCATTTTGACCCACAATGGTGCTGTATCAAACAAGAACACACAAAAAATGAAATATTACATATTAGTATATTATGCGAGTACTATGTCAAATATATATGCACAAATATGTATATATATATTTAAAGTTCTTCACAATACATCTGCCATTGTCTGAGGAGTTGGAGCTAATGTGTGTGGGACAAGGGAGCTCCTTAACCAAGATCGAGAATATTCAAAGACCCTTCCCTCAAAACTAATGTTGTGAATATAACAGGTTTACATCATTTATATTTCAAAAACACATTTGTTTTCAGTGATACATTTTTAAACCTTTACAGTCTCTAAGTGGAAACTGTCTGCACCTCTCTCCAAGCCCAGATTGTTCTGTTTTGTGACTATTCTTTTCAACTTTCAAGAATGTGATTTAACAAATGATGATGTTTATATCTGAAATACACAGCACAATGTACAATGTGGCTATTATTAGATGAAATCACTCCCCACACGTTCCTTTTTAAGGTGCTGAAAATGCATTCCGTAATGAAACGTAAAAGGTGTTCTGAATAGAGGAGAAAATGCAAAAAACGTGGAACATTTAAGAGCAGAACTCAACCTATTGATCCGTCGTTTTTGAACTGTGCCATGTGAAACCATCCCAAGGCATCAGGAGAGACTGCAGGTCTGCGGCACCAGTGTTCAAAGTCCCTCAGAGGAAAGAGAAAGCTGGACGCTGCCTTCACGACAGCGACAGATACATCCGTTTGGCCTGACATCTACGAGAGGAACCATCAGCCGACGAAGAAATGGCACCAGGATGAAAGAGAGAGCTCCCTGTCTCCACTTGTCTGTCTTTATCTTATTATAAGTCCTCTTAGACCTAAGTACTTTAGACCAGGCTTCATTTAAATTTTGCATACATACTAAAATCCAGTTATGTGAAGATGCTATAGTCTTGTCTCCTCAGATGGTTCCAGTTTCCAGCTCATTTTATTTTTCTGGTTTTGCTGTGTTCACGCCCCCGTCGGTTGATGACACATAAAATAAAGCAGTCCCTTACTTTAAACGCATTTTTCAACTCAAGAAACAAAAAAGGTTTGGGTTTTTTTCTCTTATTTTGTACTCTGGCACTACTTAGATTGATTATAATAAAAACTTCCCAGTCTGAAAGGGCGTGAACACACCAAACCTCTCTCGGAAACTTCAACCATCTGAGAATACCGTGCACATTGTGTATGATCCATGATGGATGTATTTCTGTCTGATTTGCCCTTTAATATACACAGAGTTGCCATAAATGTAACCAAAATGAAGACTGAACTAAAATCCGCTGTAAATCTGAGCCAGGTCCGAGCGTGTAGGGCAGGTTTCAGCCTGAAGTTGTCCCATAAAAAGAAGTATGCATCACAGAAACCATAGAGCCTGACTGATATGACATTTTTGAAGCAGAATTTCTGACAAATCTACTGATTTATTGGCTTGGCTGATATTTCAAAATTGCTGAAGTTGTGTTAGTGTTTTCTTCTGACAGTGTTGAATTGTGGCCTAGAACTTTTTCACATTCTCTCGTGGCACGCTGTCACATGCTTCAGATGCTGCTCGTAGCCCACTCTTAGTCACACAGCCACATGAAGGACATTCTGTTCTGGCACCATATATCAGCATAAGACCAATCAAAATACAGGAAAATCAGTCAATTTACTGTTTACATCAGTCGGGCTCTACTAGTAACACCAGCCAGACCCAGATCCAGATCCAGGCCCAGCTCCAGAACAAATGAGGCTATTTGTAAATGATCCAACATGGACTGCTGTTGTAGTGGACCAGACGGAGACAGAATGGACCAGACGGAGACAGAACGGACCAGAGGGAGACAGAATGGACCAGAGGGAGACAGAGGGAGACAGAACGGACCAGAGGGAGACAGAACGGACCAGAGGGAGAC
Source organism: Rhyacichthys aspro (assembly GCA_036850595.1). Classification (NCBI taxonomy): domain Eukaryota; kingdom Metazoa; phylum Chordata; class Actinopteri; order Gobiiformes; family Rhyacichthyidae; genus Rhyacichthys; species Rhyacichthys aspro. The sequence continues at coordinate 519,937 of CM072149.1, forward strand.
AGAACGGACCAGACGGAGACAGAACGGACCAGAGGGAGACAGAACGGACCAGAGGGAGACAGAACGGACCAGAGGGAGACAGAACGGACCAGACGGAGACAGAACGGACCAGACGGAGACAGAACGGACCAGAGGGAGACAGAACGGACCAGAGGGAGGCAGAACAGACCAGAGGGAGACAGAAGGAGACAGAATGGACCAGAGGGAGACAGAAGGAGACAGAACGGACCAGAGGGAGACAGAACGGACCAGAGGGAGACAGAAGGAGACAGAACGGACCAGAGGGAGACAGAACAGGCCAGAGGGAGGCAGAACGGACCAGAGGGAGACAGAACGGACCAGAGGGAGACAGAACGGACCAGAGGGAGACAGAACGGACCAGAGGGAGACAGAAGGAGACAGAACGGACCAGAGGGAGACAGAACGGACCAGAGGGAGACAGAAGGAGACAGAACGGACCAGAGGGAGACAGAACGGACCAGAGGGAGACAGAACGGACCAGAGGGAGACAGAACGGACCAGAGGGAGACAGAAGGAGACAGAACGGACCAGAGGGAGACAGAAGGAGACAGAACGGACCAGAGGGAGACAGAACGGACCAGAGGGAGACAGAAGGAGACAGAACGGACCAGAGGGAGACAGAACGGACCAGAGGGAGACAGAGGGAGACAGAACGGACCAGAGGGAGACAGAAGGAGACAGAACGGACCAGAGGGAGACAGAACGGACCAGAGGGGGACAGAGGGAGACAGAACGGACCAGAGGGAGACAGAACGGACCAGAGGGAGACAGAACGGACCAGAGGGAGACAGAACGGACCAGAGGAGGAGCTGAGGGGGAAATATTCCTGAGGTGTATCACAGGTGGGCAGAAACTCCTGAGCACACAGAGACTACTGAGATGAAGAGCAGGCTGGAGACTCGGAGCAGGACTCAGAGCAGGACCCAGAGCAGAACTTGGAGCAGGACTGAGTACCTCTGCCAACAGCAGCGTGACATCCACATTAGTGTTTTAGAAACGACAGAACACTCTAAAAAGACTGAAGCTGCATTCAGGCACCAACTACATTTACGTCTGCAAGAAAATTTTACAGTTAATGATATATTTTTTAAACCTCTTACTTCATAAAAGCTATGTACAACGATGCACAATTATATCGTTTCATTTTTTTCAGCGTAAACAATCATATTGCCATATCACAACTTATTCCTGTCTATTCTATCCTTCACCTGCCAATTTCGTATGAATGCAGCATCAGACTCTTGTCACATTTGAAACGAACTGGTCTTAAATCCAAAGATGTCGTCACGTGGAAAAAAACACACAAGTGAAGGCAAAGCCCAAAATTTGAGGCAATCTTATAAAATTTCACTCGAGGAGCCTTGCATTACCTTCAGCTCTGTTCTGACTAAAGATGACTGCTGTCGTTTGCCGGTACCCAGCACGAGTCCAGACATATACACATAATGTGGGTCCCCATTTTGCAGCCAAGATTAGGATCAACAGTAAAAGAGAGTATTACTGGGCTGACAGTCAACACGGCAAACCAGAGAGATTACTCTTAAGAACATGAGCCCTGTTTACACCAAGCAGTGGCACGGTTCAGTTCAGTACTTTCAGTTGTGTTTCTGCCGTCACCGAGGGCAAAACAGGAACAGGGCTGATCCTGGTGTAACGACCTAACCCTCATATCAAAGAGCATTTCTGGTTTTTAGTAGGAAGCAGCTCTCCAGATTTTTTTTTTTAGGTTTAGCTGCTGTGCATTAGCGTTCTTTTACATCTTTTGTTAATGGGAACACACCTAGATACAGCTGGACTGAACCGTACCGTTTGGCAAAAACAAGTGCTGTGTCAGTTCCATACTTTTAAAAAGAAAAAAACAAAGTAAATACAAACAATATCTCAGTCACAAATCACAAAAATCTAGGAGATTGAGAGAAGACGGAAACATGGTGTTTGCTGTGTGTATGGCCATGTGGGACTACATTACCCATGAGCGCCAGGACTGAATGTGGTGAGTTCTGACTCTGAGAAGGGAGAACTTCTACTGTGTCCATCTGAACTGAGGTATACCTGGTTGAAGGAGGTTTATGGTTTTTATATATTGTCGTAATGCTCGAAAATGGACCCCCCTCCCTCTCCCTTTCCCACTCACCCCCTTATTTTTTTTTAAAATAAGCTCCAAGTCGCTGGGGTCCGTATTACACTATGTACAGCAGCATTACACTATAAACATTCAGAAGCTGTTGCTTATTGGCAGAATGATAGTCCTCCGAAGAAAAAAAAATGCACACAAGAAAACAGCAAATGTTTCTAGAGCTGGGTGCCCTGTCTTTTTGTTGATTTTTTTTTTTTACACTAAGAGAGTATATGTGTGTGTGTGTTTGTGTGTAGAAAAACAATACATGATGAAAGTGTAGTCGAATGTCCCAGCATATGACACACCGACGGCAGGTGTTATTGAAGGATCCTGAATTCTCGAGATAAGAGTTCTGACTGTTAAAATGAACGCTCAGGCTCAAACTGTGGTGGGGTCTGCTGATGGTGAGGTGGAGGGTGCAGCGTTTCCTAAAGTAGCAGCCTGCACTTAAAACTTAACACTTAAAAAAATGGAAAAAGAAAGAAAGAAAAAAAAAAAAAAAGAAGAGGAATCCTCCGCCAACCAACCAGGGTTGACCGTGCGATCCAGTGTGGTTTTGTGATTGGCCGATCATAAGCTCGACTCCTTAGGCGGCAGGTCCACGTTGGTTACCATGGTGACGACGGTGACGATCTCCTCTGGGCCAATGATGGGGGCCTGGCGCTGCATTTGGCCGATGCGCTCCTCGACGCAGCCCGCAGACAGACGTGCCTCGGCCTCGTGGTCCCAGCAGTCCTCGATGGTCTCGCACAGCATGGCCAGGCCCTGGGTGCGCAGGGGGCAGGGGGGCAGGACAGAGGGGGGTCAGCACAAAGAGGGTCAGAACATGAGCCACAGGTAAAACACACTTTCATTCACATATCACATGAACAGATGAAAAGATGTCAGAAACAGGACTTTTTGAGTTTCAATAAACGTCATGATATCTTAATAACTTAAACTGGGGTCATGGGGTCACACTTTGACAATGTGGTTGCTATGGTGATACTATGAGCCAACCAAATTCATGCCCCACTTTATAAATCACATTTTCCGGTCTGGTACACAGAGCCGTAAGCTGAGATTTTTTTGCCAAAACATTACCTTATGAATAATTGAATGCAAAATAAATGTAATTCCTTTCTTCCTGCTCACAATAGAGACTGTTAGTGTAGCTGGTCTGTTACCGTGTGTTTCTGCCAGCAGTCGCGCAGACAGGGCCTCAGCTTCTTGTGGACCACCACCTCCTGCATGTCCTCCAGAGAGGGGTGCTGGCCCACTTCCTCCTCGAACGGGAGCATGTACTCATCCACAGGGCCTGGGGCACACAAGGGAGCTTCAGCGGAAGAATCCTTATACATTTTCAGTTCACCAATGCGACATGAAACTCCCCTATGAGCATAAAGCCGATGACAAATACAGTGTACCCTAAAAAAAACCCTCAGTGAGAGAGCAATCAACTCATTTTACATTTTATGAATATGTTTTTTGAAATGACATTTGCAGTTTTGATCAAGTGTAAGTGCATAGTCCACGATGCTTTCAAGGTGCTTTCAGGTTTTGGAGTTCACAGTTGTATGTAATGTAACATAATGTATGTGTTGCAACCTAATTGGCCTACATTTTTTGACGTTGGCAATTTTCCGTTATATTTTATATTTTATAATTCAGGAAGTATCAACATCAACCTGAGGGAAAAGGCAGGTCTGGCTCTGCTGTAAATGATATTAAGACCCCGGTAAAGACCATATGACCCTAATAAGCAGCGGTTGTGGGGAGGGTTACCATCTGCGGCTGTGCAGCGGGACGCCAGCTCCCACAGGACGAGGCCAAAGGCGTACATGTCAATGCGCAGGAATGAGTCTCGCTGGAAGTTGATGGCGCCCTCTAGCACCTCGGGAGCCATGTAGCGCCGTGTCCCCACCTGGAGGTCGACAAAGGTCAAAGGTCAGATACTTGATTCTTCTAAACGACAGCAGAAAAATTCAAGACAGGCTGAAAGAGCGAAAAATGATCGGGCGGCTGCTGAGTCGGCGGGTGCATGTTAGATTTAAACAAAGAAGGGCTTCAAATGACATGACCTCAGCACCTTTTGACACACAAATGTTGACATGATCTAAATCTATTGGGCCTCAACCGAATGTACCTGTCCATGAGTGTCTCCTGCTGATTTCCCAGCTTCAAACTTCAGAGCCAAGCCAAAGTCAGCGATGCAGGCCGTCAGGTTAGTCTTCAGAAGCACATTCTTACTCTTGATGTCCCTGCGAGGCAAACACGGGGACTGTTACAAACAAACCCACGGCTAACTCTGCGGTTTGCGGAACGCCGAGGCCCACCTGTGAGCAATGGAGGGCTTGTGTCCGTCCCTGTGTCCCGGGATGTCCTCGTGAGGTAGGCCAGACCTAGCGCTGCCGTCTGAGTGATGTGGCACAGTTCATTCCACGAGACTACATTGGCCTTCAGGTAGTCAGTCAGAGAGCCCTAAACACCATAGATACATGTGAGCAGAGAGGGGAGGAGATCTACAGCGAAATGATTATTACCATCTTTCCTTGGAGTGGGCAGTGTTACTATGGCAACTCGTATTATATTTTATATTTATAGCGTATAGTATACCACAAGGGAGGGAAAACATGTTCAAACAGCATACTAGTAATATATTCCTATTTTATATTTTAATATGTCTCAACTTTTTGTCTTTTGTCAAACTAATAAAGGTCTTTCTCAGTTTGAACCAAACCAAGGTCCATTTCATTTTCAGTGTAGAATAAATGAAGAGGGGTGGTACATTCAATTGCAGTCACAAGACTTTGACCTTGGGTAAATACACATCTAAAATACATCAGTACATCTTAAAATAATGACTATCTTCCTTTTAATGTATTTTTTTTAATACATACCAGTTTAATCTGATGAGAAATGTACTGTCAAAAGAATCTAGAAACAAACTAAAAACTAAAACAAACTAAAATAAATCATAATCATTAATTCATAAGGTTTATAAAAA